>VXBP01004577.1:602123-996116 GCA_013400115.1 Rhinopomastus cyanomelas
TGCCGAGAGAAGGGGCTGCACAACAGATCAATATGATCTAGCAGTCGTTTATTAACTAAATCCAAGCTCTTTTATACAGTTCTTAATGAGGTTCATACATATTGCAAAAGCCAAGCTCAAGATTGGTTAGGTTACACAACTCAGTTCCTTCCCGCACCTGATCGGACGGCCCCTCCAGCTTTCCCAAACACGGCCCCATCCTCTGATTCCCACAGTCTGGTTAACATTCCTCTATAATTGGTTTGCTTGCTTATCATCCTTGCTGAGGCCTTGTATCATCCTTGCTGAGGCCTCCAAGGCCATTCTCAGAGGCACCTGGCAGCTATTCTTGGCTCAGTGCTGGGTTGTCCAGAGCGCTGCTCAGCGCTAGCTCTGTTAGCAGTTCTCTTACAACCGTGAGAGTGGTTGCCCAGGAAGGTGGTGGAGGCCCCGTCCTTGGAGGTGTTTAAGGCCAGGCTGGATGAGGCTCTGGCCAGCCTGATCTAGGGTGGGGTGTCTCTGCCCATGGCAGGGGAGTTGGAACTGGATGATCCTGTGGTCCCTTCTGACTAACTTGCTGTGGCAGGGCTTTTGGACTGGATGATCTTTTGAGGTCCCTTCCAATCCCTAATGATTCTGTGATTCTGTGAAAACCTAGTAGTCATAATTATGAATAAATAAATTAACATTACAATTTCTATGTCAAATCTACATGCTGATGAAGAATGGAAAGTTGTTGTCTAAGAAGGGTAAAGCTGTTCACAAGGAGTAGTTTTCTGCATCGCTTACTGTAGAAAGGCTGATATATCAAATGGCATTTACTTACAGGATTTTTTAATGATAACATGAAGGATATTTGTGCCAAAATCAACAACTCTGTAGAAAATGAACTATTTGCCTACCATGAGTCTGGCAAAACCAGCAGCTGACGTTTGCCTGTCTATGTAGGCCAATCCTTGCTCTTCAGAAAAAGCCCTTTGGGTAAAGGACTAGTTTGACACAAACACGAATGCTTTTGGGAATGGAAATTTCCTTATGAGGTTCGGATACACCCCTTAATAACTCGACTAGAAATACCAATTCATTTCACAGTTGGGGATTAAGTAATGGAATTATTTGTAACCATTATTAATGGCAGCTGCTTTGCCTAAGGATTAGGCTCGATGTTGTCAAAGGCGTTCAAGGTAATTTATCCCATTTAAAATCTCTCTTGAGCTATTCAGTTCAAGTACCTCAGATCCCTGAACTAAGTAATCTATACTACATATAAGTTTTATATCAATATTTTTAAGGGACATTTTTGTTTCTTTCCATGCCTCCTCACTTTTTGCATATTTCAGAAAGAAGATGTGGTAACAGAAGGATAAGCTTAGATCCATTTCATGGAATGCTCTTTGAAGAGCAAAATGTGATGATACTCCCAAAGGCATTTAGCAGCATTTGACTTTGCATGGAACTATACTAAGGAAGTCAAAACCTTTTACAGGTTTATACCTCCGCAGGTCCAAAGTATAATGCCATGCCATATTGTACCTTAAGCCCCTCTTTTCTTCTCCAAGCTTACTATTCATTTATTTTATGAAACTTTTAATCAAGTTCAGTTTTCCTAACTGCCTCAAGGTATTATTCTTGTAGAGCCAGCAGACAGTTACAAGAGAATTGTTCAGATTTCACATATTCTGGAAGGAACATTTTAAAAATCCTCTTCCCTTAGACAGCCATGAGCTGAGCTTTGAAAAGTATGTAGTTTCATCTTGCAGCAAAGACAAACTGTGTCTTGTTATAAACAACAGCAGCAGACAGCTCCTAACAAATTCTTTTCCCTTCAGTAAAAAATACAGTATCTGGGCATCAAGCTGTGCTGTCATTTACAGTAATACCATTTTGGAGTGACTTGGTTGGTTTGGGGCTTTTTACGGTGTTATGCATTTTCATAAAGCAATGAGTAAAAATTTGACTCTAAAAATATCTAACAGTGTCTAGTGTATTATTTCTGTTTTGACATTTGTGCTTCTTATCTTCCCAACTGCTGCTGAAGTTTTATAAGCCTATCCTTGTGTAATTTGTCCCTTGGGTATCGCAAACAAAACACTGTGACTGTATCATATTAATGTGCCTATGCAATGGCATATTTATAGCCAGATGCCTTTTTTGATTATTTTAATATCTGTAAGAGAGAAGGAAAAAAACCCCACCCCGAGTTCTTTTACAGTTCTAGCAAAGGAGGTCTATTATTCCTTTTTGCAAATCTCAGAAGTGACTTTGTGGAAATGTTTTCCTGACACACATTTAGCAGTATGAAAAACCTGTAACATAACTGGTAAAGACAGCTGAATTCAGGCATCTTCTGTGTTTGTCATTTTGGATGTTATTCAGGCAGAAAGTGTACCACTGTAGTTTAGTCAATGGGTTTCAACTACCTAAGCTAACAGATTACGGGTCACTTACAGGAGTGTCTTACAACAAACACTCTCAGAAGGATTTAAGACTGAGTTTAATTCGGTATCTTTGCACAGGACACTGTTTCATTAAAAACCCCCAAAGCTCCCAGTTCTGTTGCTGTATGAGTCCTAGTTAAAAAAAACAACTTGCTTTTAATTCCGTACCAACTAGGCAATATTTCCAGCTATGAACCTTGGCTTTTTCATTCTCATATTCAGGTCAGGTCTGGTACTGGATGTTATCCAAGGAAGTTTATCTGGGAAGTTTTATTGAAAAAGAAACTTGACATTCAGGAACTGTTTTTGTTTATACTATTAGATCATTCCTGCTCAACTGCAATGAAAGAGTCATCTCTGCTCCTGCATTTCAGGGTGATAAGTCTGGCCTGTTTCACTGAGGTGAAGGAGATGAGTGAACTACGTCAGCGTCTCAAGACCAGAACCTCCTGAGGTTTGCTGTTTAAAACAGAACTAATTCTTAGGCTGAGAACTGTTAAGCATAAAATTATTGGATGAGTGAATGGGATGGATGAAAACTTAGAAAATGAATTGTCTTGTTTACTTTCTTTCGCACTGAAATGTTCTGGTTACTGTAACGTATATTCAGCATGAGAAGTTTAATATCAAAAAAGCTTTTGTAAATGTTGGAAAGCTTAAGGTCTCCGTTCTTGTTCCCCCAAAACCAGACAAAATAAGAAGAACCTGCTGAATAGTTTTAAGAAGTAAACCACTGTTGGATTCTAAAAAAACCCCTAAGAAATAGAAACAATTGAAATGCACAAAATAAAAATGATCACTGAATCCACAGAAATCTTTGAATGCACCTAAACAGAGGTGTATAAAGGTCAAATCACTCTGCTGCAGATACAGTCAGAAACGCAGCCCTAAACTAAGCAGTCAGTTGAGGAGCCATGTGACTGTGACAACACTTATGTTGGAGTCTGTTTATCACACTGGGTAATCTAACAGAGGGCAGAGGGCAGTGGGCATTTCCAGAGGCATTATAACTCTTCAGCCAAAGATTAATCTATTTTAGAGCCCAAGTCTTCAGTGCTATACAAGATCACGTTTAATGTCCTTAAATAAAATGTTAGTACTGCAAATTTGCCACACAAAATAAACAGAACAACAAAATATGCCCATTTTATTCTATTTGTTTGCCTATTATTATCAGTTCTTAATCTTTCTGTAGCTTTGCTTGCTGTTTACAGAGCTTGTTATTAACATCCTGAAGGGTTCTTCAACAATCCTATGAATTCTTATAAATAGAAATCAAGCAAACCCATTATATATTTCATTTAGAACTGAAATCACTGTTGCTTCAATTCCAGTGAATTATTTCTTTAATTCTGAATTCTTCCCTATATTTTAACATCTATCTTGAACAATAGGTACTACTGCTATGTACAGTGCTGCTAATACAAGGAATACTTGTATTAATGTCAGAGGCAATGGAATACTCAATATTCCCATTCATGAGTCAAAAATTCACTGACCATTTCGAATTAGGGGTGGATGAAAGCCTCAAAACACAGAATCCTCAAGCCCTACTTGTAGCTGAGGACTCACATTAAAACTATATATTCCTACAGCTTTTTTTCTAAGTGATGGGACAGTATTTTCTTGTACTCTGTTGCACTGCTTTTGCAAATATTGGATTATTCTATCATGTCAGTCTGTTCTCTTAATTAATTACCACTCTCCTAATCACTGTGCTCTGTGCAAATTCTATCAGCAGTGATTTTGAGTTCTTGTGGGTTGTTCAGATTGAGTTAAACAACCAGGTGTCAAGGTGGGTACACACATTATAGCCACATTTGAGGTCTATCAGACACTTTTTATTTACTATGCATCACAGTTATTTTCTATTATAATGATTATTTTTTTAAAAGTGTAGTTTCTCAACCAAAATTGTATACAGTCAGATCTCTGACAGAAGTGTAAGTCCATTTCTACAACACAGCTACATTTCTTACCAAACTTATTATTTCTTGTCAAACAGCCTATCTCTGAGGTATCCTGAATATGTGTATATTTCTCTGTAGAATCTTGCTGGTTCACATCAACTAGATTATCCTTCTTTAATTCTCTCCTCGTGGAGTCTTCTGTCAGTTCTGTTGTGTACTTGGGGTCAAGAGTAAGTTGATAAGACAATACATATATATACCTTTTTTCAATATTGGCACAACATTTTTTTCTGTCACTGCTCTGGAACTTCTCCCAGTGTTTAAAATCTGAGTGAGAATGAATATTAGCTGCCCATAATGCTTTTTGCTGGCTCATTTAAAACTCTTGATGTGATTAATCTGTACATGCTGATTTAAGAAGATCTAAATTCAGAAACAGTAGATAGCAAGATAGATCTCCCTTGATTTTCCTTCTAATATAAATTAAAACTACATTTTAAACACTGTGATTAAAGATCCCTTTAGTTGCTTTATTTACTCTCCTGGTATTTTACTGTTTCACTGTCTGTTTTAAGCTCTGCACATGGAAGGCCCTCTGAATTTCTAAAGACTGTTGGTTTTTTTAAAAAGGCAGCTACACATTTCTTTGCAGATTACCTTTGACTTGTATGAACCTTTGGGATAGATGCCTCTCAGCCACCTTAGCAAATCATGCATTGTAAGCGGCTCAGTCCTCTTTCTAACCCTTGCAGGAGGGTTTTTCACTTAATAATATTTGGTGTGCTTTCCCATTCTTTTGACAGTTAGTTCTAAAAACACCACCAAAGGTCTTGATTAGTAGGGCTGTGTATGACAAACCTAAATTTCTACGTCACTGCGGGGTGGCCTCATCAATGTTTATAAATATATGAAGAGTCGGTGTCAGGAGGATGGAGCCAGACTCGATGACATCTAATAACAGGACAAGGGGCAATGGGTGTAAGCTGGAACATAGGAGGTTCCACATCAATATGAGAAGGAACTTCTTCACAGTGAGGGTAACAGAGCACTGGAACAGGCTGCCCAGGGGGGTCATGGAGTCTCCTTCTCTGAAGATGTTTAAAACCCGCCTGGATATGTTCCTGTGCAGCTTGGTCTAGGAGGTCCTGCTCTGGCAGGGGGATTGAACTAGATGATCTTTTGAGGTCCCTTCCAATCCCTAATGTTCTGTGATTCTGTGATGATAAATGTACTGTGGATACTATTTACTGAGTTCAAAAGGTTTTAAAAATATTTAAGTCTTCCTCCACTGATCTCTGAGATTCCAAACCTCCCACTCTTATCATTCACCATGTTCTAAAGGCATGATGGCTGCCAGCTCAGTGACATGTGCTCCATCGCAAACAAAGAGCAGACAAAAACTAACTTTCCACAGGAAGCCAAAACCAGGAAGCTTCAGTGTACTTGTGCCAGTTTCACAGAGTCTGAAAATCCAGCTTGAAATTCCAAGCTGCATTATCACAGGTTGCCATAGTATTTCCCCAACCCCTCAGGCAAAGAAATCCACACAAATGCAAACCACTACATCATGTTCAACATCATGAGCATCCCACTGATTTGACTATAGTAAAAGTAAGTCCTGTGTACATTTACAAGGTGGAGCCCTTGGCTGTCAGGAATTCTGGCTTGTGTTTTTCTTCTGCCACCTGCCACTGTCTTTATTTCTTGACTCAGACTTGCATTCTCAGTAGTACTCACAGATGGATATTTTCTGAATCTCTGTGGAAAAGTTTCCTGTTGCTGAGTGGCATCATCGGCTTCACTAAAGTGTTATTGTAGTATATTTCATTAAAGAATCTGTGGCATAACTGATATAAGAATTAAATGACAACAGAATGAATTTGAACAAAAGTGATTAAACAATTAGATTGTTTACCTCAGATATTGAAAGTTTAAGTTGTCTTACATATCTTGAAGTGGGAAATTTGTAGTACAGAGAAGCAGGATAAGTCCCCAGATCAGTGGATCTGCATATTTTACACTATTGAAAAGAGTTCTAGAAAAGGGATTGGGAATGACTTGAGAAAACACGTTTAAAAAAGCTGTAGTAAAAATCAGTGAAGACTCATGCCCACCCTTGAAAGCAGCTCTGTGGTGTCATTCTGAGCCAAATGGACTGGTCTGCTTCTCCTCATGTGCATCAAATTATGCGCTTCCTGGTGGGGCCCACCATATTCAGAGCAGTTTGTTAACATACTGAAGCTCTTTAAAATGCATACCATGTGTGCACAAAATGTCTTCATTTATCAGATTATCTCAGATCAGGCACTACTCAAAGAACGGTGCTAGAACAAGACTGTCAGCTCACCGTGTGATGAGATTGAATTCCTCCTGCAGTCAAAGGCTGAGAATTAAAAGCAAAATAGACACAAATGACTATTATTCATGTCTTACATAATTTTAATCGAGTTAAATTACATTTGAATAAAGTAAATAAACTTTCATTTGCATTCACACGTTCCTTGCCAGCGTCTTCTGAGACAGCTGAATAGGTGACTATCCCTTGCACACCCAGAGCTGCAGATTGCTGCCCCTCCAATGGAACTGCTCTCATAAATGCTTGTCTACTTTTTTCAGCCAGAGTAAACCAGCTTCAGTTAAGCAGTTTAAAGGTGCTGATCAAGTCCTTTTTACACATTTGCCTTGGCAGAACTGTAAGAGGATGGCCAAGCCTTGGCTACGGAACCATGCCAGCATAAGCCTCTTGTTGGCATACAGATGTTTTAGCAAACCACCATGGTCATGGGACAGTTGGTATTGTCACTGGAGTTAGTTAGACTGTCCTGTAGTGGAAAACTAGGCTCCTGTAGCTCAGCTACAGCACTTGGCAAGGCAGTAACAGGCCTGTCTGTCCTGGTTACTGGTGCTTTTGTATTTATGAGGTAGGCACACTCTTTCATTCACACCCACACAAAAGTTAGGTGTGTCCTAAAAGTCACACCCACACAAAAGTCAGGTGGCAGATAGAATCAATTCTTTCATCATTTCATTACTGTAATGTGTCCCTCCCTGAATAATAGATGTGGCAGTATGTTTTAAAGTAAACAAATTTCTGTCCTTTCTGCAAGTATGATATGGAGAACTGGTTGAACAAAACCAAGTGACTTTAACTGGTAGGAGATGATGTACTAAATTGTCCTGTATTAAGTATTGAATAACACAATCAAATATCAAAACATTTCTAAGTTTCAAGAGTAGTGACAAGGAAGAAATACTGTTAGTCCAAGCACTCCAGCTAGAATTGCCTTTGTGTCCTAAACTTAGCTTTCAGATTACTGATTTATATGAAAACAAACCTTCTTGTGATGAAATCGCTTCCTATGAACAGTCAGAGAAGGTTAGGAAATGTGACTTATATCAAATACAGGTTTCAGGTTTAGCCACTACCAATGGGTGCTTTGCTTTACTAAGTACATACGTTGCAACTGAGGACAAACTATGGTTCTTTCATTATTTTGAAGTTTTCCTAAACAAGTTAAGAGGACAAATGATATGAGAGACCTGCTTGTGGTGGAAGGAGAGGGAGGTACACAATATCAACCTGCTATAATGGGATTTCAGACATATGTTAAGGTGTGAGTTTGAAATGTATACAATTGTGGTATTACCTTGCATATGAAAACCCTTATTTAATTATGAATAAGTCTTTTTGTAACTTGTGGGCTACTTTGAGACAAAATACTCCTTTTTATTTAGTTTAAAACTTTCACACTGAAAGGTTATGCGTTGGACAGTGTAATTTATGCAACCTATTTTGTGAATTAGCTCTAGCAATGGATTAGCATGAATTGTTAGATTGTCGCTGTGACCCTTATGTCTGGGCACTTGGAAATAAATATATTCCCCTGTGGCTTCACTAAACCTTTGAAAAGTACATTTGTATGCAAATCTGTGAAAAGTCATATGGCAATGTCACCCTGAGCATTGCACAAGTTGTGCAGTACCGTAGCAGGCTGTGGAACAGCCTGACAGCTGAGGTAATGGAAGCTCCAGGCTGCTTTCAGTAGGGACATTTGAAATTGGCTTAAAAAGCTGGACTATGAAGTACAGAGGACAGTTTTGCCATGCTTAAGACATGTGCTGGATAATCTGCTAGGCCTTCTCGTATCTTGTACTGATAAACACAATATTCACCTCATCATGTGCTAACTCTTACTAATATTGCCTAAGAGGGGAAGACAAGTGATACCCTGACCTAGAAAATGCAGGTGTTTGCCATGTGCCAAGAGAATTCTAAGTAGCTACTAGCCTAACACCAGTGAGTGATGGACAGCAGTGACCATGCTGAAAGGTAGCAGAGTTGTGACTGACTCCGCTGCTTTAACCAACATCAGCTGGCTTTCAGTTGAACTGCAGCACAAGAATAACAAGCTATAGTTTTAAGGTTGGTGTCATTTACATCCATCTCACAGTTGTAATGGAAAATCACTTCATAGCAATTTTGCAATTCTAACAAACTAACATTGCTGCATGAGGCTACTGTAAATAATACTTAAACAGGTGATTGAAATGAAGCTTTCAGCTATGAACACCCAGTATCTTTGAGCGAAGTACTACGTGTCCAGATTTGCTGCTCTTTTCCTAATGCAGAACAAGAAAACATTTGAACACTGAATTCTTTTACCTGAAATGAGATAAGGGACCTTTCAGGCCACACAATAAAAATAATTAAAAATTAGGTATATTAGCCATTTCAGCAAAGATATTCAGCCCAATTTCTTTTTAACAAAACATTTTCTCTTTCACTGGAAATCAAAAGAGTTTTCAAAAGAAAGCCTGTTTTAACACACTTCTAGAATAAAAACGACCCACTCAATTTATTAGGCTGTATGATACCCAGTCAAGCATCTGGAAGATCATGAGATCTGTGAGATCATAAGATAATGGCACTCTCTAGGTAATTAACTGCTGAATGTACTGTTTCAACCTGTTAGGAGTTCAGTGTGCAGGTCAACATCAGTACCAAAACCATGATTGGGTTTTTCCTTTCTAAAGCAAGTGACCATTACATAGCAGGAGTGACTGGCAATGATTCATGATTGTAGCCCAGAGATGTTTTATAATTTTTTTGGTATTGTGAGAAAATGAGAGAACATAAGTTCATGAGTCCAAGCCTGTGTCCTGTGTGGGAAGTGTCTCTTGTCTTTTAGGGCTCTCTTTAGCCCACATGTTCTCTGCCAGGATCAGCCCATCCTGTTACACTGCATACATAAATAACCTGCGTTTCATCATAGTGCCTTTTGACCTAATATTCTTCTCTTTCCTCCTCTTTCAAACCTGCACATGCCCTTTTGTTCTGGCCTCTGCAAACTTCTCCACTGTCTCTTGACCCATAATTCATCATCCTGTTACATTCTAGGTGCCAGGGGATACAATCCCACTGTACCACTATAAAAAAAATATATGTGCAGAGAACATCCCTCGGCCCTTGCAGTTCACAGTGGAACATCATCAGCGTAGCTCAGTTCCTCTGTGGACCTATCTTAACTCTTAAAAACTATATTGAGAGTATGCAAATACATTGTTGTTTGAAACTTAGGAATTAACCAAATGTTGCCAGGTTTTATCATGAAGAGCAGGTGGTATGGCCCTGAAACCGCATTCTGCCAAATTTGAAAGTCCTCATTGAAAATACAGCTGTTGGGGGTTTCACTTCTTGGCTGTAATGGATTCGGTAGAAAACATTTCTTCCTATTTCTGCCGCATTAATTCCCTGAAGGAGAAAAATATCTGTAACAGAAAAATGTGCTACTAGATCTAAATTAAGACTGACAAAGGTATCAGCAACTGAAAGCAAAACATTACAAAGATAAACTCAACTACAAATTTCACAAGATGTCTGTACTGTATCTTCCATATAAAATAGCATGTTGATCTCTTTTGCAGTCAGAACAGTATTAAACGAGTCTTTGCTTAGTGTACAAGCAAAGATATCTACTTATGAGACATCTTCCAATTAATATAAAAGCTTAGATATGCCCCATCTTTTCCACTGGAAAAAAATAGAATACAAAAATGTCAGATACAGAGCAAAGGGTTAGACCGTAAAAAGAAGTGATGGCAAGCATAATTAACCCACTTTACAATCAGAACTATTTTAAAGGACATTAGAAACACCTTAAAGACTGAGTAAATACATATTTATTACAGAACAGTGTCTCTACACTTCAGAAAACACACTGGCCAGAAGAGTACGGTGGCATTATTGTGGTTATGATCAAATGCAGTCACAGCTAGTGTCTTCAAGTAGCTGAACATAGCAGGAAGCTGCCATTGCTCATTTGCATATTCACTTCTAATTGTGCCTGTGCATCACAAAGATTGTTCATATTTGCTGTCCTCTGAACCAAGTCATTTTCCAGTGGCATATATTCACTCTCACTGCAGGTAACTTTCATTAGTGGTAATTAAAGGACAATCATTACTACATTATGCTACAGGAAACAATAAGTGCTGCTGAAATTGATTAATATCTAAATTAAGTTTGAGACCTGTAATCAGCCTCATAGGCACAAGAGATTGTTCCTGTTATGTAATGAAAAGCAACAGCAAAGAAACCCCCTCTTTATTCGGAATAGCCAATGCTTATCCTGTAAGTTCTGTTGGACTGCACTAAATGGCCTGATTTATTTTTAAATGTTCCCAGCAGAGAATAGCCTCAGTCTGTGTGTAATGACTTTTTACCCTCATTATATGCACAGTCTGTGTTTGGGCTTTGACTGGGACAATGCCAAGGAAGATGTCAATGTTATCTTAGCGTGGAAATTATTTTTTAGTAGACAGGTCCATCTGAGGGTTGCCATGCATTCACCCCATTCTTCTTGCCTTCAGTACCTGTTGAACAGACTTCTTTTTGAACACTGCTCAACGCCCCCAGACTCAATTTTTCTTCCAGTTACTGTATTGCTGAGAGCTGGAACAGACCCAATAACTGTAATGTGTTTTTACTTGATGAAAAAAATTACTACTATACTGTGCCTTATTTTACTATCCAAATATTGTGCTGAGAAATGCTATCACTGCCAAATTACTTTCAAATACTTCTTTGTATTGGGAAAATTGCCCCCTTTCTGTAGTAGCAAGATGTTATCACTTAATTATTTTTTCTTTTCTGCTTTAGGATGGAAAGCTGCAATTCAATGAAGTATATATTTAAATGCAAAAGAGGCACACCAATTAATCAGTACAAAATATTAATGTGTTTAATCTGCATTTAAAAAACCCACATGGGGCTTAGAAAAACACCAATCCTTTAAAGAGAGAGCACATAAAAGTACTTCCTGTTTGTGCTTACATCTTCTCAAATCCAATGAAGCATTGCCATTGTGCAATTAAATTATCTTTGCCAACAGTTTCTTCTAAGACTTTGCATTGCGATAAGTCTCTGATTTCTTCTTATTTAGCATAAAAATGGACAACACATAAATAATCTCAATTGATAAAAAAGTAAAAAAAGAGATAGATGAAATGTTAGCTCTGAAACATTTAAAAACTGAAACATAGATGCTACCGCTTTCTCATTTTTATCCATACAATTAACATCCAGAAGCAGCCCTGAAAACAGGAAATAAATTAGACTAGAACTTGCTACCATGAGCTGGGATTAATCAGTCTTGAGGTGTGTATAGACTAGATGATTGTGTTACTGCAGCCAACTCTCCATTATCTGCGGTCATAGAAGACTGGGAACTGATAGAGTACAGAAAAAACTGGGTATTAGAGATGCTTCAAGGAACACCAGAGACTTCTGTGTATAGAAGATGTAGTGCAGAAGAGCCTATTAACGCTGATTTCAGCACGAGCCAGTGGTCTCAATACATCGTTTGTATTGTTGCGTGAGTTTGTAAAGCCCTCTTAGGCTCTACATCTCAAGGAAGCAGTTTTATTCTTTTCACAAGTAACAAGGACAAGAGGAAATGGCCTCAAGCTGCACTAGGGAAGTTTAGGTTAGACATTAGAAAAACTTCTTTTATTGAAAAGGTCATCAGCCATTGGAACAGGCTGCCCAGGGAGGTGGTTGAATCAATGTCCTTGGAAGTTGTCTAGATATAGAGTTTAAGGATGTGGTTTAGCAGTAGACTGGGTACAGTTAGGTTAATGGCTGGACTCGATCATCTCAAAGGTCTTTTCCAACCTAAACAATCCTATGATTCTATTCCTGATGACCTTGCAAATAGAAGTTCCATATAAATATCAGAAGGAACTTCTTCACAGGGTGACAGAGCACTGGAACAGACTGCCCAGGGTAGTTGTGGAGTCTCCTTCTCTGGAGACGTTTAAAACCCGCTTGGATATGTTCCTGTGCAACTT
This sequence comes from Rhinopomastus cyanomelas, assembly GCA_013400115.1. Classification (NCBI taxonomy): domain Eukaryota; kingdom Metazoa; phylum Chordata; class Aves; order Bucerotiformes; family Rhinopomastidae; genus Rhinopomastus; species Rhinopomastus cyanomelas. Next base: position 614,800 of record VXBP01004577.1, read on the forward strand.
GGTCTAGCTAATCCTGCTGTGTCAGGGGGATTGGACTAGATGATCTTTCAAGGTCCCTTCCTATCCATAATGTTCTGTGATTCTGTGATATTCTCTTTCACTGCTAATTACTCAAATGCTACTTTTACCTGGACAAGCTGTCTGCCTGCTTTTGACCAGAAGCTTTATGCATGCTGAGAAACCCTTTATAGGAAAAGTGTTATTTCATGAATATATATCAAAGGAAGCCTTCCATTTTAAAGGATGGACACCCTCTTACAAACAGCTATTTCATCAGGAGATCTTAACCTGCCCTCTAACGAAAGGGCCAAATTCGCACGGGTCTATCCAGTAGGCACGTTCACTCAGTGCCTGCCCCCTGCAATGGGATCGATTGTTTTCACATTTGAACTACATGCCCCCAAAATCATTAAATAAGACACCAAAAAAATTTGCTAATGCAAAGGATTATTGACAGAAATTTTGTCTTTTCTTTAAGAACAAAATAGTTAAGACTCATTTGCTCACAGTGTGGGAAAGAAGCCGTCTTGTTATTTGTCACACAATAGCCATGTTACCTGGTTTAGGTCTAGGAAGAAAGAAATGGGCTTTACTGAAGTTCTGCATTTGTACAGTGCATCACCATGGTCTGGATCCTCCATTTTTTCTATGCTCTTAGGGGAGTGGATGTCATCTCTGCCTGGACAGTATTTTGAGAGATTAAGAAGATAAGCCTACCTTGTGATGGGCAGCTGGATGTGACAGCAGCAGAAGGGATCTAAAGGGGGAGCTGGGGACAGAAGGTATGTGAGGAATCCTTTGATGTAGTGAAAACAGAAAGTCAAAGTTAGAAGAAAACCTGGTGGTCAAAGGCTGAGCTAAGAAAGATGAAAGAAGGAAGGCCAACATTAAAGAGGCCAAAAGAATAGTGTATCCAGTGGAACATGGGAACAATTGAGATGACAGACTGAAGAAAAGGTAATGGAGGTGAGAGAATGGGAACGACTATTGATACCAGAGGTCTGCTGAGAAGTAAAGATAAGGGATAGAGGTATGAAAAGAGGGTTTTGTGAAAAATGGGGTAGAGGCAGAAGGCAAACCCCACAAGGGAAAATATATTAGAGGAGAAAGGTCATGCAAAATGCAGTAAAGCTATTTATTTTTGTTCCATGCTTATCTTGTGCATTCTGAGAGCAACAATTTTGAACCTTATTGTTTCTGTGCTTTCCAGCAGCTCTGGCTGCCTAGCAATGCCTGGCTGGTGTTTGCTGGCTCTGCTGCACACAGCTCACTGGCTGCCTAGCAACTGGCACTGGGGTGTGATAGGGACCCTGGACCTGGCTCAGGGATGCAGCCCTACCCTAAAGACCCTTCCTCCTGTAGCAAGCGAGGAGGAACCATCTCCAGTTGCTACAGCTGTGATTAGAGCTTTACAAATATTAATTTCAAAAAAGAAGCACGTGAAGATGCCCAGGACAGTGCAGGGATCCTCACAAATTGTCTCTGAGAGTGGAAACATCCCTATTTATCTCTGCAATAGTCACATCCTATGATGAGAACTGAAATACCAATATGGTTAATTATTTCCGTTCTTAAGAAAGGCTCTGAGTGCTGGCTCTAAAGCACAGGAAAGCATAACAACACAAGTACAATTACTCCTGGGCAGCTGCTTCTAATTTGGTGAAGGATATACCAAAAAGAGAAGTTTTTATACCAGAAAATAAATCACTAAGCTTACAGAATTAAGTATTCACACAGGATTATCCCAGTACAGCCACACTTGTGTAACCTGTATCAGTGTAATCAACAAATATTTTCTTACAAGAACACTTGGCAGTAGAGCTGATGTGGCTGATCTGAACAGGGTCTGCATCCTCTCTCACTTCCAGCTGCCCACTCAGATCCCTCATCTCCCTTTCCACTGCACTGTCAAAAGAGCTTGTGCAGCTAAACAACTGAATCAGGTATTGATCCAGGTAAGAAACAAAGTTCAGCAAAACCCAGTTATTTTCCAATTGACACTACTGAAGCTAGTCCTGTTCCCAAAGGAAAAGTTAAGTCACATGTCAATCTGTGGCCTAGAAAAGGGAATTACAGAGGTACACAAATTACAGTGCAGGGGAAGTTTCTTTGATGCTGTTACTTTGATGCTGTTCTAAACAGATGCATTTAGAATTTAGTCATATTTTTCTTACCCATTCAAAAATGGGATATTTCCCAAAAGGAGAGCATTGCCCCTGGAGTTCATCATGCTGCAGTGCGGAGGAGCAAATCCCACTTGGACTGTTGAGGTACTAAGAAGTACATAAGCACATTTTACTCTGTATGATGCCATGTTCAGGTGATCACCTGGGTGAGGCTTGAGGAGCATAACTGCAGTTTTCCTCTGCTAGTCCAGCCATTCTAGCCAGGAAAAGGTTTCATTCTCACCTCTCTTGCACACTTGAAGTATCTTAAGAAAGTTAAATGACTTTTCCTTCTAATCAGTAATTTATTGTTTGGAGCAATGAAAAAGTGTGCTAATTTAAAAAATCCAACACAACAGAATAGTTTCTTTTTCTAAAGAAAAACCCAATGAATGCAGTTCAGATGCCCAGTAGAGTCTGTAGCAAAGGTCAGCTCAAGTCCACAATTTATTGGCTCTGTCTTGGTGTTTGTTCTGCTAGATTTGGTGAGCACTTGCAGAGCTACCCAAAGTCTCTGTGTTTTCACGTACTTTGGAATCACTCGGTGTTCATCATGCATATTTCTGGAGGAGGCTTGGGTCTATTGCATTCAAGTCAACAAACTGTACAAGAACAACAGTCATGAGGAACACACTGCAAAGACACTCAAATGACCCTCCAGAGTCATTCTGAAAGGAAGAGGGGTTAGCATGGGGCAGGAGCTAGTAAGGCCTGCTGATCTCTTCAGTTGAGCATGTCCACACCAGTGCATCTTGCACTGTGTAGTTCTTGCAGCAGCACTGCCATGATGCTAAATTAAAAAGCCCTTCTGGTCCTGATGTTGCTCAGGATGGAATCAGTTTAGGTGTTTCTTTATATAGCACAGGTCTATCCACCAGGCATCGAGGTACACCCTTGGCAGCGCCGGGTAGGCTGAGGGAAAGTCAACAATGCAGGTGTCACAAGGTGGCGCTTGTTGACACCGTCTTCCGAGGTCTTGAGTTGCAAGCACGTTTTGACGTAGCAGAGTCGATAGTGTTTTGTTTGCACAAGACCTTTGAGGTCGAGAATCAGTGAAGTCAAAGCTGTTGTAAGCCACCTGGAGCCTCTCGTCTACTGCTTGAGGTGAGTGTGTTTCCTGTGAGCCAGCACTGCCCCACTCAGCTGTTGTCCTACCATCTGCTTGTAGGACTAGGTTGCACATCAAAGTGCAGAACAATACATTTAGGAAAACACACATCACTGATTTTGTTTATACTGAAAAAGGTTGATGTGCAAGGCCCCATACATCTGCTGTCTCTTGGTACAAGGGTAGCAATAACATTTTAAGAAGAGTCAACACCAGTTGTTCTACATTCAACAATGTTAACAGCTTCTACCAAGTCAATCTGTGATCTGAAGGCAATTACAGACGCATGTAAGTCAATGGATGTTAAGCAATTTGCAGCTAGACTGAATAGACAAATCAAATTTGTCTTTGTATTATACGATAGCTACAAATGAGGAAAAGCTGGTGCCCAAGATAGTTTCTGATGACACTTGCTCTGGGACCCATTAAAAGTTTGTCTATATCTCAACATATTGCATATAAAATTTAATTATTTTATATTGAAAAGGTACTTGGAATCCAAAATAAAATGTTTTATTGGAAATAAATTACATGGTATCTTAGAGTTATTTAAGACACTTTGGAAACAGTTTTGCTAAGCTGCCAAATGAATTAAGCATTAGAATATAGCAATACAGATGGATTTCCATCTCACAGCAAGCGCTGCGAAAGTACCAGCTCTGCTGTTCCAGACAGCACTCAGATACCTCTCAGCATGTGTCTATCTGTTCCCAGCCAGGGGCAGGTGTTTTCTAGCTCTAGCTGCAAAGATCTTCCCAAGCTCACTGGTTCTCCTCACGCTCTTCACTTCCATCCATCCTCACTTCCACAGTTCTAGACTGAGATGCTGTACTTTGCTGACCTCAGAGGGGAAGGGAGATCTATATTTTCCCTCTCCACCTTTACTTAGAGACGTTGGCAGATATACCAATGGATCCTGACGAGAATGGTTTTCTGTATTGCAAACAGAAAATAGACTCCAGAGCAAAATACCAAAATGATTATGCAGAGATGATGCAGTCTGTACTTACTATAATGTGTTTTGAGTATTCTTTTTTCCTAAATGTGATGATTTTCAGTCACTATGTGGCTTTCTCTGAGACAACTACTAAAATGGAAAGGCTAATACCAGTTGTGTTTGAAACTGCATATGCACTGCACACAAAGCCAAGGCATGAATAATGGGCCTTTGAGACATCTTCTTGGCCTATTACTCATTACAAAGGCAGGCTTGGACATCCCAGCACAGAAGCCACCTGCTGTTATTGGCTTTTCCTCTGGAATGGTCATAGAAATAGGATTTTGCTTGGAAAAAAACCCCAAATGAAGCCTTGCAAGCAAGGAATATTGTACTAAACAATCACCAGATAGGAAGACCTATCTTTCATACCTTTGAAACCAGAGGAGGCCCTGAATGATTATTAACTACTAAGATTAAGTAGCAGGAATAATGTATTTACCTCAGCCAAATATTCAAGTTGTTCTTATGAAACTAAAACCAGAAAAATGCTGATTTTCAATTACTACTTTTGGACAGGCCTTTGCAAAGACCTACACGTCTTAGATTCAGCACTCAACAAGCCCAAATGCAAGGTCCTACAGCTCAGGCATGGCAACTTCAAGCAAAGATACACTCTGGATGGTGAATGGATAGTGAGCAGTCCTGAAGAGAAGGACTTGTGGGTATTGGTGGATAAGAAGCTCAACATGAATCAGCAATGTGTGAGGGCAGCCCAGAAGTCCAACTATATCCTGGGCTGTATCAAAAGAAGTGTCACCACCAGGTCAAGGGATGTGATTCTCCCCCTCTACTCTGCTCTTGTGAAACTTCACTTGAAGTGCTGTGTTCAGTTCTGGAGACCCCAGTATAAAGATACGGAACTGCTGGACTCCGTCCCAAGACAGGCCGCAAAACAGATCAGATGGCTGGAGCATCTCTCCTATGAGGAATGGCTGAAGGAATTTGGGCTGCATACCCTGGAGAAGAAAAGGATACAAGGAGACCTTACAGCAGCCTTCCAGTACCTACAGGAAAGCTGGAGAGGGACTTTTTACAAGAGACTCTAGTGATAGAACAAGTGGGAATGGTTTCAAGCTAAAAGAGGGTAGATTTAGACTGGATCTTAGGAAGAAATTCCTCACTATAATGGTGGTGAAGCACTGGAACAGGCTGCCCAGAATAGTTGTAGGCACCCCTCCCAGAAGTGTTCAAGGCCAGGCTGGATGGGACTCTAGGCAACCTGTCTCTGCCTGTGGCAGGGGGTAGTTGGAACTAGGTGTTTTTTAAGGTCTCTTCCATCCTAAACGATTTTATGATTTCTATGATTTCTCCCTTCCCCTCGGGATAACCTCCTGAAGAGGCTGATGGCTGCTCAGTCACGCTGTTCCCATGGTTTTACCCTTCTTGCTGTCATACTGTACATTTGGAGCCTGACAGGAGGAGGGATAACCAGGACGGCACTTCCTGGCCAGACTCTCCGGCCTTCTCCCGAGGAGGGGAGCACTGGGGCTTTTTTTGGGGCGGGGGGTGTGTGGGGAGATGGCGAGTCAATGGGTCTCCCCATGTCTGGGCACCCACTGGGACGGCGGCAAAACCCCACCCTAGCAGTGAGGCCCTGGGTCCGGCGGTAGCCCTGCGGCCCGTGTCGCACATGCGCCCTGCGCGGCGCGGCGCTGCCTACAGCTCCCGGGAGGCCTTGCAGGGCGGGGGTGGGGGCTGCTGGGTTTTTTTTGCGCCCCCCCCTTCCCGCGGTGGGGGCAGGATGGGTGGGGAGAGAGATCGCTCCCGACGAACGCGAGGCGAGCAGGGCTCCCACAATACCAGGCGGGCTGCGAGCCCGGCGCTGCCGCTGTCTCTTTAATGCAAGAGGAAGCGATGCGGAGGGGTGGAAAATGGCAGAGTTGCAGATGTTGCTAGAGGAGGAAATCCCTTCTGGCAAGCGGGCTCTGCTCGAGAGCTACCAGAACCTCACCCGAGTCGCCGACTACTGCGAAAATAACTACATCCAGGTGAGGGGCGGAGGGGCTCGGCCGGGCTCGGCTTCGCGGTGCGGACGGCGGGGTCAGAGCCGCCGGAGGGGCAGCGCGGAGCCTCCTGCCCCCCACCTCCGCCGCCGCCTCGGGTTCGCCTTTTCTTTCAACTCCAGCCGAGAAATCGGGCTGCCCCCCATCTCCCTTGCTGCGGAGGGAAACGGGGGGCGTTAATATGTCAGGCCGGCTCGGAGGGTGTGTCTTTTATTTGCGTTTTTCTGTATTTCTTTTGAGTCACATCCCGGAGACCTCCCCGGGCTGGGGATGAGTGGGGCGTGGGGGCCGCCTCGCCGCTCCATGCGGCACCCCCGGTTTGCTCGGCGCTCTCCGCCGGGAGCCGGCGGGGCCTGTCGGTGACGGTCGGGCAGCGCCCCCCGCGCCTCACGTGGGGCGGCGGGTGCCCCCTCGGCCGGGGCCGCCATCCGTAGCGGAAGGGGCCCTGCACACGGGTGACATCACGGCGTTCGGTCACCGGGAAGGGTTGGAAGCCGGGCTCTGGGTCTCCCGTGGCGGGACCGAGCGGCTGGTGGGGGCAGGAGCTGCCCGCGGCGGGGGCGCTTCAAAATGGCAATCGGTGCCTCCCCGGCATCCCGCGGCGGGCGCTCCACGCCGGGAATCCGGTGCTGGAAGAGGCTGCTTGGGGTTCCACCGCGTCTCCAGCCCTCTGTGTGGATTCCCCTAAACCCTTCAGTGCTTCCTGGCTCTGCTTTAAATGTGTTTTTGTGAAGCTGCTTTAACCACAGTTCACGATGGGTATCTTTTCCGGATTTGCAGCATGTAACTGTAATTCCGGTGTGTTTGGTCATACCGATGTGGATACAAAGCCATCCAGAGATGATGAAATTAAATTCCTTTTATTTTTAGCAAGAGGAAAAACGAATGAACCCCGTATCACTTACTAGACAGCTTGTTGAACTTGTTGAGTACCTGATATCCTAGTATTAGACTACCTGTGATGAGTGTATGAGGTTAGTGAATCCTCTGGCATCCATCGTTGTTGATAAGCTGTCTTGCTGGTTTTAGTAACAGAGCAGAAAATTTGAAAGCGCAGTTTTAATCTATGAAGTGATTTTATTTTTTTTGGTTGAAAGAGCTGCTTGGATAAAATCGGCTGTAAAAAGCCACATTTGTAAGGTGGGGGGTTTTTTGTGTGTGAGGTAGTATGAGTTAATGTCTATTTACTCTTCCGAGTTGTTTGCTCCACCCAAAGAAAGCCGCTGATACAGATACTTCTGAGAGGCGAGGTTCATTTGGTTTTACTCATGGGAAATATGACAAATACATGAGCATGGTAATTGCAGCACAAGTTTTGACCTGTCTCCTGCTCCTGACTTTTTCCCTGTCAGAAAGTTAGAGACTCTTCAATTACATCATATTCTTCAGAGTCTTAAAAGTTGTTTATTCAAGCAAACAAACCATAAACCCCAATGCTTGAGTGAGTTCTCATCCAGTCATTTTGGGTGGGTTTTGGTTTTTTCTTTTATTTGGTAGCACATTTTCACCTCAAGTATCAAGGTCAGCTGATGTGGGATTGTTATGGTTTGTTTTATCTGTGTACAGCTGTGTTTACCCTTCTTGAAAGGAAGCTGGAAGATCTAAAACTTCTAATGAGGACTTGTGCAGTAGTGTTAAAAAAATGTGTGCTTTGATTGTATTGTGCATTTGTACATTTGCTTAATAAAAATAGTAAATATATTGATAAAATACATTTTAAAAATGTGTGATTGAGGTGGGTTTTTTAAATCAGCACTTCATACAAAGCCATCTGCTCTCCAGTTGGACTCTTAAACAGATTATACTTCCAGTGCCTATGGTGAGGCCACTGCAGGATTAGGGGATGTGACACAGGCTACTGGGTTATGAGATATGGTACTGTGTGTGTGCAGTGTGCGATGGAAAAGGACAGGGAGAGGCTCAACCAGCACATCATACAAAGTGTTTGTATTTAATGTAAGTGAGCATTTTGTAAAAAAAAAAAAAATTGCAGGCAAGGAAGAGAGCACAGCCATGAATGAGTTTTAAAATTTTAGTTCAGAAGTGGCTACGCATCATCATTTATCCTGTCACGCGTAACTGATTCAGTCTCGCCTCTTTGAGTTTGGATAGCTTTGAATTAGGAGTTTTCTCCCTTCCTGTGGGAAAGCCTGTGTGCTGCTGCTTAGGCAAACATACTGTTCACTGTCACCCACTCTGCTTTGTGGCTTTGATGTGGAACAAGCTGGCACCCCCGATAGTGCTATATTCAAACTGGAACTGTAATTTTTGATGTGAGAATACATGAATTTTGCTTTGTCTTTCACTTAATGTTGGAATAATTCTGGTAAAATTTTAATTGTGCTGATCCTTCTTAGAGAATTTGTTTTCAGTGTCTTTAGGGATTCTTCAAAAATAAAAAAGAGGAAGGAAGGTAGGGGATAAATCTTGCTTGGGTGAGACTTGTTTGTCTAATGGTGGATGCAGCTCCATTGACAGTAAGCCTCCTTTCAGTGAGGCATTTAGGAATTAGGACAGCATTCGAGACTCTCAAGTTGAAAATTGCTCTTCTCAGAAATGTGGGAAGCAGTTCCTTGCTAAGGCAATTTGTGAATAAATCAGTGTCAGTAACAGTTTGCTTTCCAGACCCATGTGTATTCTGCTTGTTGGAAGGTTTATGTGATAGGAAGGGGAACTTTAGGACAAGTGGAGCAAGTAAGTTTCTAAGGAAGACCTGCAGTACTAAAAGGAATGGAGATTATGGTGTAAGTCTTGGGCGGGGATGGGGATGGGGGCGAGGCGGTGATGGAAAAAAGGAAACCAAATGTAGAAGTCATTGAAGGAAGTAGTGATGTTACTGGTGGGGATTTTGACTTTGACTAGAAGGAAAAAGGCATTGTAAGTAGATTACTGTCTTTAATCTGTGACAAGATTTAAAATTTGTTATTTCTGGTTGGAAGCTTCAGTAGCAAAAAGGTAGGAAAATTAGATTCCCCATTTCTTTTCGTTTAGAGACTTAAACTCTGAATAGTTTTAATAGTGGGTTTTGAACCTTGTGTGTTTAACTGGAAGAATGTTTGTTGTCTCCTGCAATAAGTTGTCTTAAATATAGACAAGTTACATTTTTCTCTAAATGTTTTCTTCTGGTATGCTTAAGGGAGCAGTCGGACCAGCATTCTAATGATGGAGACTCTTGCATGTGAGTTGGTGTACTTTTATCATAGCTACTCTTAGAGATCTAATTATGATTCTTTGAAAATACTAACTTCCAGAGAGATTCTCCATTCAGTGTCCTGGCTGAATTATTTCCAGTTCATTATAAACTTAGAATAACTCTCTTATGAGGTGTTAGAGCGACACAGGAAACTAACTTCTCCAGTATTACTGCATTGATGATCGCCTTCAGAGACATTTCACTTGACTGCTTTATGAAACTGCTGACAGATTTCCCCTACTATTTGAGAATGTTTCTTGTAGTCTTGTTTATGCATAGGTAGACACACAGTTTTCATCATTATTTTTGTTCTAGGTCATTTTGGAAGATCCACTTAGAAGTTTGCTGTTTGTGAGCTTTTTTTTAAAGCTCAAACAATATGTTAATATGACTTGAGAACTTTTAAATGAATAGCTGGGATTATGTACTACTTGGATAAATTCTGGTCTTGATGGTTTCTAGTTGGTAAGTGTAGCAGGTTTAGAAAATGATGTGAACGATCTTTTAAGGAAGTAAGTGCTGTGTTGCCTAAACATGTGGGGGTTTTTTGGTCATATTATTTCCTTCTGTAGCTTCCAACTGCTGTGTGGAAACAGAACAGTGAGTTAACAAGATGTTCTGCGTGAAACAGACAAAAGCAGGGACAGTGCTCAGTTTGGTACTACAAAAATTTCGAGGCTTTTTCCAGTTGCTAAAAAAATAAGTGTGTGGGGTTGAGCAAAGGCATTGCATGCAAGGAGTTTCACAAATCTTTGGATTCCAGTATGTGTGTAAGAATTCTTTGTTTGATTAGATGTGCTGTACTTCCTATACAGTAGCTAGTAGGTATTGGAAAAGAAATAATATTTTTAGTGGTGTTTCTTTTTTCCGTAAATGTTGGTAGCAGGATCATCATGAGCCAGTAATGTGCCCTTGTGACCAAGAAGGCCAACAACATCCTGAGGTGGATCAGAAGAGGGGTGTTTAGCAGATCAAGAGAGGTTCTCCTCCCCCTGTACTCTGCCCTGCTGAGACCACACCTGGAGTATTGTGTCCAATTCTGGGGCCCTCAGTTCAAGGACACAGAACTGCTGGAGAGTCCAGTGCAGAGCCACAAAGATGGAGTGGAACACCTCCCTTATGAGGAAAGGCTGAAGGAGTTGAGTCTCTTTAGCTTGGAGGACACTGAGGGGTGACCTCATTGATGTTTATAAATATGTGAAGGGTGGCTGTCAGGAGGATGGCGCCAGGTTCTTGTCAGTGTCATCTAATGATAAGACAAGGGCCAGTGTGTGTAAGCTCTACATAGGAGCTTTGACATAAATATGAGAAGGAACTTCACGGTGAGGGTGACAGAGCCTTGGAAGGGGCTGCCCAGAGTAGTTGTGGAGTCTCCTTCTCTGAAGATGTTTGAAACATACCTGGATATGTTCCCGTGCAACTTGATGTAGGTGATCCTGCTGTGGCAGAGGGATTGGACTGTCAGGGTCCCTTCCAGTTGCTAGTGTTCTGTGTTCCTGTGTAACTGATCTGGCACTTGGTTTTATTACCTGGTGTGTGGAAGGGGTGTCTTAGGTTCAGGACAGCCACTATGTTCACTCATAATGTCCAATTCAGAAAATTACTTGCTTTAAAAGGATGAAGTTCTAGAATTGTCACTAATACAAATCTTTTACATGCTGTGAGAACTTGGATACTTTCATATTCATAGCTTATTAATTTGTATTGAGAGTAAATGTAGTGTTTGGGGTTTCTTGGGTGTTTTTCCTGGTTTCATTGCTAAATTTAGGTTATTTTACTAAAAAGCAAATCAAGATAGTTCATTTCCTGTAACTCTAAAGTGTAATCCAAAATCTGAGAGTTTGAAAGCAGCATCATAAGCTGTGGATGTACCCATTCACTATGCTTTGTAGGTTTAGATCATATTCTTTAAGAAGAGATGCTCCCTTGAAAAATAGTGGTGTTTATAAGCTATTTTAGGCAAGTGCTTGCTGTTAGTGTAAAAGGCACTGGATGTTCAGCGTGTGCATTTGGTTTGCTTATTTTAAATAACTTGGATACAGTTTGGTGTGTTAGGCTTAGCTCTTCTGTGCCTTGTATAGGTGTTCTGTGCCGGTGTATCTCATCTGTCTGTTTGAAAAAAGCAGCTGCGTTTAGCTCGAAAGCAGTGATAAAACAGTAGTGCAAGCAATTACCCTGTATATGCAGGAAGCTGATCCTGCAGTGTTGTATGTCTGGTTTTTGTCCAAAAGAGTTAGATTATATGAGACCAGCTTTTCCAAATTTGAGATGTTTCCATTTATTTTGGCACATTTGGTTTAAGAAGCCAGCAAGACGTCAGTTGTTCTTCCTGCTCCATTTTTCATTACTGTTTCAGCAGTTGATTGTGTCAGCACTGTTTCCTTAATCAGACAGAGTAAAGTGGATTTGGATAAGCTTTTACAGGTGCCTACTGCTGCTTCCACAAAGGAAGTGCTATCAGCTCCTTCCTGGTTCCTTGCACAAAAGGAAAGAAGCAGCTTGCAGGTGTCTATTGCTGGTGTATGTTAAGCCTAGTTCTTGCTCTCTGTGCTGTGATCACTGGAGCTAGTCCTGTGGAATTGTTGGGAAGAATAAATATGAGTAAGAGGGGCAACTCTAATGCTTGCTTTCCTCGGGGTTTCTGGAAGCTTGTTGCAGTGTCTTTACTCTTACGGTAAAGAGAAACTAGCTGGTCCTTGAGGACTGTTCATAAAGTGGATCATGTTGTAATGAAGATAAGAGTACAGGAGCAGGCTGTATACAGGAAGGAAGCATTGTGACTCTGAGGTAAAAGTACCTGTTAATATCTGTGCTACTGATCCAAGTTTAACAAAAAAATGCCCAGACTCTGGGAGGAAAAAACCAAGCAAAATCTGTTGCAACTTCCTAGTCCCTTTATTTAGTATTTTGAACTGTCTTCAGAATTTTACAAAAGCATAAATGGAGGCATAGAAGTTATTACTGACTTGTGGAGGGTCATATAGGGACGTGCTGCCAGATTTGGGAACAAAATCTGATTGTTTGGACTTCGAGTGCTGTGCACAAGGGTTCCCCCTTCCACTCCACCCCTGAGTAAATTGCCTCTGTTACACTACAATACGGTGAAAAGTTCAGATCTGCAGAAAGGCAGAGGGAGTGTCCACAGAGACAGTGCAATTAATCCCTTGGGAAAGCATGTACCTGAAGACATCAACTGAAGTCATTAGCAACAGTTACTTTTAAAGTGTTTCACATGTCTGCTCTCTTAAGAGCCTTGAGATTCTGATTTTTGGCTTTGCAAGCTTCCAGAGTTACATAAAGCTCCCAGTACTGACTGACTGCATGTTGATAGGTCACTCAGTCTTGGTGGAGGAACTAAAAGTTCCCATGCTTCTATTACTGAAAGCAATCTATTTGACAGTTCTGGTGAGTGGAATCTTATTTATGGACTAGCATGGTGGCAGCTATGTGGATGAACTGTCTGTTCTGGTGTAGTAAGGCATCCCTGAGGGATAAAAGTATCTTGCGCTCCCTGTGCCTGTCCCTGTCCTGAATTAGTAACAGCAAAAGAAGCATGATGCAGTTTTTGTTAGTCTGTGCTACAAAGTGACTTGAGGGGGCCCTTGGTTGCTCAGTGTCTAGGCTTGCTCATAATTACTTGAGCATTCTTGCTCTCTTTAACATTTGTGTTACTGAGAGAAGTATTCCTTCCACCTCTACCTCCACCCTCTGCAAGTGTCAGCACTGGTGACAAGGTGGGTGAGCTTGGCCCACCCCTAAGTAAAGGGGAGTAACTGCTGTGTTTGTAATTGTAGTTAGTGTCTCCGTGTGGTTCCTCCCTTATCCTGGCCTTGCTGGTGAGGCAGGTGGTGCAGACAGCGACTTGATGTCTCCTGTGGATTGCAGAAATAATCCTTTGCAGTTCAAAACTTGCACAGAGCCCTTAAAGGCCGAAGACCAGGGCATTGTGGAGAATAGGTCAGTATGGGCTAATGTGAGGGCTTCCTCTGTGAGCAAGATGGTATCTGTAGCTTTTCCTCCTTCACCCCGAGCCTGTTAGCATGACCTTCTCTGACTGTGCTGGAGTGGCTCAGTAGAGTGTTTCATCAGCTTAGAGCCAGTTAGTGAAGTAAAATATTGCCCTCCTAACAGGTGTGTTCTGAGAAATCTGTAGTGTGAAATCCACTGTACAGCAAATAAAAGCAGAACTCTAAACTTCTGCTTTTGGTATTAGAGGGAATCTGGGTTTTTTCTTGTGTTAAGAATGTAGATGGTACCTTTTGCTTGAGTGATACTCAAATAGTGATACTCATGCAAGTTCTTAGTGCTGATGATAGAAGCCATGCCTGATTTGCAGAATGTAGACTCGTTACTACGATGCTAAAAATGTAAAACAAAAGGAGCGGTAGGGGAGCCCTGCATGAGACTTTTGCTTTGGAGCAAACCTGAGTGCAGCTTTTTTGGATACAAGCTTTAAACTTGTACAATATGTATTAACATGAGATGAAACTGACAGCCAACCTGCAGGCCAAGCTGACAAAACAGATCCATTTTACTCTGCTTACAAGGTATCTTAAGCTTTGATAATGTTCTTGTCTAAGATTCCACATCAAGTATGTGTAATTAGTAAGTGTTGGGTTTGGCAAACTGAAAAGGGCTCAGAAAGCTGAAACTTACTTTGATTTGGGCCTCTTATGATGATCTGCTCGCAGATGTGTGCTGTACTGTTACCTTCTGCCATCATGGAATAGTTTAAAAGAACTGTCAAGGTTGTGTCTTCTACATTAAGATACAGCTTTCTTATGTTCCTTATGTGAAGGCAGCAGATAAAGTTTGATAGTGTGATTCCCTCCCTTTCTGAAAGTTTATTAATTCTCAAAATAATAAACTGAGTATGTCCTCTTTCTATAGTAGAAGTTAAAGAGGAAGCACACTGCTCTGTGTGCCTGGAAACTCTCATACTATGGGGGGGGAACGACACAGACTCTGCAATACTTTTCCTAATTTTATGGTAATCTTAAAGGTAAATAGCAGTAAAACCACAGTATTGTTCTTACTTCTGTTAAGAAAGCAGGGAAGCCCCAAAACTTGGGCAAAGGAGGTTTATGAAAACACATGCTAATTTCGTGTCCTTAGAGTTGAACTTCATGTTCTTATTGGGTGCTCTTAAGGATATAAATAGTTCAAAGAATAAAAAGTTTCTTGTTTACTACTTGAAGTACAACAATTCTTCGGTGTCCTTGGTAAAGAATTGAGGTGTAGACTCTTCTGGCTACTTTCACACCAGTGTTTAACATGCTAACGTTTTTGTAAGCTATATTGTGTCAGGCAAGGCTGAGGTTTTCTTTTGGCTTTTTTTCCCAGCTAATCTCCCACCAGATACGTATCTTCATTTTTTCATGCTCTGATCTCCTTGTACTTCAGAGTTAGCAAATCTGTCAATCAGTATTTGTCCTGTGGCAACCATTCAGTTGAGCATCTTATTTGACTTTATTGTAGCAGGTGTGTTACAAATTGAACTGGTCCCCATGCAATAATTCTGTGTTTTCTGGAGCCCAAGATAAAAAACAAATGGACAGGAGAAGGTGTCCAGGCAGCTCCATCAGACTTTGCTGCAGTTACATTATAGTAGCTCAGAATGCCATGCCTGTGTTTTTCACAATTGTAAGCCTAGTAATGTTAGTCACTACTGGGTCACTAAATATTACTAGTGATAGAGCTTCTCTCTTTCCAGGTGCTTCTCCTTGCCTGCAATCTTAATGTGTAATTAGCTGATTTCCCTTTTGCTGTTCAAGTAGCCTGTCTGCTTGCTGCAGGCTGTTTCCTTGATTTGTCTCAGGTAGTCTTCTACTGCCAAAGGCTGTGGACTTTCTTTTCTGCAGCCATTGACACAAGAGTGCTTTTGTCACAGCTTCTGCTTCTGAAGCACTCGTGCACTTTCTTCTCTACTTTGCTGACTTTGTCTCATTTCAGACCTCATCAGAAAATCTTTTCCCTTGCGTATTTTTTAATTAGTCTTGTTTCATTATTTAACTGCATCTTTTACTGTCAGCTTAAAGTATGCATCTGGTTTTTATGATGCCTTACAAACAGCTTCTACTAGCATGGTTTTGAAAAATTTAAAAGTTGTAGCTGCTGAAGATGTTTATATACACTTATTTAGGTTGTTGACGTGGCATTGAGACTAAGGCCTTGGCTGTGAGATGGTCTGTAACTACCTGAGGAAGCCGTGATGAGCAGGATAAAGAGGAAGACACAGTGTGCAGTGGGCCTGACATGATTCTGTATACTGGTAAAACTCCTTCAGAAGCCTCTAAAACTTGTATGGCAACCATCCCTTTATAAGAAATCTGTCTTGTTCAGGAAGCTGGTCCTTTTGTTACTCTGAGACCAGGGAGTGGAAAAGGCTTAGTACAGCTTCCTGGAGGGCTTTGGATCTCAACAGCGAGGGAGACATGGATGTGTCAGGTAAAACGGTGTTCTGTTAACACAGAAGTACATATGTGTGCACAGTGCAGAGCTGGACCAGATATGAGGGGTCCATTTTTTTTATAAAATACGGAAGCTTCTCGGGTTCCTGCTGTAAGGCCTCATGGCAGGTGGCTTGGATGGTATTTCAGTCAAGGTCCAGACAGCATTGGGCTAACAAATAGAGATGTGATGGGTCAGTGCAGTTGTGTTGGCAAGGTCCCTGGAGATCTGGCTGGGGACTGTTCAGCTTTTGATTAGCTGGCTGACTTGCAGAGTTTTGAAATGTCTGGGAGGAGCTGCTGTTTTTTGTGATGCAGACTCCTGGCTTTAGCTGCATTAGATAAAATGTGTGTCTGGTTTGGAAGTGCTTGACTCTGCAAGGACTCTGTTCAAAAACTGTGGGAGTGTTTCCTGCTGCAGCATACCGTATGTTCTCCCCACACTGAAATTATCTGGTTGCTGCAGTAGTCCTGAGACTTGTCTGGGAGCACTGCAAGTATGTCTTGTTTTAAATGGCAACAAATTTTGCATCTAATTTCTAAGGCATCTTTAACTTTGGATGTTAGGTAAAAATACTTCCATAGATTTAATTAATGCTTACTTTTGAAAGATTTCTTGTATCACTTGAGTAGTGGCTCTGTCATTTTTAGACATGTATTTCATTCCTCTTTGTTAGTCTGTCCTTTAAGCCAATGGAAAGGATGACAGTCAATAGAAAGCTTTCTAGCATGTTGCTTCTTTGGAAACCTACTGTTCATGAACAAGAAGTATAAAATCAGTTCCTGTCAGTACTTCACAGTGAATATTGACTGTGCAGAGACCAAGGAAGATGTTTGTTGTAATTATGAGAGAAGCTTGTTTACTGGGGATAGAATCCAGCTCTGCAGGAATATGGTACCTGTGGGCTGCTGCCCCTCTGCTGAGGAGAGGAAAAGTTGCTGGCTTTGGTCCTGAGTGTGGGATGTGGGGCCTTTGAGAGTGTTCCTCAGGCATGGAAAAGCCTTAAGAGTTGATGAATAATCTTGGTTGCATAACTTTCTGCCTGTCTGACAAAAAATGGTACTAGTTTGAAGGATGATTGAAAAGTAAATTGACTGTCTTGAGCAAATCCAAGTTTCTAGTCCAAGTAAAAGCACAGGAGGGATGGGGAGAATGTGTAATGTTCCTTCTCCTGTCTTTGGCCACTCTTATGAACTGTGCCATGTTGTGGTGACAACAATAAAAATGAGTGCTGTTGCTGTTTGCTTCCTGTCTACACCAGACGCAGGTAGTTCTACTTTTCTTCTAGGACTGCTGTAAGGGGTTACTGCAACAGCATTGGGTGTGGGGGAGTATGAACTGAAGTAGGTGCTTACTGCCTGTGTAACATCCCACAGGGCCTGGGGGAATGAATGTGGGGAATACTGTGAGTCATGCTTGTCAGTCTCATAAGGCAGGAGGCTTTTAAAATTCCTCTTGGAAAGGAAGAGGTGTTTAAAAGCAGTGGTAAAGGAGTTATGCAAATAGAGAACATAAATAATGAGCTAAAGATACCTTTTTAAGCGTCTTGCCTTCTCAGAAAATGACTAAATAAAAGCTAACTATTGCGAAAGTTAAGAAAAATGTGCCATTAAGTATAATGGTTATAAAAATGTACCCATTCATGGTGATAAGTATTAATTTTGTGACTAGAAGAATGAATTTCTATAGCTGTTGCAAAGGTTTGTGTGTTTTTGTTTTTTTTTTGCTTTCCAATTTCTTTATAAAACCCAACACAGTGGGAATCTGTAAAGCAATTTCTTCTGTAAGATTTGATTGTGGGTTAGAGCTGGTAAAGAGTAGTCTTCAGTTTTGCTGTGGACATACTTTCAGTGTTTTGGTTTTTTTTGCATAAAAAGTCCTTCATTTCCATCCCCCCTATTCATGCAGGATTTAATTTACATGTAAATACTATATATTCTTTGGTAAAACCTAGAGCGTGTTTTTAGGTGCGTACATTTTCTTTTTGCTATGATGCGGCCACTTCTTGCTCTTCTAAAGCAGTTTTCAGCAGAACTTGTGAAATGCAGTTTTTCCAGTTCTGGGCTTGTTTGCATCTGCTTACATCATAGTAGGAATCTTATCTCTGGTAGCTAAGCCTTGCCAGCAGACTTAATTGGCATATAATTTGCTTGGACTACTACTTCTCTTGAGTTGTAGAGAGGCCATCCCAAGCTCTGAAACAGGTGGATGTTGATGGAGCAACATGTGTGTGTTTTCAGTAGATGGGGGCAGGAGCTCAGCTTCCTCTGGGACACACAGATGTGGAGGTAGATGGCAGTGTGGGTAAGGGTGGCTATGCAGTTGTGGCAGCTGTGTTCCTATTGTGAAAGAACTTTCTCTGAACTTCTCTGTGCCTGTAAGAAGGCCACTTCTCTCTCAAACTGATTACAGGCAAGATAGTAGCAGCAAGGTGTCCTGGTAGTGTAGAACAAGTGCTGAAATACAGAACCAGAACAGTTAGAACAAGTGCAAGGGAGTGGACGGTCACACAAAGTGGATTAGAGCCACTAAGATGATTAAGGTTGTGGAACATCTCCCTTATGGGGAAGGGTGGTGGGAGCTGGATCTCTTTAGCTTGGAAAAAAGGGAGACTGAGAGGTGACATCATTTATGTTTGTAAATATGTGAAAGGTGAGTGTCAGGAGGATGGAGCCAGGCTGTGTCATCCAGTGATAGGACAAGGGGCAGTGAGTGTAAGCTGGAACATAGGAGGCTCCACATCGATATGAGAAGCGGCTACTTCACAGTGAGGATGACAGAGCACTGGAAGGGGCTGCTTGGGGAGGTTTTGGAGTCTCCATCTCTGGAAATGTTTAAAACCCACCTGGATATGTTCGTGTGACTTGATCTAGGTGATCCTGCTGTGTCAGGGGGGTTGGACTGGATGATCTTTCGAGTTCCCTTCTAATGCTTAACAGTCTGTGATGACACACAGACAGGGAGTGATGTCCAAGCTAGGTGACTATTCTTGTGCATCTGATTGCATGGAAATCCAGGCACTGCTGTCATCTGTGTAACTCTGCACCTCCTGCATCTGCCTAAAGCTACGTTTGTCTGCGTTGTGCATGAAGTCTTTTAAAATCATGTGAAGGACCAGCAAAAAACATGAGCAGAACTTCAACATGGATTGTAAAACTGCTGTAACCCTCTGCCAGAGGGACTGCAGCTGTATTTCTAGGAAAAGTTGCTCACTTTGAACTACTGCTGTGCTAGCACTACAAGTCTGAGGACCTTGTTTAAAAAACCCAATCCTTTAGTCCCGAGTTTGACACTTGCATATTAAAAACTTGCTTTCTGTCTTCTCTTAGTTTATCACTTGCTGGATGTAGAGATAGCCTTATTTTTTTAATCCATGTTCATGGTTTTTCAGTTGCTTTTTAGCAAAAACAACCTAGTATTACTGACTCACCATTCCTTCTTCCTCTCCTCAACTCTCTTGAGCCGTATGTTTTGTTAGATTTTGTCTGATTTGAAGACCTAAATTCTGACTTGCTACAATTGAAGTAACCTGGTATGCAGATGAGCTTATGTTTAAAAGGCTTTGGAGTGCCCTTGGTAACCACAGGCTCTAATTTTAACATAATAAAAAGTCATTCTTCAAAAAACTCCATGTAGAGTCCTATCAGATAAAAATTGTAGAGTCAAGTCCAGGACTGAATAAAAGTCTAAACAATATTAGCAAGAGTTTGTGGGATCAGATAAACAGAAACTAGGTTGTGGTTTTTTTTTTCACTTACTTGCAAGGTCTAAAAACAAGCAGTCCTTGTACTGCAGTCCATTGCTTTATTGCCAGGAGATAGATCGCTGTGTAGCCTGTGTGCTATGTGACAGTAAGACTTGTTCTGAGAAGCAAGCTACTACAAAACTGCTGGAATCCAATGTTTGCTGTTCTTAGTGCATTGCTCCAGTGTTGTGATGCATGTGCAAGCCCTTGGATGGTTTTCTGCTGGAGCGAGTATATTGATCTTCAAGACTCTAAATAGTCAGCACTGTAGTGCTACAAAGTATTAGAATATAATTTGACCCTACAATGGCCATTTTCTTCTTAGTTTCAAAAATGCAGTGATGATTGGGAACTGCCCAAAATCTGGGCAACAGCTGCATGTCAAAGGTGACTTTCTTAAACATGAGAACTCTCCCTAAATTAGGAGTATTTGCAGTCTGCACATGTACTGGGTGTTAGAAGGCGTGTGTAATTCTTGACTTTGTATTTTATTACCTTGAGATTTGTTCCAGGAGCTGGACAGGCCAGCCAATGACTTTCCATGCTCTTCCACATTCCCTCTTGGCTTTGTTGTGGTGCAACATCTGACATCTCCACATGGAGAAACCTGTTGAGGTGCAGAGCGGAACTCTGAGCCTGTTGCTTTTTCACCAAGCCTTTTGCAGATGCTGATGTTCAGTATGTAGCTCTCTTGCAAACAGCAGTTGAGCTTACCCTGTTGTATGGGCTCAGAGCACTGTTGCAGTGTCATGTGTGATACCAGGATATGCTTGAAGTGATACAGCCATTTAATTCTTTATGCTAAGTGTCTTACCATAGAGCACTGAGCAAGTAAGGCTGTGATTCCAGGCCTGCCTTAAGGGTAAGGAGGATTAGAGAGTGAAGCTCTGGAAAGAAATGTAGTCTTGCAAGCTCACCTACAAAAGATGAACAAATCTTTGTATGTTTCTTTTATTCATATGCATGTTTATTATAGCATTCTGAGCTTATCCAGTTCAATTTGCCAAAATGGTGATAAACTTCAGACTGAGTACTCACCAGGTCTTGAGAGTAAACTGAGGAGGTAAATAAAATCCATAGAAGGAACTATTGTTGTAGATATTCTGAAAGGCATGTTTTCATACAATACGAGCTGTAGAGCTCTTCCTAAAACAGTTTTCTCTGAGCTGTCTTGATTCAAAGCCTTACGTGGCATACGAACCTACCCAGGCCAAGTACTTTTAACTTATCTGTGAATGTGTCCTTGCCAAATGAACTAGACTTTGTGGCTGGGTGCTGGCATATAAGAAAGAAATTGGAAAGCCATTTTAATTTCAAGCCCCATTACAAATAGAAAATGAAAGATCAATGTTAGAGATGGTACAAGGAAAGTGTACATTTCATTTAATTCCCTATTATCTGCTCTGTAGCATGCCAAAATAATCATAATGCCCCCAAAGCCGTGGGTAGCTTCCTTAGTGTGGAAGAAGAAAGACTGCTGTGGAAGTGCCAGGCATTTCTTTTCCTGGCTGGCAGTCAGAGGGTGGTGTTAGGCTGTATGTGGAGCTCTGGCTGATGTCAGAGCCTCCTTTACATCAGCTCTGAAGAAATTTGTGAGCTTGATGTCATAAAGCAAATCATAGGCACTGCAAGGAAGCCAAATACACAAGTTTGAAGCAACTGCGTGTGCTAATACTGTTCAGGGTTTTGCTGTAATGGAAAATGTGGTTTCTGTCCCAGTGCTTGTTTGTCTAAATCATGTAAAACACAGAAAAGACTGGCCAAATTTCTTAAGTTTGGTGCATACAGTCTTGAAGTTACTAATTCAGGTTGTGTTAAAATGACACATGGCTTGTCTACTTCTGTCACTTCAGTGTGGTGTGCTATTCTGGTTGTATGCGCAGTCTGTAACCACTGACATTAGCAAGGTATTGTGCCAGTATTTATGGTTTCTGTAACATCTCAACTGGATTTGGCAGGAGAACTGAATATTGTGTTTTCAACAATATTTTCATATGTATATATTTTTTTAATAAGGGGGATGGTTTAGTCCAGAGCCAACATGAACACCATTTGCTGCATTGGGCAGAAAATGCTGCAAACAGAGCAGCTGGCACATGTCTTCCCAGGCTCCATCTGTCAGAGTCGGCATTGCTTTGTAAATTTCACTCCTATTGGCTAGACTCCTTTCTTGCAATAGTATTCACAGCCTGGATTAAAATGGAATTCCTGAGTTGATGTGTTTACTGGCTCTTTTAGAAACCCTGTTTTTGTAGGCTACTCCTGCTCTCCTTTAAAGACCTATTAAAGTCAGTGTCAAGGGTTATAAGTGCTATGTCTTGTGCGCTTGTCTTTAGAAGGCAAGGTGGTCACTGGAAGGTTAATTTGAGACATGATACTCTGCTTTGTACTCACGGATCAGAATGAACTAGGATCTGATGATTACCTGTATTGGTATATCTGAGAAAGGTAAATGTTTTTAACACTTTAAGAAATGTTAATGTACGTACTTAGCTTGCATGTTTTGTTTTCTTGTCAAGAGCAGTACATTTATAGTTGCATATATGTGTGTGTGTGCAGATACATAGATATGTCCATTAGACTCTCCTTTGGAACTAATGTGTCCACCTTAATAAAGAAACTTCTCTACCTTCCCGAAGAGATTATTAGAAAAATTGAGATTACAGTTAGCAGAATGGAAAGCAACTTTGAATTAAAAATCTG
Source organism: Rhinopomastus cyanomelas (assembly GCA_013400115.1). Classification (NCBI taxonomy): domain Eukaryota; kingdom Metazoa; phylum Chordata; class Aves; order Bucerotiformes; family Rhinopomastidae; genus Rhinopomastus; species Rhinopomastus cyanomelas. The sequence continues at coordinate 637,167 of VXBP01004577.1, forward strand.
CAGGGATACAAGTGGATTGGCTAAATTGATCTCTGCCTCTAGAAATGCTAACTTGCTATTGGGCTATTCAAGTTTGGTGAGGGGAGTATTACTGATAGAAATGAATGGCTTACTTCTAGTGGACTGTCATAAGATGTTACAGCACTTGAGGGAAGAGCTTGTCTGAATCAGCTTGTGAACGATAGGCAGTGCTTATAATCCTGTCCTATGTGAAACTTGTTAAAATACATCGATTTGCTACTGACTTTGAGATGGAATAGCTGACTAGTTAATGATTTTATTTTTTGTCTAAAAACCTGACTGAAATCTTGCTTGTGAGCTGTGGTGTGGTAGTTGGTGCAGTAGTGATCGCCTTGTCATTTGGTGCCTTGAGTGAATGCCAGCTTTATTCAGCAAGGTCTTTACTTGGGCAGAAGAGTTTTCAAGTTCTACCAGTTCCTCTGTTTGGTGTAGCCGAGTTACTGCATCTTATCTTGGGGAAACCCAGCAGACATGGTATTTGTTTCATACCAATGGGACTTTTTGTTGTGGATGCCGAAAGGAAGTTCATTTGAGTTGTAGATGCTAGCCTGGCTGTGTTGAGAATTTCTGCCTGGGTAGATGGGAAGAATTACTCTTCACTGAATGAACTTAAAAGAAGAGGGATCTCTGGATTGTAGAACTGTTCTTAATGGTTAAGCATTCTTCTGTGCCTCCCTCGTAGGTAAATTCCTTTGCTCTTGAAACAACGAGTTATTTAAGTGGTTGGGTGCTTTAATACATCTGTTTGACATCATTTCTCCCTGTAAGTAGGGAGATGTGCTAGATAGCCTTTGCTATTGTTTTCCCTGTCGGTGCGGGATTGATTGCCAGTCCCCTGGAGAGAAGGCATTGTACAGGGTGAGGACTTGTTCAGTGACTGCCGTATGTTGCTGTGAATAGTTCGCGAGCTGTTGGGTAGCTAAAATCTTAATGCTTGAACCCCCCCACCCTGAAGTTCAAGAGTGGTAGAAAAGCACAAGAGGACACGTAAGGACAGATCCGTACACTTGAACGTTTTTCTGCAGCACACGTTGTAGTACTCTGATGCAGAATTGTAGCTGCTTGCCTGTGCTCTGGAACATGTGGGATTTTGGCTTTATTTCCCTTTCATGTGGAGGATGGATTTGGCCTGTTTTATCGGGCTATGCTTCTACTAAGTCCCTTCCTGTTCCTTGTTCCTGCATAACTGTCTTTTAAAATGTCCCACAGTTGTTTTTACTGATAGTAAGAGTGGCTCAACAGGTGGCTCCAATGGCAAGAATACTGATGGTGCTTGATCAGGGACTGATTATGTTGAAGAAAAACAGTAGGTGAAATGTAGTCCTTTCTCTCCAGAATCTTACCTGTGGTGGTATGGGAGGTATCTTATGGTACCATGTTGTACAAAAGTTGACTTTGTACAACTTCTGAGCTAACTCTTTGAATTGTTTACTTGTGTAGCGAGAGGACAAGGGGAAATGGTTATGGACTTGGCAAGGGGAGATTTAGGTGAGACGTTAGGAAAAAAATCTTGTCTGTGAGGGTGGTGAGATGTTGGAACAGATTGCCCAAGGAAGTTGTCTGCCTCATCCCTGGAAGTGTTCAAGGCCAGGTTGGATGGGGCCCTGAGTAACCTGATCTAGTGAAGGTGTCCTTGCCTATGCAGGGAGAGTATAATTCACTTCCTAGCTGGAGAATTTAGGTACTGATCAGTGACAGTCTGTAATTTGTAGACATAACTACAAGGCCTAGTGTAGCTCTGTGAATACTGGAAAGTACTCTGTGCTTCATCCTCTTGAAGCAAATGCTAGCCTAATGTATTCTAGAGAGGACTTCTTTCACGAGACTGCTCTCTGATGTGAGCACAGTAAGCCTGTTCTGGGAGACAGCTGACACATCTGACTCATAAGTCCATCCTTATCTGGATGGCATACATAGGATGAGCAACCCCTGCGTAAATTTTGAAGTTTCCCTCCTCACTCAGGAATGTTGCGTATCCCTTATGGCTATATCTGTGGTGAGGGGAAAACCTGAGTACTCCCTGCAGAGCACTTGTTAGTAATCACCACAGTCTGTTTAATTTTACTGGGTGGCTTCCAGGTAGGTAGATGCTGCCCGAAAGTTCTTCAGAATGTAAGAATTTGTGGCACTTGCTCCTGCGACTTGCAGTTTGACTTTGTTCTCTTGTTTACTCTGAGGTGATAACTATTGGTAACAGCCTAAAAGTTCACTGTGGTGCAGCATGTTTACAAAGCAGTCTAACAAGTGTTATGAACCATGAATAAGGGGAAATCTCTATCTGTAGGCTTCAGTATTTAGGTCAATATTTCACTTATTTACAGTGATGTCTGGATTCTGGTATTGAAGATGCCATCATGATATTCAGTGTGAACTAGCTCAGTAGGTAAACACCATCTAGCATGTATGGTGTAGTTAAATATTTTAAACACATTACTGCAGCTTGGATGTGGAATACTGGGTCTGAACTTGAGCACACATTCTAAATAGTTGAGAAATGCCCAAGCCTTCTGCCATGAGCAGTCAGAAATAAGAAACCCCTAAAACCATCTTTTGAGTTACTAAAAGCCTTAACATATCGGTGAAGAAGCAACTCCAAACTCCTATCCAGAAGTTCCACATAACATTACAATGTTGGTTTATTGAGGCTGGAGTGCTGCTGTTTTCTGAGTGGGGAAAACTATATTCAAAAATACATTCCTTCCACCTTGCTGCTTTCCAAGCTAGTTCTCAGAGAAGTTAAGCACTGGTACTTAGCCTCCAAATCACTGCCTGGATGTACATCTTCACCATTCCATGAGTATTTCCAATTGACTTGAAAAAGGAGGTACTGTAGGTTGTAGCTAACTTAAGGTAAAAGCTTTGGCCTTTTAGGTTTTTTCCTCGTTTTGGTTATTTAGTAACATTTAATTTTGAAGTTGTTTGGGACCACATATCTGAGCTAAAATAGCAAAATGTTAGTGAAGGATGCAGAACTTTGAAAACTCAGCTGTAGTATCTTTTATCATGTAGTATTCATTTTGGAAATGTCAAAGACGGATAAATGAGAACATGAACAAATGAGAATACGAAGGGGTGTAATGATGACTTTGGTGTACTTGCATTGTGTGAATGCTGATACATGGTGATAGATTACTACAATCAGTTGCTGTATGGATTTAGTAATCCCAATTTTTCTCTCTAATCAAAGTTGGAAGTTTTTTAAAAAAAGAGGACCGAAACATAAACCTAATTATCTTGGGTTGATATGTGAAACAAACACAAATGTACTCCACTGCTGAATTCATTAGATGTGAGTGAACAAAAAGAGCAAGGGCATATAAAACTGAGTTTACGTAAAACTGTTCCTATAGTGAAATTGCTGACTATGATTAAGCCTGTGAACAGAATGAAGAGCATCTAAATGGGTATTGGGCACTGAACAATTAACAGCACTGCTCAGTGTAGTGATTATTGGGCTGTTTATGGCAGTACTCTGTTAATAGCTTATCCTGGATGAATTTTTTCTGTGCTTGAATTTGCACACATTTTGGCAACTGAAGGTGGGAAGTGTGGAGCAACACATGCCATGTACTGAGGAGCTGTTTCTGCTGTGGCTGCCAGTCTTGGTGTGATCTGATGAGCTGCTTCCTGACCTTTGTCAAATGGAGCCAGTTCTTCAGGTGGGGCACTCTTCCTACAAGGAGTTTTAAACATAGTGAATGTGAAAACAGAAGTCAGTGATCAGGTAATGAGGCTAGGACCAGTAATTGAGGACATGAACATGTGTGCTTGCAACCAAGTTTGTCCTCCAACGATGCTTTGCAGTGACAGCTGTGAGTTATTTTTTGTTGGGAGGAAGCTTGCATGAGTAGTTGCATGCGGTATGAACCAGGAAATGGTGGGAATTAGCTGATAGAGAATGCTGGGCCTTGGATGCTGCACAGACACTGTGGGGATGTGCCCGTGTGGCAGTTTGGGAAGGGGAAGAAAAAATGGACTGTAACAAGTAAAAAACATTAGCTGAGTGATCAAGAGGTTTCTCACCATTTTACTGTGATTCTGTGAAACCAGTAAATAAGCTCCTCTGTTCTTTTTACGGTGCAAATGCTTGGATGCAGGATCAGTTTTGACTTGACTTTGGTAACTGTAAGCTTTTCATGGAAGCTTTGTGATAGAAGTTTGTATTTTATTAGAAGTATACAATTAAGGTGTTAAACTGCACACTGCAATAGCCTGAATTATCTGTAAAGCTTGAAAATGTTTCTAAAGCTAATTCTGCTGGGACGTGAAATACGTTCCACGTCACAACTACCTTCACCTAATCCTGCTGCCAAACTTGTCATTTGAACAAATAACTAAAGCAGTAGGTGCTTAGGCAAATGGAGACAAGGTGTTTGATCAACAAGTTATCAGAGAGGAAACTTCTTACACACAGATTTGTCTCCTTTGACAGCACAGAGTGTGTGTTGTGGCTTTGTTACCCATTGTTTAGCCTAACACTATTGATTTGAAAGGCTACAAATCTCCACTCGAGTTCCTAGGAAGCTAGAATCTCCTTGCCTGCTGCCTTATTGACTGTTCAGTGAACCTGTTATTTCAGTGAGCCGACTGAAGCTGCTACCTGCGTTTTCACCATTGTACAGAGCGCTAAAAGTTGCAGTATAAATTGTCAGTATTTCTCTTTAGGCTCCAGCTTGATAGGACAGTGTTTTAAAGTCACTTCTTGTGTATATGAAACTAAAATACTGAGGTGCAGAAAAAAGCCAGGATTTAAGAGAGTGCAGGGAAACTGGAAAACACAGAGCTTAGTTGAATGAATGGGATTTGTTTCTTAATGTTGTACTTCATGTTGTAGCCGTTGCCTACTGGGTGTTATGCAAAGAGATCAACAACTGAAATAGACAGAAATCTAGACTAGACTATTAATTTGAACCTTGCCTTTTACTTGCTGACATCAACTGACTATCCTACCAAAAAAATGAGGAAACTATGCTAGCACTGAGTCACCATGTACTGCGAATGTTCCCTTATGCAGGGCACTTCTCATACAAAGGGAAGAAAAGAATTCAGGATAGCTGAGCTTGTCAGTTGACTAATGGGTATAATATATGGCAAGATATAAATACACTGCCAGTGGCCAAGCTGAGATACAGGAAGTGCTTCCAAGTGGGGTGGATGCTCTTTTTTCCAGAAAGAGGTGGTGTTGGTATCTCCTGTCTTGCCAGTGAGAATGGGCAAAATTGGGCTGTGTGGTGCAAGTCACTTAAGCAGTTGTGGGTGTCGGATGGTAACCTTTCTCCTGACTAAGGAGTTGTGTCTTGGGACAGTTTGAGGACTTTGCCTTAGCAAGATGTTTTCAGTGGGAAAGTGGTTCTTTCCTTGCAGCTTTGCCCACTGAGGGAAGATGTGGTCCTTTCTGACACCTCCAAATGTGTCACTCAATGATACACTTTCCTTGGCAGCTGAGAAGGTTTGTTAAGCTTTTGTGTGAGAAGGCAGATTTTCAGACTTTACCTCTGCATGCAAGAGCCCTTGGTACATTCCACCCTGGTCTTCTTACTCGAGCTTCTCCTGGCCTGTGAGAGTAGCAGCCAGTATAGTTGAAGCGTTGGCTTTGTAGATGGCAGGTACAGTAGGGGACACAACTGGAGGAAAATATGTTACTGTCTTGAATTGATGTGGGCTGTGTGACCCTCATAAGAGATTGCAAACTGTGTTTCAATGTTCTTGGAGAACTGGCAGCTTTTTAGAGGTGTGAGGGAATAGAACAGGCTTTAGAAACTCTAATCCAGAAAAATCATGATAATGTTGGGTTTTCTACTGAATTGTGTCTTCTGTAATGTTGTTATGGTTAAATATTTTTCAAATTCATTGTCTGCTTCTTACTTTTGAGACACTTCAAAATCTACATGCAGATCAAGTACTTTGACCATGCAGTCAGATCTTGATTGCAGATTCTTCTACGTACAAGTTGTAGTTGTTGTTCCTGTCTTTTCCTGTCCCACCCCTGCCTTTTCCTGGCCTTAAGCAAACCTCTTGTTCTTTTGCTTTGCAGGCTCCAGATAAAAGGAAAGCATTAGAAGAAACCAAAGCCTACACAACTCAATCTCTAGCCAGTGTTGCTTATCAGATCAATGCACTGGCCAACAATGTATTGCAGCTGCTGGATATCCAAGCATCCCAACTACGGAGGATGGAGTCCTCCATCAACCATATCTCTCAGGTAATCTCTTAATTTTTTTTGAGAGGGCTGACAGCTCTGGAGGAGACATTATCTTGTCTCTTGTGGTATCAAGCTGTGTGGCTTTTGTTGACTTCTTTGAATTATCTGAGTTACATTTATGAAAATTCTTGTAACATTTATGAAAATCACTTTGTAGTGGAGGTCATGATTGAAATAAAACAGTTCCTTTATCAAGAGGCATTGGGATTCTGTTTGGTTTAAAGCAGGAGTTAATTATTATCATTGCAAAATCTGAAGCTGCAGTTGAGGAAGGGGTAGACAGGAGACACTTTGTGGAGAATATAGGAGTACCATATAAATGGTGGTACTTTAATGCTCCAACATATGCAGTGATCTCATTTGTTTTCACGCTCATGCAGGCTGTAATTTCATGAACTGTGGTTTTTATATGCTGCCACAAGTGGCTCAAGCCAGACTAATTGCAAGCCAAGTCAGTTGGATGAGTCAGCTGACCTGATGATGTGGAAGCAGGTGATGGGACAGAACAGTCCCTACCGGGGGCAGCCTGTGTTTCTTTGGCTGATTCTTCACCCTAGCCTATTGCTGGTGAGGGGACAGAGTTGTTCGTGCCTGCCTGCTTGTACCTGATCGGTCACTGGGCTGATTGTACAGTAATTTTAAATGTGTCTGCCAGTGAAAGAGTAAAGTAGGAGGAAGTGCAATTGCTGTAAGAAGTTTCTTGTTCTGACAATAGTCCATAATTTTTGTTGTTATGACTACCTCTGAAGAAATGACTGGATAAAGAATTGAACCCATGGGCTTTTGGAAGCACTGGTTGCCCTTTATTCCGAGCACATCTTTTCTGTGTTTTTTTCCTTGTTTCAGAACTGCAGTGTGTGAAATGACTATTAATAAAATCTCATTGGCCCACTGATAATTGACTAATCGTGGAAAAAGACCAAATGTTTGATACTAGCACAAAAGGTGTTAACCCTCTGTACCGTTTGCAACTTGAATTGAAGGCACTACTCTGAAAGCTGTTGAGTCACCTGATACATGAACTGTTTGCTAAAGACTTTGAACAATCACTGCTTTGTAGAGCTTTTGAGGAGTATTTAGCAAGGTCACTTGCTTGCAGTTTCTATCCTGGTTGGTCTTTCCTGAATCTAATCATTGCTTAAAAATTAACCTCTGCAGGCTAATGTTATAGATTTAAACTGGACACAGATAATGCACGCATACCAGCTCAGCTGTTTGCTTTGAAATGTTTCTGCTCAAATGCTTCAGCTGCATATCTTAGATCTGCTGTGCAGTTGCTGTGATAGGCTGTTTCTAAATTCTCTGAGGTCTCCAGAGTTTTTCCTCATGCTTGTATCAGTTGTAAATATTTTCACACCACTGCAGCATGAAGATGAGCATGCATTCCTTTGCATGGAGGAAGTATTACCTAGAAACACAGCTTTGAAGCATCGCCAGTCAGTTGCTTAGTTCTGGGGTTAGCAACATAGAGCAAGTATCTGAAGTAGGACACAATTTGGTAGTTTTCAGGTTAAAATACCTTTCTATAGGGAAAGTAAAATCCTGTGGTGTACAGGCCTCCTCTGTTTCAGTTCTTTGAGCATGTTTTTCAGAATGACTCTAGGCTTAATGGCTGGATAGCTAATCTTGATTAGTAGATGCTTTACATTTTCCCTAGGTGATTACCTTTTTCACCAGAAAAAGCACTCATGAAAATTAGGTGGTGATGTGATGTTATGTTCTTGTTCCTGGGGCTTAATCTTACATGTGGAAAGTTTCCCTGCTTTCAAAGGAAGAAAAGTAATTCAACTTTTTGTTTCTTGTTGAGAGCAAATAGAGGTTTCACATGTGCAGTCTCACACTGTAGTGAGGGAGTGCTGCTCTGAGCCCATGGAGATGGTGAATAGCTCCAGGAATGTCTTTCACATAGTATTCAGTGCAAAAGCTCACCCAGCTGTATTCGTATTTTTCATAATCATAGTTGTCTTTCAGTTGTAATGTGTGGCTCTGGAGTGAACTGCCACATAATTCTTTACTATAGCCATTATACAGAGTTGTACACATACAGCTCAGCTCTTTGACTTAAACCCTTGATGCTGATTTGACCTTTTGAAGCTGCTCTGATAGGACAAAGCAGAGACTTGGTCACTCTTCTGGAGAAGCTTCTCCTATTAGAAGTGCTGGAATAAGGATCCAAGGAACTACAAGCTTGTCAGTCTGACCTCTGGGATAGGGAAGGTTGTGGAGCAGATTATCTTTAGTGCCATCACACTGCATATACAAGCCAGTCAGGTGGTGAAGCCCAGTCAGCATGGCTTTATGAAGTGTCCTGTTTGACCAACCTGATCTTCTATGACAAGATGACTTGCTTAGTAGACAAGGAAAAGGTTATGGATGTTGTCTAGCAAGGCTTTACTGAAACCATTGAAGTTGCTTCCCACAGCATTATCTTGGAGAATCGGCTTACTCAAGGCTTGTGCATTTATACTCTCTGCCAGGTAGAAAAGCTGTCTGGATGACATAGCCTAAAGAGTGGTGTTGAATGGAATTAAATCCACTTGGTGGCCATTCACAAGTGGTGTTTCCCAAGGCTCAGTATTGGGGCCAGTTCTGTTTAATCTTTATGAGTCATCTGGATGAGTGGGCTAAATGTACCCTCAGTAGGTTTGCAGATGCCACCAAATTAGGTTGGTGTCTTTGATCTGCTTAAAAGTACAGGGGCTTTACAGAATGATCTGAAGTGTCTCGTTCTTTGGTACGGGGTTCAACAAGGCAAGTTGCTGGGTTCTGCATTTGGGCCACAACAAGCCCATGCAACACTACAGGCTTGGGCAAGAGTGTCTGGGAAGCTGCCTGGTGGAAAAGGACCTGGGAACAGACAAGTGAATATGAGGCGGTAGTGTACTCAGGTGGGCAAGGTGGCAGCCCACAGCATCCTGGCCCGTATCAGGAACGGCAAGGCTGGGGAAATGATTCTCGTAGTACACAGAACTCGTGAGGCTATACCTTGAATAGGGTGTTCAGCTTTGAGCTCCACGCAAGGAGTACATTTTGGTGCTGGAGAGTGTCCAAAGAAAGACAAACTGGTGAGGGATCTAGAGCACAGTTTCTGTGTGGAGCACTGGAGTTGTTTAGCCTGGAGAAAAGGAGATTGATGGGAAACCTTATTTGAAAGGAGTTTGTAGTGAAGTGGGTCTCTTTTCTCAAGTTGCAAGTGGATAGGACAAGAAGAAATGGCCACGAGTTGTGGCAGAGGAGGTTTAGATTGGACATTAGGAAATATTTCTGTACAGAGAAGGTTAAGTATTGCAACAGTCTGCCCAGGTAAGTGGTGGAGTCTCCATCCCTGGAGGTATTTAAAAGATGTATAGGTATGGAACTTAGGGATGTGGTTTATGGTAGATTGGGAAGTGCTGCATTAATGGTTTGACGTAAAGGTTTTTCCTAGCCATTGATTCTCTGTTTAACTCTGGGCTCTGTACTATGAGCGTTTTTGTTACAGTCCCATTGCAGTTCCATTGCATGTTTCTGTTAGTTCCTCTCTGGTGCCTTAGTTTGTTTTATTTGCCTTGAGAGTGACCTCCATACTTATTTCCTACCTGCAGTTCCCATCCTGAGCTAGTTTTTGTCTAAAATGTGAAAGCAGAGCTAGCCTGAATGCCACATTGTTTTGATGCGGTGTCTCAAGTTTCCTTTTGGGGGAAACTTTTGAGTTCCTTTTGATACCAAAAACAACGATAAAAGGGCTTCATAGCTGGGAACCACTCAGGGCTCAGTCCATCCATGGATGCTAGGTAGTAGCAGAGCTGCAGTTCTGCTGTGGCATGGATTGCCTTTAGTTGCAGCAACCAAAGTACTTTTTTCTTAGTGTTTAGAATGGTTAGTTTTCTCTTTTGTAGCAGTTCTAGGGAAGATGATGGAATGTGTGGACTGCACAGTGAAGACTGGACAGTGAAAGTGGGAAGGAGAAGCCAAGGGTCAGTCTGCAGTGAGAGACAGCAGCAAGCATCTTTGAAAGTAAGGTGTGGAATGAATGAAGACTTAAACATCATATGCTGAATATTAAAGATGTGCTGCAACTAATAAGCCCAGGATTTTTTAATGTACTCTGATGAGGAATTAAACAAAACACTGTGCTCTGAATGCAGTTTGTACCTCATTATGTTTATTTTCTATGTGCACTTAATGAAATTCTAATTTGCAGTTGAAACTCATGTTGTTCATTTGTGCTGCTTTTGCACAGTTTCTGAGCTGATGAGTTAAAGTGAAATTAAAAAAATCACAGAATCGTTAAGGATTGGAAGGGACCTCGAAAGATCCAGTCCAATCCCCCTGCCACAGCAGGATCACCTAGACCAAGTCACACAGGAACACATCCAGACGGGTATTAAATCTCTCCAATGAAGGAGACTTCACAGCCTTCCTGGGCAGCCTGTTCCAGTGCTCTGTCACCATCACTGTGAAGAAGTTCCTTCTCATATTGATGTGGAATCTTCTATGTTCTAGCTTACAACCATTGCCCCTCATCCTATCACGAGATGACACCGAGAAGAGCCTGGCTCGATCGTCCTGACACCCACCCTTCAAATATTTAGACATTAATGAGGTCACCCCTCAGTCTCCTCTTCTCCAAGCTAAAGAGACCCAGCTCCCTCAGCCTCTCCTCATAAGGGAGGTGTTCCACCTCCTTCATTGCCCTCGTTGCTGTACGCTGGACTCCCTCCCGCAGCTCCACATCCCTCTTGAATTGAGGACCCCACAACTGGACACAATACTCCCAATGTGGTCTCACCAGGGCAGAGTAGAAGGGGAGAAGAACCTCAAGAACCTCTCTTGATCTGCTAACCACCCCCTTTCTGATCCACACCAGAATGCTGTTTGCCCTCTTGGCCACAAGAGCACACTGCTGGCTCATAGTCATCCTGCTGTCCTCCAGGACCCCCAGGTCCATTTCTCCGAAACTACCCTCTTGGAGTCAGCAGTGTGCCCAAGTGGCCAGGAGGGCCAGTGGCATCCTGGCCTGCATTAAGAATGGTGTGGCCAGCAGGTCAAAGGAAGTTATCCTTCCCCTGTATTCGGCACTGGTTAGACCACACCTGGAGTATTGTGTTCAGTTCTGGGCCCCTCAGTTCAAGAGGGATGTCGAGGTGCTGGAACGAGTCCAGAGAAGGGCAACTCGATTGGTGAAGGGGCTGGAAGATCAGCCCTACAAGGAGAGGCTGAGGGAGCTGGGTTTGTTTAGCCTGGAAAAGAGGAGGCTCAGGGGTGATCTTACTGCTGTTTATAACTATCTGAAGGGTGGTTGTAGTCAAACAGGGGTTGGTCTTGTCTCCCTGGCCACTGGAGACAGGACAAGTGGTCATAGTCTTAAGCTCTATCAAGGGAGGTTTAGACTTGACATTAGGAAACAATTTTTCACTGAAAGAGTGATCTGGTTTTGGAATGGGCTGCCCACAGAGGTGGTTGGGTCACCATCCCTGGAGGTGTTCAAGGTTAGGCTGGATGGGGTTCTGAGTGGCATGATCTAGATGTTGGATGTTAGGATTACTGGGGTTTTTTTGGATTTGGGTTGGACTGGATGATCTTTAAGGTCTTTTCCAACCTTATCATTACGGTGATACTGTGATAAATCCGTGGTCCCTGATGGGATGCACTTGTGAGTGCTAAGGGAGATGGAAGTCATTGCTAGGCCTCTCTCCATCATCTTTGCTAAGTCATGGGGATCAGGAGAGGTGTCTGGGGACTGGAAGATAGAAAATGTCACTACAATCTTCAAAAAGGTTGAGAAGAATGACCAGTAACTAGAGACCTGTCAGCCTCACCTCCATCTCAGGAATGGTGGTGGAAAAATAGGAGAAAATGTTCCAGCCCTCTCAGCAGTTCTATGGCACTCTTGCACTTTTGGTTTACGTTAACTTTGACTTGAGCTATGGTCCCTCTTGTGACAAAGTACTGACAGTTGTCTCTGTCAGTTACATCCTATTTGCCTCTGTTCTGTGTGATAGAGGCCAAGGCTTATGATGATTGCTGTAGAGTCTGTGTCTCAGCTTCCACAGAGTATGTAGTAACTATACTGTGTAAGGGTTGTTGCCTTGTCAGCTGTTCTGTTCAGAAATTCCCTTCGTGACTGCAAATGAATGCACATGGAATCTGTGTATAATTCCTGTGCAGTTCAGCTGATGCAATCAAAAAATCCAGCTGGCCAAACCAAAACCCCACCATGATAGTTATGTACCTGCATGAGAGGGCAACTGCACCTGTCAGCCCTTCTGTGCTGGGGAAGGGCAGTTGCTTTGAGAAGCTGCTGAGCCAGAAACTTCTGTTTCCAATCATCATGTTCCCACTTTGCATTCACAAAAAAAGTTTGATTATGTTTTGGGGAAGTGGCTGTGTTTAGTAGCCATTGACTGTAATGGATTTCTTCCCATGCTGATTCCTGTTCAGCAGTCTGGTAGAGAGAGCTAGTCTGAGTGTAGTCTTCAATGTGTTTTAGGTCATTAAAGCCTCCTTTCTGCTGAGTGGGTATTTGGCTGTAAGCTCTAGATACCTCATTTAAATACTAAATTAAGAGGCCTGATATAACTCCTTGTCTTCTAAAATCAAAGCAAAAAATCCCAGCACTCACGACCATTACTTTGAAAGGCCTTCTTGGTGATACTGTGCAACAAAGGAGTCAAGGGTGTTTATGCAATCTTTGTTTTGTGTTTTAATCAAAACCTCTTATATCTGGCAGATATAACACATAAATGTAATACTTCACTGACCTGCTGTAAAGTCACATATGTTGGACAAGTCAGTTATCGGACTCTTCAAGGAGTCTTTTAACCCCCCCCCCCCCAAGTCCTGATTAGATTGCTGCTTGGAATTAGTTTTGTTTCTGGTTCAAAGTCTCAGTAACTCAGCAGTCTTCACGCGTGATCATCTCCTGGTTTACAGTGAATTAGGGTCTTATCGCTGTTTTAGTGGCCTAACAAAGTGCACTGTAGGAGGTGATGGTTGCAAGTACGTTGTGTCTAATAGAGTAGCAGCAAACCAACTACAAAAGCATTACCTTGGTTGCTGTGTCTGGGCCATGCAGTGCAGCTGTTTGGAACTTTGGTTTTCATAGTAGCAGAGCAGTGTTTATGCTTAAGCTGACTGTATTGGAAGACAAGGAGGAGAGAAACCAGTACTAGTAACTTCCTGTGGAGCAGATGAATGTTGGTTCTACTGCATCACTGAAGCTACCTTTTTATAGTCTGCACACGAACACATACTGCTGAATACTTGTGTCTGGACTTCTTGTGCCATCCAGTACCGAATTGCTTAGTGCTTTACGCTGACTGGCTTTATTAGAGGCAATGTAAGTGCTTAGTTAGCGTTGATGTGTGCAGATGGAAAACCAAGGAATGATTCACGTGGGTGTTCTGCAAGTCAGCTGTAACATTCTGCCACTCTACACCGCTGCTGGTTAGACTTTTTACTGGCAGCCTCTTGGGACCCATTGGTGACTGTGCGTGTCTTGTAAAAGGCCTCTTACAGGTTGTAGAGATGCAGTGAACTCACTCTTATTAGCTCATGGGAGGTATAAAAGTGACTTACTAGCTGCTCTTCTAAAGCTGGGACGACTTTTTTTGTTTTGTTGTAACTTTGAAAAAGTGTGTTTGAAGTGTGGAAGTTTGTCCAACTGTGTTAATCTTACTGAATGCTTGCCATGTGGCTGCTGTGCTCTGGTATGTACCCTTTCCCCAACATTGTCTGGGATGACATGACCTCTGCATCACTGGGGCAGCTGCAGAGTGCATAGTGAAAAAATTCACTTTACTTTAATGAAAGTATGTGTCAAATTGTATTGATTTCTATAACTTAGGGCTAAACACCTAAGTAGAAGTAGTTCACCACGAATATAAATCTTTTCAGATCTGCTAATTGCAGTATATGCTGTTGCCTGTGCTGTGTGTTGTTGTGGAAAGAACACTGCAGTGATAATGAAATAAAATTGTAGATTTCTTTGGTTTAAAGCTGCACTGTGTGTATTTCTTTTTTTCCTCAAAGTTTCAGGCTAGCACAGTGTGTGTGACAACTAGTGAAGGCTGTGAGTCACTTTTTCAGTCATTCTTGTTTGGAGCACTGGCTGTGCATGTAGCAGGAATCACCATGAAACTGTCTGCCACCTCTTTCATTTCAAAAACTAGATAACTAAAGCTATAATTTTCCTTTCTAACCTTCATTCCCACTTCCAGTATGTAGTTACATTTAATAAATAACTTTGCCTAACATCACACCTAAACATGGGCAGCATACATAACCGTAGAATTGCAGGTCTTGTATTTTGTTTCCTCTTTGAGAATCTGCTGTATAGCTGTGACTTTTTCCTGAATGTACCTGTCTAAGAATACCAGTGTGCAGTGGTCTTGTACCTTCACCTGCTCATGCCTACAGGCACTTGCTTTTCCCCTTTACATGTTGTTGCTTACAGTGGATCCATCAGGACAGTTAAGCATGGTATCACATGAGATTGAAACATAGCTTCTTAAGTCTCTGACTTCTCTCTTGCTCACTTGCAAGAGAAAAATGTCAACCTGATTTTGTCATGCTGTCTTGAATTCCTGTGTGTGACAAAACCAGGAGCAACAACGGTGAGATTAAAGAGAGACAATTAGAATGGAGACCCTAGAGTTAAGAGGGGGTCATGATGGAAATAAAACACATTGCTTCAGGAAAGGCCAGTTGGTCCATCGTAAAGGAACAAGAAAGTGCTGGATTATAACCAAAAGGCTTGATTTGATCCTAGGAAATTCTGCTGTCTGGCTAAACTGCATGCACTATGGGATTGTTTTTTCTTTTTAAGATATTTTTTATTAACTACATTCAAAACAAAACTCTGTAAGGTTGCACAGTATGCCTTCAAGTCACGAATCAACCCTTATCTTACTGCAAAGGGGATAAATACCATCTTTGGAAAGCTGATCCTTCTTTGTCCATTTATAGGATTTCTGTACATGCGTTGTTAAGTATCGGACGAGATGTAGCTCTGGCCAACTGGTGCAGGATGAAAAGAGATTAGTTGTACTGTGGATAAGGCTTTTCTCTTAAACAAGGGTTGAAACGATGTTACTGAAGTTTCTTGAGCAGTATATATACTTTTGCCAATAGCTGATAGGTACTATGTGTAAGCTAGTAACATCTAGCTCCTGTGGACTAGCAAATTGTTTATTTCTCTTAATTAGTCTATTCCTCTAAATTAGACATTCATGTACTGCTTAAATGTAGTTGTTCTTTAAAAAGTAAGCTTGTTTTGAAATTACATTTGATCTGTATGTGTGCCTCCACATTTGAGAGTGGATGGACAGTAGAAGTATTATGTTCTAGTGCTTCAGCTCGGGAGCATTTTTTTGCCTGCTGTGGTGTTGAATGAGATGCTGAAGTAACGGAGGACTGTCTCCATTTGGGATGTGAAAGCTGTAAGTCATACCAGAAATGTATCTGAAACTACTTAGACTTCAGCTATCTGATGTCTTTGCTTGTGCTACTGTTTGGAGTTGGTTTTCTCCTACACCATAAATCTCATACTGAGAGACAGAACCGACAGCCTGTAAGCTGATAAGGAGCTAGACCATCCTTTATTTTACTTGTACCTCTGTACACTGAGGATGGTCTGCTTGCCACTTCAGTATCACGATTTTAGTCCTAGCCTACAGTGATCTACAAGTGTATCTGTTTCTTTGCTTTATGAATGGTGTTCTTCTGTGGAACCTGTAGATGGGTCTATTAGTGCTTTGTTTTGACAGTAGCATAACAGTTGATCACAGAAGTCCTTGTCCTTCATATATGATAATTCAGTGGTATCTCTGAAGTAGTAGCGGTATTTGGTGCTACTCTGGCATCTGAATGCCAAAACCAGAGCAGAAAATTTGTAGGGGTGTTCATAGTGCTTTGGTTAAAGTAACACTTTGCCCTTTTCTTAGTAGAGCCTGTGGCATATTAACAACATTAACAAATACTGAAACTTCAGGAAGTGGGGGGTAGTTTCCCTAAACTCTCACAGAGAAATTCAAGTTCAAAAACACTTGGCACTTTGCTGCTTTAAACATTCTTCCTGCAGTGCAGCGTTACTCCTGGCTGGCAGAGAGAATATAAAGGTCCAGCTTGCTTTTCTTACTTCTAGATCCTTGGACGTGGGAGCAAAAGGAGGTTGATGGGACAGTTCCTAGTTACTTGCATCTCACTTTTCAACTGAATATCTTCTGAATCTGTATTTCCCTGGGATGAATGAATAGTCAGTTCATCAATGCAGAAAAGAAACTCTTAAGAGAGATGCTGCCTCCTGGAGCTGACTGAATTACTTGGAATAAATGTATCTAATACATTTAAGTCTTTGAACAACTTTTAAAAGACTATTTACAGTGTGAAATGTTTGCCTCAAGTAAGATTGAGAGAATACTGCTGACGGGTGATCACTGCATAATGGCAGGGCACCTAGTTCAGTAGTGTTTAAAAACATCTAATCAGTAGAAACAGAATAAGATAAATGTGAGTTTTTCTAAATGCATTTTTAGAAAGCAGAGGTCCTGCAAACAATTATGTGACTTAAGCAAACATCCTGGAAAAACAGATTGTGAGCAGACTGCAGACACTATTTGACTAAAGATACTTTTCCTGTGTATTTTCCCATCCTGCCCATTTGCCTGGATTTCTTGATCGTGATAGTTATTAAAACAAATGTGGAGTTGTTGTTTACATTAGCTATATACTTCTGGGAGTAAACACTGTCAGTCTTGCTGAATGGATACACACAACTTGCATCCAAAAAGTACATTGACCTTAGGAAAGCTGGGCTTTACCAAAGCAGTAGGGAGGAGGAGGCCACAGAAGTTTGCACAGCTGTCTTTCTGTAGTCCATTAAGTTGTGTCTTGATGTACCCCTTTATCTCTCAGGGAAATACTTTAGTCCTCACCACCTCTCTCCCTGATGAAGTGTATTGATCCCAGCCATGCTCCCACACGTGGTTTTGTGCAGAAGTTCAGTAACTTTTCAACATGTGTTTAGCTGTCTAGTATTGGTGCAGGTCAGTGGCCAGTCATGCTTGAGTCTATAGTGGTGGTGGTTGTCCTTCTCTTCAAAGGGTGTGGTGCAGTTCAGAGGCCTGAAGCCTGCCAACACTGTGTGGAGCACCTTTCCCAGAGCATCAGTGTACCTTCCTTAGTTAGCTTTAAATGCTCCACTTGTAGTGGATGCCTCACTTTTGCCTAAAATGACAAGAGATGGCCAGTCCCTTTTTTCCTGCCGTTCTCTTGGACCAGAGAGTACCTTGTTCTGTCTTCCCCACCCTGACTGGATTTTGGGTTCAATTACCCTGGAGGCTTCCTGAAAACTACAGACTTCTGACTGCTTTTTAATACAGGCTTCTTTCCATGTGGTGTTCCCAGTGACTGATGCTCTGCTTCTCCCTGAGCATTTGCAATCAAGCTGGATGACTAATGGTAATAACCACACAGTGGAAATGTCCGATTTCTGAACACATGATCAGTCTAATGAATGTACTGCAAGGCTAGAGGGGTAATGTATTCATCAGGGGTGACATACTGATGCCATCCTCTCTGCTCATGAACAAGATTTCTTTTCAAGACTTGTGCTGCCTTTCAAACTGCCATCAGGCTGCTGCATTTGTACTCGGGTGCATTTGCACAAGACAGCCAAGAGCACACTGCTGGGTGTGTATGTATGCAATTTTGAGGTGGTCTTAGAGGAAGGATTGAGTGGTGGCATGGTTTCTTCTTGGTCACATTCCTTTGCCAGAGTGCTCAGAGTTAGTCTGAAGGAGGTTGTGGTTCACTGTGGAGTAAAGTAAGTGTTGCTAGGAATGTTGAAACTGTGTGGATCTTCCCAGCAGATATAATTGCAGTACTTCATACTGGTTGTGACCAGAAGTAGGAAACTAAAGGAAATTCATTTAAAGAAACAATGTGCAGCTCACTGTTTTAGTTGTGTGTGGAAATTGGCAATGGAGAGAAGTAGAGCAGCCTTAGCAATCCCATCTCTGCCCTGTCCTTTCCTTCCCACAATATTAAACTAGTAAATGTTATACCTGCTTGTTATTTGTCTTCTCCTTTTATTTAATATATCCCAAATTACAACTCTTCTGTATGACTTAGTCCAAAATAGTAAGTCTTAGAAAACATGTGAAGGAATTTTTGTTAGCTTACCTTTTGACTTAGAACATCTTGGTAGACTTCCACATGCAATGCTGTGTGAAGTGGGATTACAGAACAAGTTTGAGTAAAGTTACTGATGCTTCTAGGCTTGTTCTGTGTTGATCTACCTTTAGAAGGGACAGCTGGTTGCTAAAGGGGTTTAGAGAAAGGAGAAACTGTGTAGGAGGTGAACTGTGCTGTTCTGTATTTGCCTTCAAAACCAAAAGTTAGGAGCTTGCTAGATCCTAAGTGTTTTGATATTAAAGTGGAAGAGCTCTTGGCTGCAATGATATGCTTAAGGTAATACTATGGGTATTAAGTTTACTGTTGAGCGCAATAATTATGTTGGAAATGTTTAAGTGGGATCTATAGTAGCTAAGGGCTTTTCCTGCCCTTTTTTTCTACTGATAAGAGATGATAAACACTGCTGGATATCCTCTCATTGGAGCAAGATGACATAGTGCGGCAAGAGTTGTTTGCCATTGAGACTTGCTTGCTTTGTACAAAATCTTGAAAAACATCCAGAACTTCAATAATTCTATTCTGGAGAAAATATTTAATCCCCAACTTTTGAACTATTGGGGAATACAAGAAGAGAAAAAGAAATTCCATGTATCGTAAGCTATGTGATACTAAGCCAGTAGGATTTGTGCTGTAGATAGTACAACCCTTAGCCATCGGATGGCTAATTAGTACTCATGAGCTGCATCTGATGCAGTGCTGGCCCAGTTGAAAACCAGCAGATTTCCTGATAACTCTTATCACTGCCATCAAATGAGATGTGATCAAAGAGGTGTTAGAAATAACATTGTGCTTTAGATGATTTGTAATTGAAACTATGTTGGTAGGTGTCTAAAGGATACTCAGCCTCATTTCCCTGTGTACTGAGCCTGTTTGGTGCCTTAGGGAAACAATCTGTCCCAGGACTGTCATTCTTAGATTCCTCTCCACCTTAATTCAGGGTTTGAGGTATTTGTGTGTGTAGCTAGTGCTAGTGGTGTTTTGTTTTAAGAAAAGTGTGTACCTAAAAACTGATTCTGAAAACTTTGAAGTCAATGCTTCTGAGAAATCAGAACAGGCTTTGTGTGGGGCTTTTGATGTTCTTCAGCTTAGTGATTATTTGGAGATATACAGCAAATCTGTTATCCCAACCATGTAACATAACTTATATTATTGTAAAATGTTTTTGCTATTAGAGGTAGTAAACTAAAGCTAAGGCTTTAGTTAGGCTTATTCTTTTGGTGCATTTATGCTCCTACCTCCCAGTTTGAAATGACAGTTTACAGGTAAGTGTGAGGGGTTTGGCTTTGGCTTAGTTTCTTTTCGTATATTTTGTTGTTGTTGTTCTCTGGTGCTTTACCTCAGACAAACTTTCGGAAGGTTCAGGCTTGTTCTGCTGAGTTTATTTTTTATAGGCTTTTTTTAGGTGGTTTCCTTTCCAGCCACCTGCAGTGCTCTTTGCAATTACACGTGTTTGCCTTCTACAGAGTTGCTTTTTTTGGCACACAAAATGGTTTTTGTTCCCTATACGATTTTGTTCTGCTCCCATGGTGGTTCTTCAGTGAATCTAATCTACTGAA
Organism: Rhinopomastus cyanomelas; assembly: GCA_013400115.1. Lineage (NCBI taxonomy): Eukaryota > Metazoa > Chordata > Aves > Bucerotiformes > Rhinopomastidae > Rhinopomastus > Rhinopomastus cyanomelas. Next base: position 657,123 of record VXBP01004577.1, read on the forward strand.
GAAGCTGTTTAATTTTTTCCTTTCTGTGCTTGTGTTTTCCATCCGTCAAGAATATATTTAGATCTGTATGTTTTGTTGAATTCCAGACAAGTGCATTGCTTCCAGTAAGAAAAAGAGGGACTCATTCAGCCACCTAAAAATGCTGAAACTCTCATATGGGAGCTTGCATAAGCATATTTTGTTTCTTTTGATTTTTTTTTTTTTAGAGATGAGCCTACTCGTGCATGCATATCTTAAGGAATACCCAACCAAAAATACACTTTAATTACTAAAAATCTAATTGCAGGTGCTGACATACACTTGCACATAAAATTGGAACTTTGACTTGGCAGATAAATGCTTTTGATTATCCATTTTGTGCTTTTTAAGACTGAAGTGTAACGTGTTTTGACTGCACATCCCAAATGTTGTTCTGTTAAAATCAGTTGGTAGGGTTGTATACTTGAAACATTTCTCTTTTGAAGTGCCTTCTATTTTAAGGAATGTTTGTAATCAGTAGATTTAAAAAAAAAAATTCTGACTTGTGTTCAAATATAATTAGTAAGAAACTTGGAGTAGTAATGCAACTGGTGTTAATCATAGAATCATTAGGGATTGGAAGGGACCTCGAAAGATCATCTAGTCTAATCCTCCTGACGCAGTAGGATCACCTAGACCAAGTCACACATCCAGGAGGGTCTTAAACATCTGCAGTGATGGAGACTCCACAACCTCCCTGGGTAGCCTGTTCCAGTGCTCTGTCACCCTCACTNGAGGCCTCAAACTAGACTCTGTCCCACTGACCACCACTCTGACTTCTGTGCTGCAGCCAGTTCACAATCCACCTCGCTACCCGAAAATCTAGGCCACACTGCCTCAGTTTGTCTGCAAGGATGCTGTGAGAGACCGTGTCAAATGCCTTTCTTAAGTCAAGATAGATGACATCCATGGCTCTGCCATCATCCATCCACCTGGTTACACCCTCATCAAAGGCTATCAGGTTGGTCAAGCATGACTTTCCCTTTGTAAAGCCGTGCTGACTGTCCCTAATGACCCTCCTGTCCTTGATGTGCCTGGAGACAGTCTCTAGAACAAATTGTTCCATCACCTTTCCTGGGATGGAGGTGAGGCTGACCAGTCTATAGTATCCTTTGTCCTCCTCCTATCCCTTTTTAAAGGTTGTAGTGATGTTTGCTATCCTCCAGTCTCTAGGCACCTCTCCTGATCCCCGTGACTTGGAAAAGATGATGGAGAGTGGCTTAGTAACGACTTCCGCCGTCTCCCTTAGTACGTGCGGGTGCATCCCATCTGGGTCCATGGATTTGTGCACATCCAGTTTGATCAACTGATCCCTAACCCACTCCTCATCAATCAAGGCAGGCTCCTCTCTTGCCTAGACTTCCTCTGGAGTCTCAGCAGTCTGGGGCTTTATATTAATACAGCCCCCAGGTGTATAGACAAGAAGCAAAGATGGTGTTCAGTATCTCTGCTTTCTCTGTATCCTCTGTCTTCAGGGCACCTGTCTCATTCACCAGGGGGCCTACATGGCCTCTAGTGTTAGTTTTATCTGCCATCTATTTGAAGAAGCCCTTTCTGCTGTCCTTGACCTCTCTTGCAAGGTTTAATTCCAAGGTGGTCTTGGCTTTCCTAGCTGTATCCCTACATCCTCTGATAAGAATCTTATAACAATCACAAGTGGCCATCCACTCCTTCCATGCCTAAAGACTTTTTTCTTCCTCTTCAGTTTGCCCAGCAGCTCCCTGTTTAACCACACAGATCTTCTGGCTCCCTTCCTTGACTTTCTATCTGTTGGAATGCTCTGATCTTGGGCTTCAAAGAAGTAGTCCTTGAATGTTAGCCAACTGTCTCAGGCCCCTTTACCTGTCAGTACCCTGTCCCATGGGACTTCCCTCAGCAACTTCTTGAAAAGGTCAAAGTTGGCCCTACTGAAGTCCAGGGTTGTGATTCTGCTAGGTATCCTGTTCTCCTGCCACATGAGATCCTGAACTCCACCATCTTGTGGTAACTGCAGCCTAGGCTGCCCTCAACCTTCAATGCTTCAACCCTTCAGCCAGGCCCTCCTTGTTGTTGACTACAAGATCCAGCAACACTCCTGTCCTAGTGGGCTCCTCCAGCATTTGGATCAGAAAATTGTCACCAGTGCAGTGGAGGAATCTCCCTTGGAGGGTTTGGACATTGAGGTTTTGGCTCAGTTATGTAAGAACATTGTTGTTAGTCTCCACGTGTCTTTGTGCATGTCTTTTTATGCAGGGTTTTTATGCGTCAATGAATTAAGTGTCCTGTTGCCTTTTTACTCCAAATGGAGTGAATTTTTAAATCTGCAATTTGGGGTTTTTTTTCTCCACACCCTTCCTGTATTTTTGTTAGTTTAGCCATGTTCTTAACCCATGACAATGACATAATCAGACTCAAGTGTTTCTAGGATAGCATCATGTTCCTGCTTTCTCTGTATCCTGTGTGTCCAGGGCACCCACCTCATTCAGCAGGGTACCTACGTTGCCTCTAGTTTTAGTTTTAACAGCAATGTATTTGCAGAAGCCTTTTTTGTTGCCCTTGACCTCTCTTGCAAGGTTTAATTCCAAGGAGGCCTTGGCTTTTCTAGTTGCATCCCTAATCATTGAAGTGTCTGTTCAGTTCTGTCTAGAACATCTATAGATCGCTAGAGAAAAGTGGATGTACCTGTCTTGGTAAAAGGAAGGTGAGTGGGACACAGAACCATGAAAGAGAAGTGTCCTTCAAAAAGGTGTTTGTGCAGCATGAAACCCAAGTTGTTAATTTGCCACCCACTGTGGTTGTGATCTGATGTGCAGCTTACAGGAGTTGTGAAGTGGTGATGAGATTTTCAGCCACAGCTGAGTCTCCAGCAAATACTGGAGAGTGTACTCTAGAATGATCAGGAATTGTGTTAACGTGGAAAATAACACCATGGAAGTCACTTTTCTCTCTCTGGCTTCCAGCTGTTGATGCTGAAAAGACACAAACTTTAGGAGGCAGATAGAAGGTAATTGCAAATAATCTCTCCTTTGTGTCTTCCCACAGAGATCTATATTAATGATGCTTTTTTAACCCATTTATTATATTGTTGAAGAGGGAATTGAACTGGCAGTTGTGTTTGGAAGACAAAGGTTCAGCTGGAATGCAGTAATTCCCACTGTACTCCCCGCAAATGTGTCATGGAGGTTGTTGGAGGGCTGGCTTGCTTCTATAAAAAAAAAGAGTAATATTCATAATGCACTTGCTAGTCAAGGGTATGTACATTTAGTTTGCTCATAGTTATGGTTTGCCAGAGCACATGAAGCGTGATCTGTGCTTCATTTCTGCATTTTCACTAGCAGTTTAAGACATGGGTGGCAGTCATTTTGCAGCTAAGTCTTGACTGCCTTTGTCACAGTGTTTCATTCCGCTCGGAGCGGACAGCACCGTTGCCTATACCTGTGCCCACTTATACTCTTGCTAGTCTCAGAGCTGCTCAGGCAGGCAGCTCCAAGAAGCTGGCCCAAGCAGCGAAGAGGCTTGCTTGATATACGTAGCACAGGAAGTCTGAAGCTGGAAATACAGCTTCAATCTATTTTTCAGGATTTTGCTCCTGGCTGCAGACCCATCCCACCTCTTCCGTTCACTCAGCTGACATCCCATCGGACAGCCGCCTCCTGTGTGCAGGGCCAACTGCTTCTGCAGCGCTGCCTGACCTCTCCATATACTCCAGATATTTGAAGTTCCATTTCCCTCATACTTATGTGAACTTTGTGCTTCTGGCACTTCACCAATGCAATGGAGGGAAGACTGTCTTAACTCTTTTCTTTCCATAATGAGGGCCTATGTAGAGCAGCTAAAAATGTCTTCCTCTGCAGGACTTAAACTCCATTTGCCTTTAATTGCCGTCTGCCAGTCTTCCTTCCAACATCCCTCTCCCTGTTCCCAAAGATACTCCTGCAGACCCTCCCTCTTTATGCTCTGTGTTCACATCATCTTCCTTGGAGTTGGGGAGAGCAGGGAGCAGGGGATGAAAATGTAGAATATGTAGTGAGATGCCCTTGTATCTCTCTGTAGTTGCTCCTCATTTATAGAGCCTAGTTCTTCATGGTGGCATTTCTCAGGTGAGACTTACTGATTGCCTTTGGCTGCCCCATTTTGTGCTCCCAGCGCCTAGCTTGAACATGCTCTGAAGTAGCCATTAAAGAGCAATGTGAGAAGTCTATCCTTGTCTGAAGCATGAATATGTGCCCTCCATAGCAGTCCTCCCATTTCCACTTGACAGCAGAAAAAAATCAGAGATGACCTCAAGTCTGGCTCTTGGATGAGTGGGCTGGTTTCTCTGCTCTGATTCTTGTCCTAGAATGTCATGCACCTGCTCCGTGCCCCTCTGGTCTCTCCCTGCCCTGTGTGCTCTTTGTGCACGCTTCCTTTCTGCGTGGTTTCTCCACACAGTACGTGATTAGATTTGCCAATAGGGTACCCAGAAGAGCATCTGTATAAATAATCCTTCAGCTGAACAGACCTCTCCTCTTCCTTCTTAGCAATGCTGTTGTACAGGTGTGTGCCACCTTGCAAACTGTGTTTTGGAAACTTGGGTCTTCTAGCCCAATTCTCAGTATTTTAACACCTGCAAGCACGTGTTCTTTTGGTCAAGAATCAAATTTTTAATGAATCCATCGAAGTGCGCCTTTCATGGAAACTGGTGCAATTTAAGAAACATGATTCAGGAGCAGGACGTGCTATGGGGTATGTTCATTATTGTTTTACGTTCTGGACTTGTGAATTCTGAAGTCATACAGCAAGCAAGCTGTCCTGAGTAAATGGATGCCTGTAGAGTATTAACCACTCTGGCATTCTCCTTTCCAACTGTCCTCATATTACAGCAAAAGTACTCACTTAAAGCAGAAAATATTTTCAACATTTTGTCTCTGTTTGGTCTGCTTTATGTCAATAGCGATTGCTGGGAGAATCTGAGAGAATCTGGTAGCATGTAGAGAGGAAAACATTTAAATTCTTAAGCCAGGGGCTAGCTCCATAGGATTAAAGTGGTTTATAATCTCCATTCAGACATAGTTGAAGAAATCCAGTGATAAACTGTCAAAAACCCCTCAAGCACCACTTTCAAGCACTTACCCTGACGTTGGATGATATTAGTAAAATGCTTTGTTAGTCTTCTGGTTTTATTTCTATATTTAAAATTATGTGTGTATAAATATATCAAATATGCATTTACATGTGTGATATGTGGAAAAAATGACTTCAGTATTTCTTTAGTAATTTTTCCCTTGTTCATTCTAGTGCCTTTCCACATCTGATGATGGCAAGTATTTTATTTAGGCTGTGCAAACTGCTGTGACCTTAGTTCATTGTGCTAATCTGCAAAAGCTCTTGATTGTGAACCCTCTCTGAGGCAAAAGGGAGGTGACATATCAGATTACATGAGATTGGGTTTATCTGTCTCCTCTAGCCTTTTACCTTAAGAGGTCTGGATTTGCCAGGACTTCAGGAGATAAATCTTCCTGTGGAGCTTGTTGCATTATTGTAACTTGTCATATGCTGAAGGCAACGTGTGAGAAACTTCTATCTATAAACCTTTCTAAAGAAAATATTGCTGGATTTGCAGCTCTGGAAATAAAACTTGCATGTATTTCAGTTTCCTCCTACATTGTTTGCTGTGTATGTGGTTCTGACACACAAGGTGAAGCTTGCATGTCTAAGTGCTTCAGAGGTGACAGGAGACTTGTCTCTCATGGTGCTGCTTTAGAAGGCAGGGGAAGGTATGCTGAGCAGGGAACTGACTTTCAGCCTTAGTGAAAACTGAAGAACTGTATGTGTGAAATAATAAAACCTTGAAGTCCTTATTTTCTTAGAATTGGGGGAACTGAAAAATAGCACCTCCTTTTTTTTCTTCTCCTCTAGTAACCCTGGCTTGTTGCTACCACTGTGTCACAGTTTAGCAGCAGGTAGCCCAAAGAAAATTATATTCTGCCCAACTGTGCAGAAGAAAATCTCCTTCCTCCCACCCTGGGGGTGGGGAAAAAAAAAGATAAACACAATTATAGAAACTGGAACTAAAATATTAAACTTTATTGAACTTTTTTGTTTTAATCTCTTTGAAGGGGTGATTGTAATGAGGACTTTTCTCCCATTTATTGTGCAAGTGAAAGATAACAGGTATCAATCTACTACCTCCATGTGAATATTTGTTTGAAACTCTAATTAGAGACTTGGATTTCAGACTGGTTGCAAGCTGGATATGATGGAAGGTTGTATCAGTCTGTTGCTTGAGATGGGGTTGGCCCCACCAGGGCAAAGTTGTTTTCATGGTTTTTTACATGCTTCCCAGATGTTGCTTAACTTTAACCTTATGTCTGTGCTGAAGAACTGAGAAGAGGTAGGTACCCACCAAACTGACAACTGCTTTTCCAGTCTTCCCCTGACACAGCTGCATTCAACTTCCTGATACTCTGTTGTTGGTCACCAGAGAGAGACCAATGCCTCCACCTCTGCTACCTTCCTTGAAGAAGTTACAGACTTTCAGGAAGTTACCCCTCAGCCTTCACCTCCAAGTGTGATTACATCAAGTACTGCAGCGAGATAGGGGTGTGAAGTGATAGCAGGTCATGCTGCATGCGTGGCTGCTTCTTAACTCTGGCTTTGCATGTATAGAATAACTGGTCTGTTTTGCTGGACAAGTGTAACACTGATTACCCTGTAACCAGGGCTTTACTTAATTGAAATAAAATGTCAGAAACAGACCCAACACTGTATTCTGCCACAAACTGAAAAAATGAAAAAGGGAAACAATGTCAAAATTACCAAAGACTTGCTAAAAATTTTCTTCTCACTTTGAAGTGACAGCTTGAGGAAGCCAATAGAGTTTGGATCTACGTTCCTTCTTGTCTGAGTGTGTCTAGGAGCAAAAGGAAAAGCTGCTGACTTACACAGGACCTTTGTTTGAAAGATGTTCATGGTATGAACAGTTCTTAAAGCCATTGCATCCAATGGACTGGAAAATGGTCATTAAAAATGGTGGTATAATACTAGTTTGGTGTTTATTTTTTTGTCTTGTGTTTTGGATGCTAGATTTTTAAATCAAGAAAATGTACTCAAAATGACTTTTTACACTCATCCTCAGATTCACTTTTCCTGTCTGCTCTGTCGGGTGAGAGTGAGGGCTGGCAAGCAGTGTTTGCAACTAGTGAGAGAGAGAAGCAGTTGCTCCAAGAGTATGTGACTCATAAATTTGAGTTGCAATGGTCCAGGATTAAAAGAAGAGTCAGAGTTTGAAGTTGTTTCTTCTTTTCTCCCCTTTTTTAAACAGCCCTGCATATGTGGGCTTTATTAAAATACTCAGCTATCCTAGCCAAATGTATTGCAGTCAGTTTTGATGCGGTGATTGGCCTTGGACTGCACGCTGTGGCACAAGGGTACAGCGGTACTGCAGTACAGGAGCAAAGAACAACTACTTGCTGTAGCTCTGCTGTAGCTTTCCTGTACTGGGCTTGGTCTTGAGGCTAGTGCTGAAGAGCCAGTTACATTTTAACTCCACATCCTGTTGATCAGCTGGGTGTTTTCATTATGGTTTGAAGCAAACAGATCGCGGAGGCAGTTAATCATTAACATTTCCTTCAAACTCCAAGCTAGATCTTGCTCCTGGGATTGACTGGCATGGTCCCCAGCACCCAGTTATAAGGGCAGAGAGGTTTGGTTGGTGGTTTACTTTAAATCTGCTGCCCCGAGGACACGTGATGTGCTTTTGTGAGGGCTGACTTTTCTCTCCTTCCCAAATGAGCATTATGCTTTTTCTTGCTGGATTGTGTTATTCAGGACTGAGAACTGGATCTCTTAAAATCAGAGAATTCCTCAGATTTTAAAGTATGCCACATACTTGTGTTTCAGCACAGGCCAAGTGTACCTGAAGCTAGTCTGACTGTTTGTTAGTGCTTGTTACCCTCCTTTAACCAAAGCTGTTTTGCCATGCTTTGCTCCCCTCGTCTTTGGTGTTTAAGTGTAGGTTATGTGCATGAAATCACAAACTGACTGCTGTTTTGTTGTCTTGTTACCACATCACATTGGACATTTGCTCAAAGATGCATGTATCAGTTGTGGGGCAGCTTAGAGGATGGTCTAGCTTGGCTGTTACCTGGTAAAGGTGGTTTGCCTCTTGAGAATTAACTGTTGCCTGGCTGTATAGCTGTGCTGTCCTGCAAAGAGTTGCTCGTATTTGGGGTTTTTCCCAAAGAACGTTGCCTTTGATCAAAACAATAAACTTCCACATCAACATCTACCATGTTAAAGGAACTCTTAGTATGAAGGTCCATTTTTGCCCATCCAGTGAACAAGAAATGAATTTTGAGAATGAAGTTTAAGTGTGAATGAAGTAGAAACTCTGTCGTCTGTGAAACTGGCTACCAGAGCAAATGTGGGTGCAGGGGCTGATACTGATGTAGTTGTAAATGCTTGATGTATAGGAGCATCTCACTTGGAAAGGTACTTTTATTCCTGACTCTAGGATTTTTCAGAACAGAGCAATAAAGCTTGCTCCAGCGCTCTGTCAGGATATTCAGTTATTCTGAAGAAGCTGATGCAGATGTACATGTTTAATGTCTTGTATTGCTCTGGAAGACTGCAAATTACATTTCTGTTACAGTTCTGTGTGCTTCATGTTGTGACAACAAGCTTACTATCACTGCTTTTAGATGCTTCTCCACTTTTGTTGCTGTTTGTAATCTGCAACTCTGTACGTCAAAATTATTGAAGAGGATTATATTTCTTTGTATATTTATTCAGGAGACTTTAAGGTTGAGTGTGTGTACCAGTCAATGAGAAAAATAGCTCAATTGATTTTATAGTGAACACTGAATGCTGGCTTTCCTAGAAATGGTAACTTCCCAGGTGCTCACCTTGCTTTTCTGATCTTGCCTCTTAGAGAAGTAAGAGTAAAATAAAACTGATTTTAGGTTTCATCTTTGATTCTGCTTCCCTGCAAAACCCTTGCATTATTGCAATATCAGTTTTTGACTAGGCTGTTTATAGACACATACCCAAATGAGTACTGATGGACAAAGATTTTCCTTTCTGAACCTTGACTCTGATTCTATGACAGTCTCTCCAGGAGGAATTGAAGCTTACAGTCTGAGATTTATTTTCCTTAGTGGAAAAAGAGATGACTTGATAGCATCTCTTCAAAAGAATGGTATTTTTGTCAGATACTGTGTTCTGCAGATCCTGGAGTTCTAGTGGGCACTTAAACCAGTAAATTCAATCCCTGAATCTTGAAATAGTCTTCCTGGAGGTGGCACTTCCTATGATGCTTCCTTTGTGCTTGTTCCCCTTCCACTGGGGTTTAAGTAGTGGTTATATCGCCTGTAGAAGCATGTCTGTTATGTGAAGCTTAGTTTGGTCCTTCACAGGCTGCTGGGCTGTGTCTCTTCATGTGTTTCCTAGTAAAATGATAGAGCTGAGCATATTTCATATTCCTTTACTTGCATCTTTAAGGTGCTCTTGTATTCTCTTGGTAAAGCTGCTGTAAACAGTAGAACTAAAACTAGCTTCAGTGCTGAAATTAGTCTTTCTCTGTGTAGACTTTTACTCTGATGTGCATTGATGGCTTTGCTGAAAGAAATTACCGCGCAGACTTCCCAAGCTTAGTTCCCCTCTGGGGCTGCCGGCAAATTGCTTAGCTTGTCTGTCCTGGTTTCCCAGCTGTGGAGTTGGAGTAATTTATTACTAGTGTCAGTTGTAAGAATGTTGAGGGCTAATCTACAAGGAATGTATTTGCACAGTGTCTTTAGAGTGTCAAAGCAGTAATGTGTAATTGTAATTTTATTATTAATATTGGCTATTTCATTAAAGTTGCGATTTTCAAACAGCGTTCATGTGGATTAAATTAATTTTGTCAATAAACTGGCATCCTTCCAGCAGCATTCATTTGGTTTAGACCCTTTGTGTAATAGTGAAGCCTAGACATGTAGAGAGCTCTGTAAAGAAAACAGCAAATGCCTAAAGAAACCCATACTTTCTTGTTTTTAATCTAGACTGTGGACATCCATAAAGAAAAGGTCGCTCGCAGAGAGATAGGCATTTTGACGACCAATAAGAATACATCAAGAACTCACAAAATTATAGCACCAGCGAACATGGAACGTCCTGTAAGGTATATTCGAAAACCTATAGACTACACGGTGCTGGATGATGTTGGCCATGGCGTGAAGGTAAGAATACCTGGACACTTGAGGACTCCGAGTAACACAGACCAGGAGATAGGATTGGGGCAGAACGCTAGTGATATGAAGATGTTCAGTTTATGGTAGAAAGGATTATGGGTTTAATATGCTCCCACATACAAGTGTTTCAATAACTAAATGGATTGTTTCATGATGAGGGTTTTTTGAGCAGTGTTTGCCATAACCTTCTGACTGTCAGTGGCAGTCACAGTGACTGGAAATAATGGCTTATGGTCTTAGGCTACGGACTTGTCCAAACAGACATCACTGACTTTAAAAATTGTCATTCCTTCCTCTTCTGATTAAATGGTCCTTGCCATTTCCTTTCTTTATTCTACTTCTGAGAAAAATAATCTGTTACGGGGATACTGGCTGGTGGGGTTTTTTGTTGGGTTTTTTTTTTGGAGGTTGGCTAGGGGAAAGGGGATCAGCTAGTTGGCATTTAAATCTGAGTGGCATTGATGTCTCACTCCCATTTGTGCAGTTAGACAGCTGTATTTTCCTTTTCTCTGAAAAAAAACCTTAATATCTACCTACCTTGAAATGGTCACAGTTGATATGAGTGAATATAAGACATTTTGCTCCCTGAACATCTATATTTATAAAAAATAGCTTTGTCTTCCTAGAGCAGGCCATCCAGGTGTACTCAGTTCACAGAAACCTTCCCTCAAGTGGCTTTAAAACTGTTTCAGCACCACTGTATCCTCTAAAGTTTTATGGGCTCTGGTCACTAGGTTGTGCAGTTAGCTCAGCCTATCATGTGCCCTTTAATTTGCTGAGCTCTTGGGGAACAGATCTTTCAGTTACTTTACACAAGGGAGTGCCAGATGACCTCCTGCTTCATAGTAACCAGAGCAGTCCAATTTCAAGACAAGTTAGAAAGCATCTCTATACCATGACAGCTCTAAGGCTATGAATTAATGTAGTTACTTTAGGTACTACCTCATTTTTTATGGCTATAACTAAACCTGTATTGAGCCTGTTTTACACTAATAATTTAAGCCAGTGAAGTGGCTGCATTCAAGGCAAGAGCCCTATGAATAGAGAATACAGTTCAACAGGTTTCAGTAGGTTTCTGTGTTTAAGGGGGGGGATCAAAAGCTAAAGAAGCTAAAAAAAGTAGATTACCATTAATCTCTGAGATTGATGCTTTGGTATTTGTATTGTGCAGGTTCAAAACAGGCGGCTTGGTCTGTAAATGCTGAAATTAAGGTGTAGCAGTTGCATTTCAAGATGACTCTTAAGGAGTAGTGCTCTAAAAACTAATTTTTATGAAAGTGACTTTATTTACTTAGGGGATGGGAATGAGATGCTAATCACCTGTTTGTTGGCAGCTCTTATGGACACTTTAAAAGATTTTTTTAACTGTTAGTGATTTAATTCTGTATTAAAAATGGGGTCTATTCAGCAAAATAGCTTCTAGTAATAACTAAATTATCAACTCATTATAAGAAGCCAGCTACAAATTACATCTTGCTGTTCTTTCTGAGTGAATTGCCTAAGTCTATCTTGTGACTTGGAAGGCATGGAACACTTAGTAGAAAAATGTTGGTATTTTTTATGTAGACTTGTTAGACAAATGAATAAGCTGCCAGCCAAGACCTTAGATATGTAGTTCAAGTGGTGGTCATGCATTTGATTCTTTCAGCAGTTTTGAGATTCATTGGACACACTGAGAAGAATGAGCTGAGGTACTGAATGACAGTATTAAATGTTGTAGCCATCCTATTACTTAAGTTCCAGTAGTGTGACACAGTTCAGATCTCTGAAAGAAGTAGCTTTCTTTGCTGCAAACTAGTTCTAGCTAGTGCTAAGAAAATTAGACCAAAACAAGCTTAAGAAACTGGATCAGGTCCTTTTGGAAGTCAGCACAGGTAATGGATAATGTTAAGCATCTGAGTTGCTTCTTGAACATACATATTAGGGGGAAGCATAAAATAAATTGGATTTAAACTGTGGTCTTGTCCGAATGGTTTTAAAAGATGCTTAAGACTCTAAGACTTAACTGTCATGACTAAAGATTTCACCCCAAATTGGACAGCAAGATGTCCAGTAAAGCCTTAGAAACTGTATTTTTCTAGAGAAAAAGAAGTCTGAGTTCTGCCTAGAGCAGTTGTCAGTTTGACTGATTTACAGGCCCTTGAATGTTTTCTGCTGTGGCAACTGCCAATAAAATACACTGACATTTCAGTATTAAACACAAATTATGCAATGATTTGAAGTCTGTACACAACAATTTGTTGTTGTTAATGGGACTCTGTTCTGGTGCAGGATTTGATGAGACAGAAAGGAAAAATACAAGGACAATAAATCAAAGATATAGGCTGGATCACTTTGTATTTCTGCTTTTATTTGTTTAATGAAATACTGATTCTAATAAAAAATGTCTTTAAAATATGCAGTACATTTTAAGGAGTGATCCTGAATTGTTTAATATAAAAAGTATAAATGTACTGGCTCACAGAATTTAAAATAAAATGATGGTTATTCCTCAGAGTAAATACTGTTTTTCCCTATATTTTTTCCATCTGTGCAAATGCAGAAACACCTCTGATCCATACCCAGAGGTAGTTTTCTCTGTGTGTCTCCCTGCTTCTCATAACTTTGTAGAGGGGATGCAAAAGCAGACGTCTACATGAGGGGCATGGAAAGGGGCTCTATATGCCCCACTCTGTTTCACAGGCATGCAGAATTTTTATAGGGACAGATGATGAGAGTGGGAGTGGCAGTGATGGCAAGCTGCTCTCTATAGCAGGTTTTTCTCCCTGATGGGAGACACCTCATCGGTAGTCAGTGCCGTTTTCTCCTTCAGTAGCTTCTTGGTATAAAAGCTTTTGTAGAGTATTCTGTGATGCTTTCTCCTGCAATCCTACAGCCCCAGGCTGCCCCAAGTGTCTACTCCTTGACCTTTTCCTTTGCAGGGGCAGGTACAGACAAGTTCTTCAAAAAGGAATACAGCTATGCTTGCTTTTTATTTTGTCTTATATACCTGCATGTGAAGACAAGACTAGTGTCTCTCAAAATCAGGAAGGTTTTTAAAGTTGGTTTGCTAGTGAGAAGACTTTCCCTTGCAACAGAAGTATTATGTATAGATGGCTCCAACAAACAGGCAAATGATCTGCCAGTCTGTTAAGTAGTTGCTCTGCTGTCACCCTTTGGGGATAAGGGAATGTAGCTGAAGTCATTCTTGGTAAATAAAAGTAACTGTCGTGTTGTGAAAGCCAACCTTCCCATAGAGAGCTTGGTTTAAAATTATTAGGCAGAGGCTGCTTTAGTGTTTTCTTCTTTCTCTTCTTCTTTCTCTTCTCCTTCTTTTGTGGGCAAGAGAAAAGGAAAAGTAGTGTGCCAGCAAATAAATAGGTCAAATACAATTACAGAAAATCCCCAGTTCAAGAGGGGGGAGAAGGAGGAGGAAGCCGGGTAGCTGCCTTAAAAGCACTGAAGTTGGCCTTTGAATTTATTATAATTTCTTTTAAATAGGAGGCCAGCGGAATTGCTGCAATTTGTAAAATGTCAGCTAAGTAGGCAATTGAAATGATGCCTTATGTTAAAGTCAGATAAAGTGGTGACTACATGCTAAATCGAAATGCCTAATAGCTTTAATTGGATCCAGTTTCTTTTATGGGACTAATAGTTCTTCAAAGCCAGGCTTGAATGGTGTATGAAGGTTGATTGCTTTTACAGCTTTGTAATGAAATTTCATCACTGTGCAACACTTGTGTTTCAGAGCATTGAAACTGTAGGAAACTTTCAATCCCAGGAAGTTAAACATCCTGAAATATTCCTCCTAAAGTGGGCTCTGGGACAGAAATTACCCAATACTAAGCTTAGAGACAGGAGCCTTGCTTTCACCTTTGTTACACTTCTCAACCTGCCCTGCTCATTTCAGGCCTCCTGCATACATTTGTGTCAGTGCAAAAGCAAGATACAGATGAGATGCTGATGTGAGGGTGGAAGACTACCTACTTGTGCCTGCTTCCCCTTTAGGATGAGACCTTTTATGTGTTAGCCGCTTGAGTATTAACTCTTAAATAATTCACAGTAATAAAAGCAAAGGGCAACAGGGATTCTGAGCCTCTGCTGCCTTTGTCCCTGTATTAGCCTTTATCAAACAGAGTTCAAAGGATGCCATTGTTGCCAGTTCCATTAATGTCACATCATCCCTTCTGGGTCATGGCCCAACAGTAAATATTGCTGTAGGGTAAAGAGTGCTTCTCTGGGTGCCAGCTCGATTGCCTGAAGAGTGCTTCCTATTGCCAGCTCTGTTGGGAGTGTTGACACCGTGGGCATTTCATAGAGCACCTGCTACTGGAACTTCAGAGGTGTGTGTAATGTCATCGATACAATGGAAGTTTTACGCCTTTCTGCTTGCAAATTAAAATGTGAAGTAATGAGGTCTTTCTAATTCTGAAAAGACAGGCTTTACTGCATTATTATACCCAGATTTAAAGTTATGAACTCAGTTCTGAAAGCTTGAAGTGTTTAAAGGCAGGTTTCTACTTTTCTCTGAGCAAGTCTCCTTAGCGCTAATGGAACAAAAAGTTTGCATATCATCCACGAGCAGGTTTTTATATGTTAATCGCAGTTTAATGTGAAAAAAGCATTTTAAGGTCAAATTGACTTGAAAAATTTTGCCTGCTCAGTTTAAAATTTAAAAAAAAAAGTTGAGAGAAGCAATACTGACAAGGTACGTACGGCTACTGGTAACAGTAGACTGTGTAATTACTAGATAAAATTAAAATTTTACAGAAGAGAGGCTCCTGTTCAGTTTTGAAAGAAATACTCATCTGGAACCTACATTCTCTGTCTGATTTACAATAAACTGTAAGAAAACAGAACACAAAAAGGCTTCTGATTCATTCTGATTAAGGAAATTGAGATACAAGAATTATTTAAAACTGCACAGAGCTAGTGGCAGAAGTGTTTCCCTGAGCATCTGACACCCACGTACAGTCTGCCTTCTGAAAAACATCTTTGTTAACTCTCCCATAATAAGACCGTGTCTCCATTCCTGTTAGGACACCATGTTCTAGACTTGGTGCTTTACTGTATCGTTTCTTCAGGCATCCTAGACCTTCATGGACAAGCACTGTTCTAGCTGCTTTTCTTGCTCTGCGTTGTGGTATTCCAAAACTGCTGCACTGAGGAGACAGGAGGTAGTCTAGTGAAAACCTCAGTGAATGTACCTGTGGGGCAATAGGTCTGCCTAGCTGCAGTTGTGTCATAGCGCTTCAAAAAGTCTTATAGACAGATGCCTTCTTGTAAGGATGTCTAAGATAATTCTCTGACTAATAAAGCA
Source organism: Rhinopomastus cyanomelas (assembly GCA_013400115.1). Lineage (NCBI taxonomy): Eukaryota > Metazoa > Chordata > Aves > Bucerotiformes > Rhinopomastidae > Rhinopomastus > Rhinopomastus cyanomelas. The sequence goes on from VXBP01004577.1 coordinate 672,627, forward strand.
AATACCCTTTTTGGTAAAATGGAAGGTTGACTAAGACGTTATCAAGAGCAATCATTATATTTTTCTGTTGCAGCTGATTAGTGATTACTGTTCTAAAGTAACAGACCTAAGAGTGGTTATTGGTTTCACAGTAAAGTTTGGAGTTTACCAGACAGTGTTAATGCAGGTTGAACTGGTGCAGTTTTTAAACCTTTGTTTCCATTCAACAGCATTTTTATTGGATGATCTTGAATGATGTTCAGTCATCCTAGATTTGGTAGGATGTAGAGTGAGATTGGCTCATTTAATTCAGGAGTTGGAAAAATAGTGAGCAGTGTGCAGCAGGGGAAGTTCAACCAACCTGCATCGAGATGCGAAGTCTCTGGAGTCTGAGATTGGAGAATTTCTACATGCTGTAGAAACTGGCTGGCCATCAGTATGATAAAGATCTTGTTCCTGGGTGTAAATGGCTTTTTGTATTTCTGTGCTTATATTTACATTTGCTCCTGTAAATTAGTTCTATGTTAAGTGCCTAGCCTTGGTCTTCCAAACACAGTTTGTAACGCAAATGAGAGCTTTCTGGTTTCATGAGTGTTTCCCCCTGACTTGTTCCTTAGCATGCAAACTGCTAAAAACAGTTAGGTGGCTGCCTGCCTGCCGAGGAGTCCCTTGAATGTGTGAACAACCTTTGGTTACCTACAGATACTTCTGACTGCCACTAAGCTCTTATGCTGTTCTTGGGTCTGTCCCTTTGGCCTCATTAACAGAAACCTGTGGTACTACGTTTGCCAGCAGGCGTTTTTATGCTATTTGCACTACCACACCTGAGCACACTGAATTGCTGAAATTGTTGTTTTAAGCAAGTAAGCCTCTTAACTCAGTACTTGGTCAGTGCTTGACTGTCTCAAAACATTGCTTGTCCTGCCCAATCCCACACCTAAAATTCTCAGTCTGGGTGCTCTGAATTCCTAGCGTCAAGTACAGAAGCAGCCTCACTTTTGCCTTTTGATAAATGCCCCGTGTGACTGTTGCAGACACCTTTTGTGCCTATTGCCTTAATTTTATTACTGCTTTGCAGTCAACTGCTGGCGCTCGGTCCTTGGCTAGCCTGCTCTCCCTCAGTAATAACCTGTGGGTCTGCCACTGCCCTAGCTGTGGTTTTTTGGAAAGACAGTGAGATTGACTCCTGTGTCTTGAACCTGGGAGTGTGGCTTCTTTCTTTTAATTTTGTGACAAGGTTTTTATCCAGGACTACCACATGCTTAGCAGTTTATCCCTGGAAAGGGAGAATTGCTCTGCTTGCTCTTTGAAGCATCTTTCTGCTGCATTGCTTGCAAGAAAGCCCAATCAATACCCCAGCCCACTGTGCTGTCTTGTTTGAGAACATCCTGCTCTGTCTAGTTCTCTGCCTCAGCTCACAAGTGTCCACAGCAAACCGACACACGATGGGTTTGTTCTGATATGTACTTCATCCAGGATGCTGGTATCTGGCTGAAGGCTGTCTCCTGTGTGTGCAGTGATACAAACAGTGGGAGGAGAAGGGAGTCATGCTCCTTTAGCTTCTGCGAGAGTTCTCAGTGCTGCTCTTCATTTCATGAAGCTGTTTTCCTTTTTGTACCTCATCTCTCTTATATTCTAGATCCTTTTCAGAACAGTCTCTTCCCTCTTCAAGCTGTGAACCTTATGCATGGTGCTGCTTCTCTTACTCACACCCTGCATTTCCTTCCTTCCTGACTCCTCACTGATCAGTCAGCTGGTGATGGTCATGTTCTGCCAGCTGTCAGAGGCATTTGTAGAGAGATGCTTGAGCCTACATTAAATATGTATCTGCTTTTCCTTTGGTTTTCTGCTGTCTTTTTTTCCAGTTTTTCTCAAAATCATAATGAGTTTAGACTCTGCTACCTAAAGTGCTCGCAGTTCCAAGCAATTTTTTTAATTGCTTAGGAAGCACAATGATGCAGCAAGGTTGACCTCATAAGATCAGCTAATAACTACAAGAAAATATCTCCTCCTAAATTACTTAGCTTATTAACCATGATTAAATAGCCAGATTGTTAATCTGGCTTCAATTCATTTAGATCAGTAGCTGTTCTCCCATAAGAATCCCTTTTCCATTTTTGTTCCTACCTTCTGTGTTTTGCTGCCCATATGACTTTTGTTTATATTGACAGCGTCAGGGAGGACAGGTACAGCCCTGCTTGCTTGCAGACAGCAGTATGACAACATTTGGTAATGCTTCTGCCCAGCAGAGCAGTGCATCTGTCTGTCTGTGCATTGGTAAGTGCCAGCAAAAGAGATGAAGTTCCCCTAATATAGTGGTAGAGAGAGGAATAAAGGGCAGGAGCTGTTGGACTTCAGATACACGTTTAGTTATGTTAAACAGCACTTAGCAGTGTGAAGGCTTGAAATCAGATGAAGATTTGTGAATCATTGCTAGATGTTGATATTTGTATTGCCAGTGCTGCAGAGGCAGAATGTAACAGTGATTAAGGAGGAGGTAGAAAAGGCTCAGCCTGAGTGGCACTGCATAAGTGAAGGAAAGAGGAAGCTTTTTGGTCTTTTTTTTAGTAGTAGAGGCTGGGTACAGAGCCGTGCCACCCTTACTTTCTATCCTTTAAAAGGCTTCTGTCTATGTCTGTTGGGAAAGAGCGGGACCAAGAGTTTCACTTTTGGGTCTGTTTTAACAAACTTCTCTATTATGCCTTTTCCCTTGGCAACTGATGAAGTGAGGGGAAGGGTCACATTCCTGTGAGATGGGAAAGCAAATTTCATTTCTGAAAGCCTGTTTTAAAAATCTAATACTTGGGAGACTGCCCTGGCATCCTGGTAACTGAGACTTCATGTTTGTCAATAAAATGTCTAAGTGGGGACAGAAGCTGTTTAAGGTCTTAATTCTGCCACTCTGCTGATGAACCTCTGCCCAGGCTGGGACTTAATGGGATCACCTTGTGATTTACTTAATGCAGCTAAACATTTTCATTTGCATTTTGCAATGGTTTTTCCATTTCTGCTTTTGTAATATGAATAACTTGAGGATGGTGGCTTTCAATTTGATTTGTTTTTCAGTGGTTTTGCAGACCCTGTCAGAAATCTCCCATATGCACGTTGCTGCGTAGCACGTTTTAGTTTTTTTTTAGTTCATGGGTCTTTAAAAACTGGTCTATTTCTTGAAGGAAGAGAAGGTGCAAACCACCGATTGAGAAGCTGTGCATGAAGAGGCTTGCTCTGAAAGTGACTATTTCAGAAAATCACATAACTGTTTTGATTGTAAAAGACCCTTAAGATCATAGAGTCCAACTGTTAACCCAGCACTGCTATGTCCCCATTAAACCATGATCCTAAGCACCACATCTGTGTGTCTTTCAAATACCTCCAGGGATGGTGACTACACTAGTTCTATGGGTAGCCTGTTCCAGTGCATGACAACTTTTTCTGTACAGAGATATTTGCCAATGTCAGTCTAAACCTACTCTTGTGCAACTTGAGGCTATATCCTCTTGTCATATCCCAGGTTTGTTGCTTGGGAAAAGAGAGAGACCCTCACCTTGCTAAAGCTTACTTTCAGGTAGTTGTTGAGTGGTAAGGTCTCCCCTAAGCCTCATTTTCTCCAGGCTAAACAATTACAGTTCCTTCAGCTGCTCTTCGTAGGACTTCTGCTCTACACTCTTTGCCAGCTTCTTTGAACACACTCCAGCACTTCGTCCTTCTTGTAATTATGGACCTAAAACTGAACACAATATTCAAAGTGTTCAGTTCCTTACTCCCGTTGGCCAAACTGTTTTTGGTACAAGCCAGGATGTCACTGGCCTTCTTGACCACTTGGACACACTGATAACTCATATGCAGCTAGCTATTGACCAGTATCCCCAGGTCCTTTTCCACCAGACAGCTTTCCAAACACTCTTGTCCAAGCCTGTAGTGTTGTATGGGGTTGCTGTGACCCAAGTGCAGGACCTGACACTTGGTCTTGGTGAACCTCTTACTATTAACCTTGGCCCATCAACTCAGCCTGTCCAGATCCCTCTGTAGAACCTTTCTACATTCAAGCAGGTCAACACTTCTACCTGATTTGGTGTCATCTGCAAACTTTCTGGGGTTGTGCTTGATCCCCTCATCCAGGTAACAGGCATTATGCAAAACTGGCCTTGATACTGATCCCCGTGGGACACCACTTGTGACTGGCCACCAGCTGGATTTAACATCATTCACCACTGTACGTTGTGCTTGACTACACACCCAGCTTTTAGCGAATGAAAAGTGTGACTGTCCAAGCCACAAGCATACAGGAGAGCCAGGGGATCAGGGCCTGCCAGCAGGGGTCTATGAAAGGTGGGTCTTGCTTGACCAACCTGATCTCCTATGACCAGGTGACCCCTTGGTGGAAGAAGCTGTGGATGTTGCTTACCTAGACGTCAGCAAAGCATTTGACACGGTCTCACACAGCATTCTCCAGGAGCAGCTGGCAGCTCGTGACTTAGATGGGTAGACTCTTCATGGGGTGAAGAACTGGCTACATGGCCAAGCCCAGAGTATAGTGTTGACTGGAGTTAAATCAAGTTGATGGCAGTAACAGAGGGCTCAGTATTGGAGGCAGTCTGGTTTAGTATCTTTATAAATTACCTGAATGAGGGGATTGGGTGCACCCTCAGCAAGTTTTCAGATGACACCAAATTGGGTGGGTTTGTTAGTCTGCTTGAGGATAGGAAAGCTTTGCAGAGGGATTTGGACAGGCTGGGTCATTGGGCCAAGGTCAGTTGTGTGGGGTTTAACAAGGCCAAGTGCCAAGCAAAACACTTTGGTCACAACCTCATGCAACTCTGTTGGCTTGAGGAGGAGTGGCTGGAGAACTGCTCGGTGGAAAAGGACTTGGGGGTGTTGATTGACAGCTGCTGAACACGAGCTAGCAATGTGCCCAAGAAGGCCAATGGCCTGCATCAGAAATGGTGTGGCCAGCAGGAGTGGGGAAGTGGTTATCCCCCTGTACTTTGCACTGGTGAGGCCTCGCCTGGAGTACTCTGTTCAGTTTTGGGCACCTCAATGCAAGAAGGACATTGAGGTGCTGGAGTGAGTCCAAAGAAGGGTAATAAAGCTAGTGAAGTCCCTGGAGGGCAAGTCTTAGGAGGAATGGCTGAGGGAGCAGAGGTTTGTTTAGCCTGGAGGAAAGGAGATTGAGGTAAGACCTTACTGCTCTTTAGAACTACCTGAAAGGAGGTTGTAACAAGGTGAGGGTCAGTCTGTTCTCCCAATTCACTAGTGATAGAACAAGAGGAAATGGCCTCAAGTTGTGCCATGGTGGGTTCAAATTAGATGTTAGGAAAAATGTCTTCACTGAAAGTGTCGTCAAGTATTGGAACAGGCTACCCAGGGAAGTGGTGGAGTCACTGTCCCTGGAGGTGGTCATAAAACACGTAGATATGGCACTAGGAAAAACAGCTTAGTGGGCATGGTGGTGTTGGGTTGATGGTTGGACTTGATGATCTTGGAGGTCTCTTCCAGCTTTAATATTCTATGATTCATTGACCTATTTTTTTCATTGTCTTTTATGGCAGTGACCATATTAAGTTCTAGTTGTGCTTTGGCTCTTTTAATTTTCTCTCTCCATAGCTTCCCAAAACCCTTGTGCTCCTGAGTGGCCTGCCTCTTCCATAGGCTTTCTTTTTCTTCCTGAGTTCCAGGAATAAACCTCTTTAACTTGGCCAGTCTTCCCCAGTGGCTCATCTTACAGCACTGGGATGGCCTGCTCTTGAGCCTTAAAGGTTTCCCTCTTAAAGAGTGTCCAGCTTTCTTGAACTTCTTTGTCCTTCAGGACTGCCTTCTGAGTGACTCTTATAAACCAGTTTCCTAAACAGGCCAACAAAATGCTTCCAAAGAACCTAAAAAAAATTTGGATTATTTGGTTTGAGGGTTTTGTGTTTTTTAGGAGTTTTTTTAATTGATAAAACTAATAATTTTCCTCATTCAAAAATGTGAGTAGTCTCCGAAAACTCAACTTGAAATTACTTAATTTACATTTGTTCTCCTCAGGAGATCAAGTTCTCACAATCTTCTTTTTCTTCTGCTGTGAAAATGATACCGTGAACTCACACAATGACTTGATTCTAAGGGCTGGGGTTTCAGAATAACAATCACTAAGACCCTGCCAACACAGTTTGGAGCAGCCAGCACCGTGCTGACTTGAATGAGATTTCAATCAATAAACTAGAGGTGAAAGGCACTGCTGCTCATCCTGTTTGGGAACTCTGTTTTCTGTGTTCACCAGTAAGTGCAGCAGCTTTCTTCAAAGCACATGAGGGCTAAGTGTCGACACAACAGGCAGGTCTGTTCTGTGCCGTGTCGTTGAAACTCTGGGTTTTGTGAAGAAATTCATAACTGCACGATGCTGTTCAAACAGTGTTGATTTGGGTCTGGGCTTGAATGGTCAGCAAAGGGCTTCTTAACCCTCTACTGCCCACAAGGAGCCTGGCAAAGACGTGTGGAAAGCGTAGCTGAACTTGGTTTCTACACAGGTGTTTGTTTTTCCTGTGGTCGCTTAGACACAGCTTCCAGTGACTTGAGCCAGTAATATCTCTGTTACTGTACTGGGATGTAGCTAATTATCATTACTGTACTGTATTACATTACTGTACTGTACATTACTGTACTGGGATGTAGCTAATTATCATTACTGTACTGTATTACATTACTGTACTGTACATTACTGTACTGGGATGTAGCTAATTATCTCCTTCTCTGGAGATGTTCAAGACCCGACTGGACAGGTTCCTGTGTGACTTGGTTTAGGTGATCCTGCTGTTGCAGGCGGATTGGACTAGATGATCTTTCGAGGTCCCTTCCGATCCGTAATGATTCTATGATTCTATGATCATTAGAAACAAGTGAATTTTTAAAACTGTGCTTATCTGTAGTTTAACCTGTCCTATCAGTTGTGATGGATCTGCCATTAATTTCTACCTTTTTTCCCCCCTTTTTTGCCAACGTTAAGTGGCTAAAAGCCAAGGTAAGAAGTGTTATTTCTCCTTTGACCCACAGTGCCTCGTGACTGATAGTAGAGGCTGCAGAGCCATTAAAACTGGAAACTAGTGCTCTCTCATGCTCTTCTCTGCTTTCCATAGGATATTTACATTAAATATGCTGTACTGTTTTTTATTGCAGCGTTGTGTGTGTCAATATATCTGCGATACATTGACATCTGCATTCATACATAGACACATTAATTTCTCTAACACGTGTAGTGCTTCGCTCTGAATTCAGTAGATGCCTTGATTCCCTTCACTGACATTTTTTTGCAGGAGACTTCCCAGACAACCTGAATGACTCTGCTGGTCAAATAGCAGGGGCAAATTGAGAAATTCCAGGCCCATGCTGACTGTATTGTCCTGTCAGTGTTCACGTTTGATTTAAATTATTAACACCCAAGTGGAGATGAGCACAAATGTGGCTTTCCTTTAAAGAAAAGAGGAATTGTGCATGAAGCTGTCACCTGCCTACCTTTCTGACATCTGTCGTAAATTAATAGCAAAAATAACACTAAGCTTGTGTTTAGCCTTGTTGTATTTACTGGTGTCTGTCTTGTGTGTAGCTGAAAACTTGCTGTTTGACAGCTGTCTGGGAATTCTCACTTCATATTCTTACACTTTAAAAAAACACAACTGTCAATAATAGAGCTGCTCTGTTACAAAAATAAACTCATGTTTTCCCTTATTTCAGCATGGAAATAACCAGCCTGCAAGAACTGGCACCTTGTCAAGAACAAATCCGCCTACACAAAAACCACCAAGTCCTCCCATGTCAGGCCGGGGAACTCTGGGGTAAGAATGAAGACTGCTTGGTCCTGCAGTGCAAGAGAAAGGTTTAATTGTGCCACTGTTGGTGTCCCTTAAGTACATGGATAGATGGCAGTTCTGATTGCCTTTCGCAAGAAATAAGATTACCTTTTCTGTGTGAACCTTTTCAGCTGCATTTACTCTTATTTTCATTGTGACCTTTTCAAAGATTTTTTTTTTCCTCGGGGAAAGGATTTATTTTAGATATGGGTGAATGAGGAGCCTATTTGTTATTCCAGAGTTTTGGAGAGAAATCCTCACTGACACAAAAGAATATCAATAAGGTTTTAACTTCAGCAGGGGAAAGACTTGATTGCTGAAGTTTTTGTCTACTCATTTTTCAGTATTACAAGGGGTATAAAGTGACTGTTGATGCTGTATTAGTTGCAGTGTCTAATCAAAATTTGTGACTTTGTGAACACATTGGCAATATTGATTCTTGCAGGCTTAGCATTTTAATGCTTGAGCGGGGAAGGATTTCACTATTCATTCCCGAGGCCCACTGTGATGAGAGTTCCCTGCTGTAGCATCTATTTTGCTGCTCTGGGCCTGTGGGAAGTGAAATCTGCTTATCTTAGTGTGCCAGCTAGTAGTTGTTGCTAGAGACCAAAACAGGAATACTTGAGAAGCTCAGAGCACGTGCCGTGTGGGTATGTCTGTACGTCTTCCAGAAGCATCCCAGACAAAACCCTGTACCTGTTGTCTCCCAGTCTGTCCTTTATGCTGTGGGGGACTGATGCACTGTGAAGCTGGCTGACATGGTTGTGTTGGCTTTTCAGGGGTGTTGACTGGGAGAGGTGGGGAGCTGTTAAAATGAGGAATGAGACAGAGCAGGATGGACACTGGGAACAGCAGTCAGGGAAAATAAGGACTACTTTTGTCAAAGAATTACTGATTTTTGATTTGTTTAAAATTTTGATTTGTTGCTTTTCAGCATTGTGATGGCAGCGCTGATTGTGTATTCTGCCAAGAAATTACCCTAGAGGTTTCCGCAGCATGTTTTTTGAAAATTCCCATTGCTCAGGGGCATGCAATTAATATTCCAATTGTTTCTTATCACAGCTCAGAAAGAGTTGTTTATCAGACCTTGGAAGTGGGGTAGTGCTTTCACGTCCTCTTGGACTGTTTGCTAATGAAGCAGCAGGTCTGGTGTGCTGGTGAGCTGCTTTTTTCTGATGCCTTCCCCTGAACAAGCTTGAGCTGTTTGGTTGCCTTAGCTGTTGCCTGATAGGGATTAATCAGCTGAATGTCATTTCCAGATGAGCTTGACAAGAGGCAGCAGTTGGTTGAGGGGGAGGAATAATGTGGGTTCCTCACAGAGATTTCTATCTGCCCTTCTTGTTCAGGAAGTACAGCTCTTGTCTTGAGCAGCCGTGTGCTGCCAAGGCATGAAATGTCATAGCCATGACTGTTTCTGTAATATATGCAGGAAAAATTGCTAGAAACCATAAGGGCGCTTGCGACCTTTCTCCCTTTGATCCAGAAAACAGAGATAAGCGTGCAAAATCAGAATGAGCTGGGTGTGTGACATGGCTCTTGAAGTACATGTTGCCTTTGAGTACCCACTGCCCTACTGTGCAGCTTGTTCCTCCAAGGCAGGACTATAGAAAGGAGTATGGTGGGGAAGGACTCCTGCACAGAAACTGCATGAGATGGAAAGGGAAAAGGACTGCAGCAAGCAGCAGGGGTCTCTTCAGTGAGCCAGGGACAGGCTGTGGAAAACCTTAGATGCTGGGGTTGGAAGTGTCACAGCAGGATGTGAGAATTAGATGAATGGGAATGTGTGCATCAGAAGCTGGAATAGTCAGAGTTGGGTGTCCCGAGGATCCTGGGGCAGAGCAAGGCCTTGGAGTCCCTGTACTGTCCTTTGTTGGCAGTGAGCATCAGCACCACAGTGAAGCACTGAGAGACAGTGAGGTGGGGAGCGCTGGGCAGTGTCTGGAGTGTTTTCCTACTCTGCGTAAGACTGGGAGAAAAACAAAGGGAAAGATTGCACCTGGGCGATGGAAAGAAACTGATTTTTATTCCTCTGGTGCTCAGGAGTGAGTTCCTTAATGAAGCCGAGACAAACAAAAGTGAACCTGAAGCATGAGGGGTTGCTTTTGATGATATTTTTAAACTGCATAGGCAAAATAAATAGCATCATAGAGCTTAATAGTAATTCCTTTTGCCAGTGCATTCAGAGGTGCTTGGAAGCACTAGTTTTCAAGATTATTTCTGTTGGAAGCACATTCAGAATCCCTGCTTATAATTTTATTTGGCAGTATTTAGAGCTCTATCTCTTAACAGCTGGAATACAAAGGTTTGTTTCCTGACAGCTGATCTCTTTTGGCACATCTATAGATGGTGGCAGTCTGCATATTAAAATAATCTGGGATTGTTCATATATACAAGCTGATTTTTTTAAACACCACTGTGCAAGCAAATAGTGCACTCTTGTCTTTTGAGAGGTTTTAATAATAGAATGTAGTTGCATTCCATGTTGCAAAAAGGAAGTTAATAGGACTTCTTGGTATTTTAAAAACTTACTTACCAACTCAGTTATAAACAGTAATTGAATAAATGATGAAATACATTAATTTAGTATTTTTATTTTGCTTAACTGGTGCATTGCCAAATTCCATGTCTTGCAAGGGATCGCTTGGTTAGTAGTGAGAACCTTGCAATTTGGTATAAGAAATGCACTGCTCTTAAGGCAGTAATGGGGCTGCTAAATAGATCTGCTAATATTCGTGTCATTTCTGACGTGATGCATTCCGGTGGGTGACCTTGGAAGCCTCTGGACTTCAGTTTCTTCAGCTGCAAAATGGAGATGCTGAAGCTCATCTGTGAGGCATTTTAAGATCTGCTTAAGTGATGGAAGGTTGCATGGTTGCCCTGGGAAACAGTGCTGCTAGGAAGAGCGCTGCAGTTGCAAGGGTGACTTGTTCTGTGAGAGTTTCAGCCTGCTTTAGTGAGTTGGATACCTGTGGTCAAGAATACTTTTGGAAAGAGGAACTTGGTTATAGGGGGAGTTTGTCACATGCACTGTACTGAAAGGCAACCCCAGAATATTGTGCAGATGTAACTATTGTGTGTTGCATAGTTCAAAGAATGTATTTTGTGTGGTTCATTTAGCTTAAGTCTTTTAAAACAGTATATTTGCCATAGTCTAACTTGTATGGAACTATTTCCATAAAAGAACTTGAGAGAGTTGAATGTGACCTGTCTACCTTGCTTGCTGGAATTTAGTGTTCTGCAGTGTAGGTGACTGTGCAGTGACTTCAACTGTGTAGTTTATCTTTTTTGATTTTTGATCCTTTGTCTTCAAATCTTCTTTTCTTAACCAGACGAAATACTCCTTACAAGACCCTGGAGCCAGTTAAACCACCAACAGTCCCCAATGATTACATGACCAGTCCTGCCAGACTGGGCAGTCAGCACAGTCCAGGAAGGACAGCTTCCTTGAACCAGAGACCAAGAACACACAGGTAGTGTTGATGTCGGAATCTGGTGATGAGAGGGTCCGGGGGTTGCCGACGTCGCGACGGGAAGCAGCACAGGAGACAGCTGTGTGGTGAAAGCAGTGGAGGCACCGTCGTTGCCCGAAGTTCGTCCGTGGTCAGTCTGCCTGACCTCGGAGACGGATCCTCCTTTTTATTAACCCACAACGTCAATGATAAACAAACTCAGGATTGGTGCTTGGTGCATTTGTGGCATTAGGTGATAGGTCTCCAGACCACGCACGCCTGATTTCCCTGTATGCTTTGTGTGAGGAACTGTGTGAGGAAGTTACTTTGAGATAATGGGAATTTCTAGCTACGCCACAGATTAACCCCGAAACCAATTATGACAAGTCCCTCCACTTCTGAGGCCTGGCTTGCCAAGACACCTCGCACGCTTAGGGAGGAACCCTCTGAAAGGAGAACTGAAATGTTCCCACATGTTTTCTCACTAGAACTCTCTTCTGCCAGGCATGCTGATGCTTCCTAGTCACAGAACAGCTTTGAACAGCTGTGCCTGTTCTACCACTCTCCATTAACATAACTTCACTATATTGTTGATTTTCCTACCACATACAAGTGTCTTTGTACTCTGTAGAAGCCTTGATGTGTCTAGTAACTGACTTCATAACTGCAAGCTTTATTTGATGTATTTGGTATTTGTTTCCTAAGAAGAAGTAAAACTGTAAAATTCATGCAGTTGCAGGGTATAGTAGTGGTGGGTCCTGATGTATTTAAAGCTGCATGCATTGTAAAACTTAGCCTAAAATGTTTTTGTGGCTTTTTTGTTGTTTTCAAGAGCAGTCTTTGTAAAGGGAAATTTGGGTTGATTAGAAACACTGATGAAGGTAGCCTAAGAGCTGATTGCTTTTTGCTAAAACTTAGTGCTCATAATCAGTGCTACAAAAGTAGAAAAGAAAACATGCGCCGAGCAGGTATTACAGGATCACAGAACATCAGGGATTGGAAGGGACCTTGAATGATCACCCCGTCCAATCCCCCTACCACAGCAGGATCACCTAGACCAAGTCACACAGGAACATACCCAGGTGGGTTTTAAACATCTCCAGAGAAGGAGACTCTACAGCCATGGGCAGCCTGTTCCAGTGCTCCGTCACCCTCACTGGGAAGAAGTTCCTTCTCATATTGATGCGGAACCTCCTCTGTTCCAGCTCACACCCACTCCCCCTTGTCCTGTCATTAGATGATATTGAGCAGAGCCTGGCTCCATCCTCCTGACACTCACCTTTCAAATATTTAGCAGAGAGTTGTTTAAACATATTTATGCCCATGTCACTTTTTCAGATGAAGGGTATTGTGTGGTTTGGGTAAGAAGAGTGTTCTCAGTGTACCTTGTTTTCTTCCTAAAAAGTAATTTTTTTTCCCCTTGAATTGCAAGGATAGATATTTCTCTGAGCCTCTTCAGTGAGTTCAGTGTTTTCAATTTGATTTTTGTCACGGGCCTCAAACTGTAGGGGAAAAAAACCAGATGAAATAATTCAGTGCAGTTAGGAGTAACAGGTTAGCTTAGTTTTTTTAGAGAGCTTGATTTTTTTAATGTTTAAACTCCCAGGAGGCTGTTAAACATGGTGGGTCACTCTTGGGGGTTAAGAGAGCACTTTGGACACAACTGATCATAAAATACTGTCTCAGAATGAAGTATTGCCAGCTGTGGCTGCGATGAAGACCTTGTTGATCTATTTAGCTGGCTACTGTGAATGTTGCCTACTCTTGTCTCACAAGATCTTCCCTTATGTAAACGGCTGTGAGAAATTCAGCTGCAACCATGGCGACGGGATCCAGGTCGTTAGCAGACAGAACTCTAATTTTGAAGGAATTATCTTAGCTTCTCTTTTAGATCCCTGATTTGCTTTTTTCGTAAGTGCTATTTTCTTAAGATAGTTTTGAATGATCTGCACATGACTCTTGTCAGCCCTGATTTGTAGCTGTCCAGGAATGGAAAATAAACTGTAACATCACTGAGTACTCTTTAGTTAACATGGATGGATGAAAGTGGTGTTTTGGCTTCAAAAACACCTGGACTATCCAGTTCCTTTTATGTTACTCATTTATAATTCAAACCTTGGCCTAAGGAGTGTTTTGTGGCAAGAATAAGGACAGGTTCTGCCTGAATCTTGATTCTTTTTCAGCTCTGTCAATGAAATCAAGTGTTACGGCCTCCAAAGGCATTTGTCAAAACCTGATGCAGTAGTTCACTGAAGTATATTCTGTAAAAATCTGCATTGCTGGCCTCTAGTTTGTGTGTCATATATTGGCACTTCAACGAATTGTGACCTGGCTTTCAGACTCTTATAAATGAACTTCTGCACAAGTGCGCACAAGTAGAGAGCATCCACCTTGTACCCTGATGCAACTGGCTTATTGTGGCTGTTCTCAGTTCAAATGTTTTCAGTCTACAATTCTGCCTGGAATTTTGAGTGGAGGAAATGTTCTTTCAACCAACAGCATAAATAGACTTAAATAATTATTTATAGTTTAGGCATGAACTCTTCCAGCACCAGTTTATTACTCTGTTGTTGCAAGACCCCTGAACTGCTCCTGCAGTTGTTACTACATTGCCTAGATCTGATACGGTTCCTTACCTTTTTATTTTTTAGAGCATTTAATTGGGCACTTTAGGCCATAGTGATGTTTATCAGCCTGGCTAATTCCATTTATTAGGAGTGTAATGGATCCAGGCATGATTAGCTGAATCCAGTTGTTGGTAGACAGAGGCATTTTATAGGGCATTTCTCAACAGTCTATCATTGAGCGAGGCTGGCAGAGCTCACACAAGTGTCACTGTTGAGTGGCCTTTGTAGGAAATTCTGTGCTAATGTTTGTGCTTTTCTTTTACAGTGGTAGTAGTGGAGGAAGTGGCAGTCGAGAGAACAGTGGAAGCAGCAGTATTGGCATTCCCATTGCCGTGCCTACACCTTCACCGCCAACCATTGGACCAGGTATGCGGGACTCTTCTGGTGTTAGCTTAAGGCTGTCATGTCAGTCACTTGTGTTTGTGGAGGAGTTTTGATTGAAGATGAAGTAGAGACTGAAGCACAGTTCTAGAAAGGCAAGGAGTGCTCAGTCCAAGAAATCCAAGGAGTGCTCAGGTGCATTTAAAGTTTTGATTTTTTTACCAGAAGTACATGCAGAGCAATCACAGAATAGCGAGCAGTTAAAACCCCTTTGTCAGTCCATCTTTTTACAGGATAAGGTGAGGAGGTAGTAGAAGTATAGACACATCTTTTTAAAGTTCAAATACATTTTTAAACACTTGTTTATGCATTGGCTTTTCTGGATGCCATGAGAAGTAGTGGTGACTATGTGCATGTTTGGCCGGACATGTTATCTTCCAAAATAACCTGCTCAGTTTACTTTCTGCCAGTGATGTTGTGAACAACATGTTCTTTAAAGAAAGTCTTTTCTTCAAATAAAATGCAGAAGATGACCTACACATGATGTTCTAGTAGTAGAAGCTTGTCAAGCAATGTTGCTTATGCTGTGACTGCAGTCTGAAGTCGCTAAGCTGTGATGGAGAGCATTGAGAGAACACCTGGCTTAGTGTGTGTAGCTAGCAGAGCAAGAGAAAGAGTTGTGCATCGATTGCATACTTCCTGGTCTTTAAGAATGACAAATGGTGTGTATATGTAGGATCATTGTTTCTTATAAACTGTCAGGATTACTCTCTTTGTGATAAACCAGCTCAGTCACTTATTTGTTGTCTGCGTTTTGTGAGCACATAAAGCTAATACACACAAGAAAACAGTTCTGGAGTTTTGGTGTACAGTAGCTTTGTTCCTCATGTGACACCTCTTCACTTTCTCATTATGCACGTGAGGTTTTCCTTTCCCCAGGTGTTTCTGATCCTGCAGCAGTACAGAGACATGAAATTTTACTATTCTCTGGCATTCCATAAAAATCAATGGGAGTAAAGATCTACAGGCACAGATCCCAGCGTAGGATCGTTGCCTGAGTTTGCATCAGTTGACAGAAGTAGAATTTCCTGTTTGAGGAGCACTTCAAATACCTGTCCTCTCCTATTTGTTTGGGCTTTGGTTTGGTTTTGGGTTCATTAATATGTGGCCTAATTGGGAATATAAACTATTTTATTAGCACATATTTCTGTTCCTCCTCCTCCTGGAGCCCCACCAGCACCACCACTGCCACCACCTCTCCCGATGGGCAGTCTGATAGGTGAGACTTGTGCCAATGCTGAAGTCACGCTGCATAATCAATAATCAGCTCTTCCTAATGAATTCAGCGAGTGTGTTCTTTCTTCTGTAGTGGGGTCTACATGATTTTTATATAAAAATAAACTCTGAGATTATTTTTTTGTTTGTTTTTAAACAAATTAATCTCCACTAATTTCCTGTAGTTAAAGCCTCTGAAAGTAAATGGGGAAAAGGCTGCCAGTTGCTTGAAATCTGTTTCCAGTAAAGCTATGGTCCTGTCAGTCTGGTCCATAAGAACTCAAAACCAGCTTTAGTGTCACTCGTGCAGCTGAAACTAAGACATAACAGTTGCATACTGGCCTGAAAAATGGTAGCTGATGTTGAGGGTGGTGTGTGTATTCTATCCTGTGGGACTAAAGTGACTGAAAAGCAGAAGTGTCTGGGGTTTGAATCTGTAGTGCTGCAGGCGGGTGGCAAACTGGAAGACTCGAGGATATGAACTAACAGTTCTTGAAAAATTGCTTCCAGCATTACCTCTAGCTGTCAGGATGGGGTCTAAAAGGTAGTGTTTTCAAAACAGGCAGGAAAGCACACCCCACCCTTTCCTGTCACAGGCTGATGACCAAATTCATTGATTATGCTACGAAACAAACTTTGGAGGCTTTAACTCACATAATCCTTTGCACTTTCCTTTACTGAAGAGTTAAGTGAAAGTGACTTTGGATGTAGCACTACAGGACTGCAAACTTCTGGTGGAGCAGTTTGTGTATGTGTCTACGTTTTGTGACTACTTTGTCGGTTACACACGTAGGTCTATAAAAGCACAACATACCTAACTGCAAGACAGGTTTTGCACTGATCCTTGTGACCTCAACACGCAAGATTCACTTTGCTAGGTGTGAGTCTTTTCTCCATCTGTCAGAGAGTAATCCAAAACTTCACTTGTTTTATTAATCTTTAAGTTTGCACAGTGAGCATGCAAAAAGTAAACCCAGATCTTCATCCTGAAGGATGAGTGACACGTCTCTCCGCCAGCCGGCATCGGTGTTAGTGCAAATTCCATCAATATAAAAGCACGTGTAGCAAGGATGGCTGATGAATGTGCCACGTGTCTTGATGCTTATGACACTTGTTTCCATGTTTTGTTAGTGTTGTTTAATATTATATTTGAGACAAGTTCTGGTTCCTCATGGAAGGCGTTTGCTTGAAGCACAATGTGAATGCTGTTTCCGTGTGCATTTTGATAAAGGGTGCTGCATGCAGAGTCATTGAGATATGCTTAGGAGTTGGAAGCTGGGAAGCTGATTCAATTTGACAGCCTAATCTCGTCTCTCAGAGCTGTTCTCAGCATTTCTTAAATGCCCTTTATGAGTGTTGGTTTATGTCCTATGTGGTTTTTTCATTATTGATTATAACAAGGATGTTTGTTTTGTGTTAATCTCCTGTTATGGGCCTTAAATTATTGGAGACCTGTAATCAAATATTTCCCATGGTCTGGGCTTTTCTCTGTTTTCTGCCTTCTGTCCTAAGAAGTGCTCTGCTTAAGTCTTTTCCTTGGTTCCTCTGGCTAATGCTTTTCAGCTGCTCCGGGTTCAGCTCCTGGTTCCCAGTATGGCACAATGACCAGGCAAATCTCACGACACAACTCTACCACTTCTTCAACATCTTCTGGTGGATACAGACGGAATCCTTCTGTGACTGCTCCATTTTCTGCTCAACCTCATGTTAATGGCGGGCCTCTTTATTCTCAAAACTCAAGTAAGCTGCTGAGCTCTGAAATCACAAACTGTTTTGAGCAAAATGATTGTAAAAGCATGCATAATGTTTTTTGTTTGATTTATGAAGAGCATCATTCTGATAACTGCTTTTGTTCCTAAAATAGAAGGAAAAACAAACAAGAAAAAACATGTTGAAGTTGGACAGTGATGGCAGTATATACAACTAGACTGTTTCCCCTCTGACTTGTTTGCTGTTACCCAAGACAGAAATCACTGTGATTGCCTATCTAATTATAGGCACCCTGTGCTTAGCCTTTCAGGTGTGCTCAGAGAACATAAACCAGATTCTTTTTTTGCAGGAGACCTGATCTTGACATGACTGGGCTAGTGTCAAGAGAGTGCTGTCAGATCACAGTGCTCGTGTAACAGACTTTTCCTGTTACACAGTTCCTCTCTTTCTTTCCTAAATCCTTTCCTGATTCTAAGTTTCTCCTTTGTTCTTAAACTTGACTGGTAAATAAGAGCTCAGTCTCTCTCTTTTCAACAGAATCCTCCTCTGTGCTTCCACACTAGTAGTAGTATTAAAGGAGATGAATGAGGGAAGGGATGGATACCATGAGCAAAGTGAGCAGGTTTTAGTCAGCAGCATCTTGCCTACCTGCCCATCCGGGCAAATGCAATTCACTGCAGAAAGACTGGCAAAATAAAGAGCTACCTGAGTTCTAGATCACTAAACAGCTAAAAAGCTGTTTCTATCTGGAAAAATCTTCCTTGCTGTTTCTGTCAATTTTTACCAGATACACATAGAGGAGCAGTAGTCCTCTAATGGTTTCTGGTGGTGTTCTTCAGCATGCTAAACTTCAATATGATATTTCTTTTAAAAGCAAATGTTGGTGTTTGGGCTGAAGAGCGCTTTGGACCAGCCTTTGCTGCTATGTACTTGCTTTTACAGCAGAAATGTGCATAGTGCTTGAGACATGGATGAGAAGTTTTCTTAGTGCTTTACAAGTAATTCTGATCATCAGAAGGCATTTTTATATGAACCTATCTTTTTTTTTCTGATCCTGTTTCTCTTCCCACCTCTCTCACCCTTACTATCCCTTCATTTTCCTTCACACTTCTGTTTCCCCAAATTAATAACAGGAACTCCTTTCAGTTTGAACAGTTGGTTTCTTGAATGAGCAGATGTTTACTTCTGGAAGTAGTAAATTTATCTTAAATGCTGTGCACACCACTGTTCCTGAACATTTACATTTGTCCAAAGCAATTTTTTGCTCAAATGCAGGTGCTGGTCCCTAATCTAGTCTCTGGGTGTTTTCAAAATACTGATGGTCAGCATTTTTTAAACAGTATTTTGATGGGTGTCTCTTCCTACTTTAAACTGTTCTCCTCTGTTTTTCTAACTGGTGACTTCTAGTTTTGTTTTTTAATGCTACTGTCTTTGGCATTAAATCCAGGTCTCATGTTTCTTTAAGGTTTTACTTTCCATGCTAACAAATACTCTCTTTTTTCTTAGATGTTTACTTCAATTTTGTGAGAAACCTGTTTGTTCTCCCTCTTTTAATAGATCATTTCTCTCACACAGTTTGAGTACTGGTTTTGTAACGAACTAAACGCTCCATTTTCATTCATCGAATGTTAATCTTAGTTATTGCTTGATGTAAAAATGTTGCTTACTTGGAAGTACAGAACCTCTTTCAAATTTGGTTCCAACTAGATTACCCTGTTCCAGCAGTGGATGGGTTACCCTGCTGAATTCCCACCCTCACAGGAATCTGTCTTCAGTGCAGAAGTTCCACTGAGAAAGAGACTGGTATAAGCAGATTAGTTGATGCTTTGTTGGGGTTTTGTTTTTGTTGTTTTTCTTCTCCCCAGCTTCATGGGAAGATGTTCTGCCGTAGCAGATCCTCTGCATGGCATGCCCTGCTGCTGCCATGCCTCTTTCCCGCTTGCAGAGGCAAGAGGTGAACATCTCAGCTGTCAGCCCAGCATCTGAGCACTGGTGCTGTGTCTCTCGTATTTCATTACTTGCCAAATAGGTACATCAGAGATGACAGGGTGTGCAGGTGCTTCCAGAGAGCTCTGTAGCCAGCTGTAGCTGTTGAACCTTTTGCCAGCCTCTCGTGACTTAAAATAAAACTCCACGCTGCACTAAACCAAACTGGCTTTCCTACCAACAAGCTACAAGGCCCTATTTTGTGTAGGACGAAGCCACAGTAAGCCAACACACTGCCCCAGCAGAAAAGTTAGGGGAGGTGCTCTCTGAGTATTAGGTGGTGATGTTGCAGCACAGTTTGCCCAGTTGAGTAATTGTCGTTGCTCTGTGTCAGCGCTACTTTGCTGCGCTCGATGCAGCGCTCTGCTCTTGCTTCAGGAGACCCGAATCCTCTGAAACGTCACCTCTAATTCTAGTAACGGACTTTGAAAAGATGATTTCTGAATTCAGGTAATCCTTACTCAAGGGTTACAAGCAGGAAGATGAAAAGCTCAGTTTTGTGTGCTTCCCGTGTGAAGCAGAGCCAGGACCCTTCATACACACACCCTGTGAACTTGCAGATGCACAGCCTACGCTCAGCTTTTCATTCAGCTGAGCACCGGGTCATGCTTTGCTTTTTGATCCTCTGTTAGCTAGCCACGAATTCAGCCTTGTTGGAAACACAAGCTTGAAGAAGGTTCTTCGGTGTGTGCATTCTTGTTGCTCTTTTACATACTTTGTGTTGTGGTCCTTGTTACTGACGGCTGCTTTTGTTTGTTTCCTTTTTCCCCCCCCTGTCTGTTTGACTTTCCCCCATATGGTGTGTGTGTGTTGCTACCAGTTTCTATTGCTCCACCCCCTCCCCCTATGCCTCAGTTGACTCCACAGATACCTCTCACAGGCTTCGTGGCCAGGGTGCAGGAAAACAGTAAGTTTGGACAAGCTGAGCTGTTAAAGGGTAGAGCCTACTTTCTTCTAGCATGCATGGCTGGCAAGTCAGACTCTATTTTGTTTCCTTTTCCAGAAGCTAATACCATCTTGCATTCTAGTGTCAATACGCTATTGGAGCTGAAGGGCACACTCTTCAATATTTTATAACATGCATGATTATTACTGACCTATTTCAGTTCTGAACTGCAAATCTGTTACAGAAATACAGCGTGAAATGTGACATATTCTTGGTGTGAATATAGAAATATATCATAATTAAAAATATGAATTTGCTGTTGAATCATTTTGCCACAGGCGTTTCACTAGAGATAACTGGTTAGTTTTCATTAGAAAGGTTTATGTAGACTCCCAGTGTGTGCAATGTAAAACCCTGAATCCAGTACTGTAGTAGCTTTCAGGAAGCAGGACAGTCAGTTGAAAGTGTGCAGTCTTAGGATCTAGTGCCACTACAAAGGAGCTTGCAAGGTATTTGTCCTCTCTGCAGCCTTTCATTCTCCAGTCGGATTTCTGCACTGAGCTTCTTGCAGCACAGTTCTGCCTGGCAGGTTTGAGAGGGAGATGCTCCCTGGCTATGATCTGTGCTGCAAGGTGCTCGGGCCTGGTGACTCTGCTTTTGTTGTTACTGCTGAATTCAGTCCAGGTGAGTGTTGCTGTCCCAAACGCTAGTCAGGCGTAAGGTCATGTCCCTGATCTGAGAACATCTTTGCTGTAGGAGTAAGTTGCAGTTCTGTGAACTTAAAAATGAATCCAGTGTAGACAGGGCTTGAAGTAAGTAGAAAACATTTTTAAAGCCATACTGAAGCCATTTTGTTAGGATCTTAGGTGCTACTACTACATAGTAGCTATTAGAGCTTCAGCATACATTTGGGAGCCCCCGGATCTGACTAATGCTGCTGCTCAGTTTTCCATTGGAGCTTCTTAAGTACTCATGTTCTGAGCATTCTCCTAGAGAATAGGAGGCATCTCTCTGGTTCTCCTTCAACAGGAAGGTATTGTAATGTGCTAGGGACATTGTAAGAAGCATGTTGAAATAGAGAAGGTGCCACAAAATTGTGTTGACTAAACTTTTCCAAATTCCAAGTGTAGAGGTAAATCTGGTAAAGATGAAAGTTATCTGCAAGTGAAGACACTCCAAATGTGACAAAATTGACACCTGCTTCTCAGTTATTCCAAGTGTTGTCCTCCTGGAGATAACACAACCTTTGAAAGAGCAGAGCCAGAAGGGACTTATTTGTGTGTGCGACAACAAAGCGCAAGTCGTCTTGTGAATGAGACTGCAGCAAAAATCCCTGAAGGATTCTTAGGAATTGTGTTTTGTTTTTTCTTTATTTACAGGCCCTTGGGTTTGAAAGTTGTGTGCCAAAACATGGCTTTGAGCTGCTGCTGCCTCATTTCAGAGGCAAGGGTGTGTGTGGCAGTCTGCGCATACGCTCAGCAAAACCGCCTTTAGAGGCTGTTTTGGCATTGTGTGCTAGACTTCCATCTGCCTCATCTTCTGCAAGAAGTCTGTGGGGGAGTTCTGGAGATGTGTGGGCAGGCTTGTCTTTTCCTTATTACAAGGATCTGTGGATTTGGAAAGCAGCATCCTCTGCTCTGTGGACTTCTTTCGGAGGACAGGGACAGAGGGTTTAGCAACTCTGCAGTGCCACCATTTTCCTGCGCCCTGTGTCCCAGCTGTGGGTATCTCCTTCCGGTGTGTCTGGTGCCCAGGGACAACAGATTTGGATGTAAATTGCTGTCCTGCCACACAGAGTCCTTTCTAAAAGAGTCTGCTGGTCCCCACTTAAAGAACAGGGCTGTGAATACATGCAAGAGACGCTGTCTCAATTTGGAGCTGTATAAATAACGATCCTTTTACCCTTTCTCATCTAGTGTGGTTTTCTGTATGCCTTTTCTTTCTTCCCCTAGGAAAAGTAATGCTGTTTGTGAGTCTGCCTGTGTTAAGTTCAGAAGAACCAGGAAAAGGCTAGGTTACAATCCAAGAGGCAGGGGTGTAATTCCACAGAGTGGCATTGTCTAATTTTCTGTTCCATTCTCTTCTCTTGTTTAAATGTGAAATTGAAGTGTTTTCAGTGTTGCCCACACAGCATGCAGTTTCTGCACTGCACCTCACTTAGGGTATGTGTTAGTGCTTTCACACTTGCATTTCCTGCCCTCCTGTCTTCTTTTCAAATAAGCAACTTCACTGTTGATTAAATACAGCTTTTTGTGTTTCTTAAGGGAGGGATTTCTCAAGATCTGAGGATTGTTGTTTCTGCAGTGGTTTGGTTCTGCTCTTTTTGGCCGATGGAAATTAAATGGAGAAATAAATTTTGTGAAAGATGTCCTGAAACTACTGCACAAAAGCAGTCTATTCATAAGGTGCTGTCAAGTGCCTGTGGATTAACGAAGCCTGCCTGTGAGCGCGGTTCAGTAACGCAGGCGAGACGTAGCGCTCATTCAGCCGGAGAGTTTGTTAGTCTGTCTCCAAGTGACTTCAATGGGCTTCTGTATGGAGAGAAATCACTAACATGATCAGAAAGCCAGTGATGGAGAGTGCTGTGGGGCACAGAGTTCAGCTGGTCGGGCTCACAGGTGAAGACTTGTGGTGGCCCTTCAAGAGGTAGAGAATGGCCAGAGTGCCAGGGCTGAGGCAGCTTCTGACTGCCCCAGCAGCTCCCACTGGCTTCTGCCCCCTGGCAGCAGGAGATTTGGCTCTGCAGCTGGACTGACACAGCTAGAGCATGGGAGTGGGCATTTGTTAGGGCTGAGCAAAGGTTAGCCACTGGTGGAGCAGTGGGCAGGTGAAGGCAAAGTGCAGTAGAAATAGGGTTTCTGTTTGCGTTACTCTCCAGTGCCATTGTAAGCATCAGTAGGTCAAGCTTTACTCAGAGTTGTTTTTCCTTTATGCTGCAGCTTGGCTTTAGTCTCAACATCAGTCTAGTGTGCTTGAGCTACACATTCTGGAGCACATGGCCAGCCTGAATGCTCCTTCCAGTCAAACCCTTTCTAGAGTGGTTTTCAGCCTGGTTTTTCAATAGGCAGGCTCCCCTATCAGTTGTATAACCAAGTTTAGTGACAGTAGCTTCCTTCCAGTAGCTTCTGGCTTCTTAGTGCTTACACATAGATCCGTGTGTAGTGGACCACAGTTCCCAAGGAACTGGGGTAAGTGACTTGATGTCTTGTGTCTGTCCTTTGCTGCCAGCTGCAATAAGCAATCACAGAGTATTAGGGGTTGGAAGGCACCTCAAAATCATCCAGTCGAACCCCCTGCCAGAGGAGCAGCACCTTGATCAAGTCACACAGGAACATGTCCAGGCAGGTTTCAAACATCCCCAGAGAAGGAGACTCCGCAACCCCCCTGGGCAGCCTGTTCCAGTGCTCTGTCACCCTCAATATGAAGAAGTTCCATCTCATAATGATGTGGAACCTACTGTGTTCCAGCTCACATCCATTGCCCCATGTCCTATTATTAGATGACATGCAGTAGAGCCTGTCTCCATCCTCCTGTCACACCCTTCAGATATTTATAAACATTAATGAGGTCAAACCTCAGTCTTTTTTTTTCAAAGCTAGAGAGACCCAGCTCCCTCAGCCTTTCCTCATCAGAGAGATGTTCCACTCCCTTGATAGTCTTTGTGGTCTGCGCTGGACTCTCTCCAGCAGTTGGGTGTCCTTCATGAATTGAGTGGCCCAGAACTGGACACAATATTCCAGATGCAGTCTCAGCAGGGCAGAACAGAGGAGGATGAGACCCTCTTGATCTGCTAAACACCCCCCTTCTGATCCACCCCAGGATGCCATTGGCCTTCTTGGCCACAAGGGCACATTGCTGACTTGTGGTCATCCTCTCCACTGGCTACTACACTGCTCCCCAGCACATCAGTCCCTGACCTACACTGGTACCTGGGATTGTTCTTGCCCAGGTGAAAGACTCTACACTTGCCTAAAAACCAAGGTGATGACCTGGTTTTAGGAGTGATTTGTACCGTAATGCCTTTCTCTTTCCTTTTCTGGAGACTACCTGTAACTGTGCCAATTGGAGGATCTCAGGGCAGGGGTTGAATGTTTTGGATTACGCACTTAATTCTTTGAGCACTTTCTTCCCACAAGCAGCAGCTGTCTGTTGTAGTTTTCCATTTATTAATCAAACCTTAGGTGTGTGCACACACTCAGGCCAGCCTGCGAGATGAGGATCTGTATAAGGCTCTTCTTCTGCGGAAGGATTACGGGGCTTCCTCTTACCTGGTTAAATGTTAAACACTAGTGTCTTCCCTTTTTTATGGTCCATGTCAGGTCTTTCTGTCTGCGTAACGCTAGCTCTGAGAGAGAAGGAATCCAAGGAAGCAGTGTTGAGAAAGAAATTAAAGAGATTGTTGCAGACAAAGGATTTGTTAAAAACCAGTCACGCAGCTGGTCCAGTCCAGAGGCCTGTTGCTGCCTGGCTCAGAGGGTGCCACTCGGAGTCCTCCCATAGCTAACCACTGCAGCTAGCCCCTCAGCGCATGGATGTTGGAGCAGGAAGCTTTCCTCTCTGCTGGCGTTCAGCTTCTGCCCTGCAGCATGTGCTTTGACTCTAGTAGCATTTATACCTAGTTCTGAGCACTAATAACACACGTAGCTGTACGTTTAGCTGTTAATTCAGAGCCTATGTTTCTGATCGGTGCATGGATAGTGCATGCTGTGTTGTGTTGTCCCCCCATCCCTTTTGTTCACAGTGAACAGCCTCAGGTTTGTTTGCATCTCCACGCTGTTTTGATTTAAGAAAAAAATAATCTCCAAACGTTTTTAGTTGCCGATAGCCCGACTCCTCCTCCACCACCGCCTCCGGATGAGATGCCGATATTTGATGACTCTCCTCCTCCTCCACCCCCACCCCCTGTGGATTATGAGGATGAGGAGGCTGCCGTCGTGCAGTACAGCGATCCCTATGCAGATGGAGATCCTGCTTGGGCACCTAAAAACTATATAGAGAAAGGTAAGAAACATTGCAGCTGTTACTGCAGTATCACAGAGGATTAATGGTATGTGAAGGCAATGAAGGACTTAGCAGACCTGATGAACACAGTCATTGTCCCTGCTACACCAGAACTCGAACGATCCTTTCAGTTTGTGTGTGGCTACACCTAATGTGATAAAATATAATCCGTCTCAGAAAGGATTATAAAATACCTTCAAGCATTCTAGAATGGATGAAAAAAATCCTTTGTTATGAGAAGCAAATGTGAATCAGATGGCTTTCATCTTTGCTGAGCTGCTGCTGCAATGTGTGTGTAGCTACCTCAGGACGTTCATCTAGAAATAGCACTGCAAAAAGGCTGGAAAGTCTGAGCTCTACTTATCCTGTCCAGCTACACAGATAGTGTGGATCAGGAGACTTTCAACTGTACAATGTCATTGAGGCTTCCTTGGAGACTTAACAGTGAGTCTGGATTAGCAGGCTGCATAAGCTGGGTTTAGGTATTAACTCATATAGTTACAGTTTCTTCCTATGAATAATGGAGATGCCAGTTTCCTCCTTGTAGAGTTGGCTATGTTCTGACAACAGCAATGCTGTGAGTTTGGTCTTGGTCTGGCTGATACTGTAGTGTGTATGAGATGGGGCAGGGTACCTGTCATACCTGCTGTGGCAGGACTGCCATGTTTCACCTTCGCTTCTATGTGACTGTGCTCAGGGCATGCTGATGGAATGGAAACAGCCGGTGCACCGCATCGTTATTTGTTAGGCATTAATTGAGACCCTGAAACAGTAGGTTATTTGAATTCATAAAACTGACAAATTGCATAAATCCACGTTAAGTACTTTGCAGGTTGAGGCTGCAATGTCCAAAGTTTGTGTATTCTCAGTGGCAGTTTAGTTTCTTGCCAGCAAGAATACTGGAACTACATTTCCTTTCTGTCGGAAGACCTCTGCTTTGTTAATTGCACGCAGCGAGTTGGGGGTTGGTAAGAGTAACGTATTCACCAAGCAGGTACTGAAAAATAGCTGATGCTGCTGTAAATTCCCACCTGCTGTTTCCTAGAGTGACTTCTGCACTTGCACTCATTGCAGCTCTTTGAATGTCAAAGCTGACCACAACGCAGCTCTGTAGCAACGATGATCAGTTTCTGTGCAGTGCTGTAGGCTCACAGACTCTAGTACATAACTGGGTACTTGTGGAGGCCGTAGCACAGAATTTCTGTTCTTAGACCATTTCCACAGAGTGACTTTAAAAAGTGTTTGTTCTAGGCTTTCTGTAATCGAGATCCCTATGGAGGCATCTCGATGCCTTTGAGGTAATCCGGTCAGAAATGACTGCCACACCCAGTTAGGGTGCCAGTTACTTCAGTTAGGCATTTCAGCGCCCGTAGCTCCGCTTCACTGTGGTGCAGTCAGCTGTACCTCTGCCAATGGTTCGGTGTAGTCACCACCCACTTCTTACTGGTAGCTGATGTTGCAAGCAAAGTGCATTCTCTGGACTTGGCGTTCAACAGGGAAAGCAGGTGAAACGGTATGGATAAAACAGGACAGCAAACTAGTCTTGTAGAAGGTAGCTCCAGTTCAGTAAATGTTAACACTGGTGCTATTAATAAAACATTAAACGTGTCCCTGTTCCATCCACAGTTGTTGCTATATATGACTATACAAAGGACAAAGATGATGAGCTGTCGTTTATGGAGGGTGCAATCATTTACGTGATAAAGAAGAACGATGACGGCTGGTATGAAGGAGTTTGCAATCGAGTAACTGGCTTGTTTCCTGGGAATTACGTTGAATCAATCATGCACTACGCTGACTAAAATCCTTTGCTTTTCCAAGTTGGGTCTTGTATTCAGTCATACCATGATTATTTACAGGGGGTAACTAAAAGCTAACAGAATTGTCTTAATATACTTCAAAACAAGTGTGCCCGTTTCTTCAGGCCGTACTGCTCTAATGGTATGATTGAATGTCCACCTCTCGGAGACTCTGGAGACAGTATGTGATACCTGATGGCAATTTGTAAAACAAGCAGCTGTCTATAACTGGTTATACTTATTTACTTATGCATTGTTAATTTTATGACCAGCCTAAATATTCTGGGGAAGTAGGGTGTAATATTTAATGAACCATGATCAGATTGTGCCATTACATTTTTCAGTACAGCATGGTAACTAACACCGCGTTAGACTAACATATTAAAATCTGGATAAGAAGTTTAATGTTAGTGCTGGTCATCTTCCTTTTTGTTTAGACTCTTTGCTCATTCTTGAACTCTATTTGTTTAAAGCATGCATACGAACTTATGTATTGAAATATACTTTTTTAAAAATCCAAGATGCTTCCAATTGTTGTAATCTTTACCTGGAGTATTCTCACTGAAGTCTATTACAATGAGTTGTTTGGGTCTAAGGTGTCCATGTGAATCAAAAATGGGTGGTCTTATGTATGTGTAATTTGTACCCGAGTTTTTTTAATGAGTAAATTTACATTATGACTTTTTCCATTCATAAATATATAAGTGAACCAAAGGTCTTTGTCCATTAATTTGTTGGTTGCCTTGGCAAAGAAGTTTGGAATGCTAACGCAGCACAACCCCGGCGGTGTTATCCCAGGCAGTGTGCTGCAAAGCAAATGTTTGTAAATGTGACTTCATCGCTGACAGAGGGCAAATGAATTGAATCTGAAACCCACTTACACCCACTCATAAAAGTTATTTTCCTCCACAATTAATTTTAGCAAGGATTCTCATTTGAATTTAGTTCTCTGGATGCAGTAAGTTGGATGCCACCTGTAACTGACTTTCTCAATGGAAATTACCTGGTTTGGTGACTAAGTTGAGAAGCAGCAGCAGGCCCTCCTCTAGGCATGACAGAGAGGGAAAAGACCCAGCAGGAACACAGCCATAGTGTTAAGGGAGCACAGGCAGAGACAGCTTGAGGTGATCACAGAACATCAGGGATTGGAAGGGACCTGGAAAGATCATCCAGTCCAATCCCCCTGCCAGAGCAGGACCACTAGACCACCTATCACCTAGTGATGCACTTCCCTGCTCTACAAATTGCATGGCTTAAGTAACCTGAAAAGGAATGTGGTGGTTCTGGAGGAACGTGTCTGGGACTTCAAAGCAGACTTCTAGGAGGGCACTGATTACACACTACAAAGGAGGAGTAGAGGGCGATGGAATTGAAGCTTTGACTGGCTGTTGAAAGACTGGGTTGTCATCCGATTAAGAAAATGAAAGGTTTAGTTTTTCTAACTGTAGCAATCTCAAATTCTGTGTCTTGTGAACTGTTAGCAGGCAGCAACCAATAGCAGACTTGTGTTTCATTCTGAATTGGACAGCATCACTAATACATCTAACGACTTACAGTCTACACACAGCCTTCGTATGTGTGAAAACTGGTTTACTCTAAACTCCAGGTACTCAAGGTCAACAGCCAGGTAAGTGTGCAAACCATCTCTCTTGACACAAGGTTACCAGACGCTAACGCGGGTGCTCTGTGTAATTAGTGTGAACAAGTGAAATTCAGAATCGCCTCAGTTCTCATCCACTGATTTAGATTTATTCTCATTGTGGCCTCGGTGCATCGACATGTAAACATCTTCCCCAGCCCCCACTAGAACAGTTGTACAGCACAGTCTGATTTGCTCTGAGTTGTATAGCTCCCCACAATAAAACACTTTAAACTTCTGGTTTTAAAAAAAAAAAAGGTAAAACTTCCCCCCAAAAATGTTTTTTAAAAAAATAATTTTTGGTAGCCTGTGTTGGAAGCAAATCATTTCTGAAGTACATTTAGGCACAGTCTGGTTAAGTAGCTGCCAGAATGAGTGGAAGGAGTTCTCTCACTTGTCTCGCATGAGTACCATTTCTGTCAGGTGGATGAGGGCTTCTCTCTCGGGGGATGGCCGCAGTTTACTGATCTCTCTTGTGGCTTCGTGGCAGTAGCGCTGGGCGAGGTAGGTTGTTTGCTGTACACCGTCACTCTTAGGTAAGAAGACAAGTCAAAGGAGAACTGGTCAGCCTCCCTACTGCTTCATTACAGGTACAGGGAGGAGTTTTGAACTTTTAATTACGTTCTGAAGGGGTAAGAAAGGGGATTCATTCTACATTCATTGAATCCTACATCTCTTCCCCAAAGTATGAAAACTCACCCATGCTGTACTTAAGTGTACATACACAGCGATGTTGGTACTAACCACATCCTATTCATCATGATGAGAAACCAATGGTTTACACTCCCCCTGCCTTCTGCCTTAAATAGGGATGTACAAAAAAATCATGCTGTCCTCAAAAAAGAAGGTATAAATTTTGTACAGGCAATTAGGCTTCACAGAACTAAGTCTGATGAAGAACCAATTAACTGATGAAGAGGTGTGCACTGTGGCTATAAGACTGCCTGGTAATGACGTGCTGCTAACACCAGTTGTTGGGTACAGCTATTCTTCAGCTGACGGAACAGAGTTCATGCATGAGCTTTCTCCTGTTGTTATGTGGATTGTATGCTACTGGAGAGAGTAACAAAAAGCTCTTCAGAACATGGCATTTCTGCTCAAACACCATGCCAGTAAGACAGCTCAAGAGTACACACTGCTGTTTGACTTCAGAGGGAAAGAATTTCAGTCTGACTTCAAGAGGGACAGCACTTCAGGAATGAAATAAAGATTGGGTATTGGTCCTACCTGCAACACATACTTCCGAGCACGTTCAACATCTCCTGGCTTACTGAATCGTCTCATTATCATAGCATTCATTTCTGGAAACTAAGCACAAGGGGGAGAGGGTTTTGGACTGCTGCTGTGGCATTTTCCATGGAGCTGCCTGCTGCGCTAAGGTCAAAAAGAAACCAGAGCAATGCTCCTCCCCTGCCACTGTTGTGAGTGTAGGTGCAGCTATAGATTAATACCTGCAGTCGCAACAAGTTAAGCAGATAATTCAGTGTGGTAATTCCTGATGTGTCTACTTCCAGGGGTACACTTCTGTTCAGGTGTTCTTGTGTTATGAATGCTGGCACACCCAGAAGCACCTCTTTCCCCACGTGCACAAGAGAGAGCCCAGAGGTTTGTTGTTCTGTACTGCACAGTTCAACTTGTAAAAGCCCTTCAGGATACCTCCTACTGTTACATCCACTTACGCTTTCTGTTGCTCTGGTGTTTTATATACGTGGGCTGTGCCTGTGCAAAGCTTAGGGCAGACTTTTACAGCAGAAAAATGACAACTATGATGTATTTTGTTCTCAGTCATGGAATTTGTGGTGAGCTGAGTGTGCATTACTAACTAGAAATCAGGTAGATAAGTCAGATGTCTAAGAAAGTCACTGCATCACTTACCTAATCATGCAGGTACTTCCCTTCAGACACTCCGGAAACAGAAAAATGTGGTACTTAAAGGCCACAAGTCAGCAGAAGAATTACTTTTAAAGAAAATGTGTTTTTTTCATCTTGTCTGAAAGGGTTTCAGCCAAAGAAAAACTGTTCCATTGCTGCACAGTTGTAAACAGTGATCAGCTTTCCTTGCCCGCAACCTTTGGTCCTGAAGCGCTAGATCTTAACTTTGTTAAGGAACAAACCTGTTGCGTCCCTCACTGTTGTGACACTTCCCTACTGCTCACAGGTAGGCTTCTTAGAAGGTACGTTTAGAAGTTTATTGGTGACTCATCCTTGGTTTTCTCCAGATCCTAGCTTTCTTCCCATGTCATGACAACTTAATTGCAATGTTCGTATAACCCATTTTCACATTACTCATATTTATGATGATACGGGATGCACACATATTTTTTTAATATTGAAGCACTAAAGGATATAAAAATCTCCCAACCTGTAAAGCAAAGCTGTTATTAGCAGTGCTGCAGATTTAGAAGGCAGTACACAAGCATTTCACAGGAATGCTTAAATAATAAAAATAACCCCTCATTTCTTCAGCTGCATGACCTTTAGAGTGGCTTTGCCCTTAGAAAATACTAGTGTTTTTCCTTAAAAAGGGTATGTGGATTTTTTAAATTGAGTATTCAGTTTAATTTTTTTAATTGAGTATTTGTTAAACACTGAATAAATAGGTCTCTGCTCAAGTTAAACATTTTTGTATAAAGGCTTCTCCTTGATATCCTAATGCACAATATGTGTTTCAGATGGAAGAGAGAGGACAAGAAGAAAAGGTGGCTCCCACTGAAGATCAAAAGCACCTTAGGAATTAGAAGTATGTTTGCCAGACAAGCATGAGGACACTAGATAAAGGTATCTTATAAAGGGTTTTGAGGTATATTAAAGGGTTTGCAGGACAGCAGTAGTATTAATTTAAAGAGAAAAGACAGTGTATAACTTCACAGTTACATACTGGGCTATCTTCAAGTCCTAGCACAGGAGACTTTTATTCTCTGATACAAACAAACAGGGCATCTTTTAGTAGCAGCACAGTTTGTCTGTTGAAACTCCACAATTTATGTAGCACTGGAGCTTTTTTTATTTATCCCTTAAGTCTGTAGGAGCTGTTCTTGCAGTTTTCTGAAAGCAGCAGGAAACTCTGATCAAAAAAGCCCAGTTCCAGTTAATACAGAAAACTTCGATAGACAGGATGTCTGTAGTTTTGCTTGAAAGATAACTTTCAATTAAATGATAACTTTTGACTCAAAAAGATATTTCAAGATGTTGCAAAGACATAAAAGAGGAAAAGTGTTTAAAAGTGACCTACAAAGAACAAGTAAAATGCTCAAATGGAGCTGACAGATCCTCTTTCTTGTCTTTCCCTATTATGAACTGATTTATGTTACAAAGCTAATTAAATGATAGCTGAAGTTGAAAGTCAAGAGACAGCCAACCCAAACAAGTGAATAATAGTTTTAATTAAAAAGCTGGAATATTCAGTACCCCCAGGGCAATCAGCATCACTCATTCTCCATCCAAACCAAGAGTATTTGCAATGTCATGAATTCTCTCTAGAAGCAGCTTTAACGCACAAACCAGCCATTTCACAGCCGTGTCCTCTCTCTGTACCTGAGTACAGAAAGCGCAGTACGGGTTCTTCAGACAACTCGAGTTGCTGATGACTAACAGCATCCTGCTGCTTATCCACAAATTCTGAAATAATGATTCAGGAATGTTCGTGAATCCCCAGATGAATCTGAGGCCCCCGAGGAGGTTGTTCTCAGCATGCATCTGCATTCTGAAGTGGCTCATACTCCTTGTGTTCCTCTCTCTTCTGAGATAGATGCCCAAAGCAGGTGGAAACAAACATTCATGTGTTCCACCTCCCGCCTCCTAGGTTCTTTAAGCAAGAAGGGGGAAGTCAAAGATGTATTTTTTTCAGAATTATTTAAAACTTCTCCTATGTCAAGCTCTGAGCAATGCCAAGCAGAGGTCACAGCCTAGAGCTCTACTGGAACTAGCTGTGCTTGTTTTTCTATCACACTGTGAGGTCTGGTAGGAGGACTGCTTTCTGAGTCCCAAATCTCTTTCCTCTAGTGAACCAGCAGCTCAAGGAAGGTGCCTTAAACCAGCTTGTTCCCCTTCTATGGATTAGCACTCGTTTATAAATTGCTTTATGTGCTGCTGGCATTTCTGTTTCCTCTGTATTCCCCTGAATCATTTGTAAGCCCTTGAACACCCTGATGAATTTTGGGCTTATTTAATGCATGATCCTCCAGTTATCCAAACTATTACATTTACCTTCAGAAGGGAAAACTTACTTCTCACGTTCATAACTGGGTAAGACTTAAAGAGATGAAGACATGAAACCCAGTAAATGAAGGTGTCCATCTAAAAGCTAGGCAGAGATTGAAGTTCTTGGTGTCAGGATGGATACAAAGCCCAGATCCTGGGAAAAAGCCTACACACGTAGTCAGGTCGGTGGAGAACATGTCTCAGGAAAGAGCATAAGCAAGAAGCAACTTCAAAATAACCTGCAGAAAACATGCAAACACTCTGTATACCTGCCCTTTGCCAGTGTTGAACCACTTGAACCAGGGCAGCAGAACACAAGTGCTGCTCTGGAACAAGAGCCTGTGATAGGAGGACTCGTGTAGGAAAGTGTTGCTCAGTCTGAAAGAACGTGTGCGTGCACACTAAATCCAGCAGCTCCTGAACACACTGACTTTTCACTCGTGCCCAGTCTGTGTTCATCACTTATGCCTTAGACCTGATGTGTCCGAGCTGGACCTCTGTGTGTGCTGTGAAGAGGAGTGTGAACCTTTTTGTTTGGGTCAGGTAGACTTCTGTTGCCTTACCTGTTGACAAGCAAACAAGACGGGACCTGTGGCTAATCCCAGCTTGAGATCTGCTGCTGTTGGTTTCCCCAGATGGTCAGCACATGATGTAAAGTCCAGCACATCGTCTATTAGCTGGAAAGAGAGATACAGATTCTTTTAGAATTTACAAGACCTAAATGTGGGATAATCCTAATACAGAGAAGATTTACAGAAAGTTTCTAAGGCAGTCTGGAAAAGATTCCCTTCAGTTCAACAGAAGCGCTACCTGAAAAGCTATGCCAACGTTTTTTCCATACTGGTATGCGATCTCATGAACTTTGGGGTCAGGGCAGCCCAGAATTGAAACCTGAAAATAAAACAAACCTCAGGTAAACAGAAAGCTTTGGTTAGGGGACACTGTTGGTCCCCGGCTGTAGGTGTGACACGGCAGCACAGACAGCAGGGATCTGGGAAAAGCTGACGCAGTAGCACATTCTTGCTTTTCTCTATTCGTGGGTACGCACAAACAGCCAAGCTTACTAGAAAACAAGGCTGAACAGCAGTGAGGTATGAAAAATATATTCAAGTCTGGAAACAGATTATTAAATGTTTATCTGACTTAGAAATTATAATGCAAGGAGAAGAAATGTGGATGCATTGCACATGCAGGCTAGTAGTCGTTTACAGTCCAGTGACCGGGAAATTACATTTATTACACAGCTAAATCAGCCAGGGGATAACAGGAGGCCAGACAACAGATAAATGGACATTACAAACCTCACAAAAGAGCCACAAAACTAGATGCACTGCACCCAGCATAGGATGCACCGTCAAGATAAACTTATTTTTAAGGGTGATGTTAACTATCAGGAAGATGTGCCAGTTAGTTTGCAGACAAAGGTATCGAGCGATAATTAGTGAATGGACAAGGTACACTGAACTAGACAAAAGTGTCACTAAACAGATAAACTTAACACTTGAACTGACTGCAAAGGAATCAACTACTCAAGAGACAAAAGTTTTCCTCAATAAACAACGCAAAGCTAAAATACAGGACACAAGCTAAGATGTGAAAATTAACGTCTTGCCTCAACGTAAAGGCAGTTAATGCTTTTGCTTTTAACTATCGATTATACTCATTGCAAGAGAAGACTGATTATATTTAAATACTCTGATTTATTTCAGCCTTCAATAGATCATTTAGGAAGGGGGCAAATCCCCATTCTTGTTTACTGCAAGCATTCCAAATCTGCTGTGACTAATGGCAGGAGTGAGGCCACATTTTATTTAAGACTAAAGATCCCTGCGTGGAAAATCACGTGACAAAAACATGCAGATTATAACTTTGTCAGGTAGCATCATTAAAAAACCCCTAATACCCCAAATCCAACCAAACTACAAGCAAGAAGAGTAGTAGCTTGAGGGTGAAGATGGAAATCATAACACTATCTCCTTCCTAATAGATGTGACGCAACTCGCGCAAGATTAGTGACTATTTCATGCATCAGAACACTTCCCAGTCATAACCAGCATCTCTCTGGATAACAGTTGAAAACCAGAGAAATCTGATGACTGAGGCATTAACAGCATCTCACATTTCCCAGTTTCATTTAGAAAAAGAGGAAAGTATAGCAGAAAAAGAATGCTCCTCATGGCTCAGCATACAAAACTGAAGGCCATTAAAAGAGAGTGAACTGCAAATATGAGATATTTAGACAAACGTTGCTAGGGACTATCTAACTAGAATGTTTTGTCCTTTTCTCTTCCTTTTGATGCTCATCTCTTAAAGCTGCCTCCAAAAGCTAACATCTACTGCTGTACCATGCCTAGAAAACTTGTAGGCCAAATAGTATCAGCAAGGCAGTCAGCATCTACCCTGTTTAAATCACAAATTCACCTACCTCCTCACTTCCTGGGCACTCACTGGGATGCAGGCAGCCCAGTTCCACCAGCCAGCCTGTCGCTTTGAGAATGACAAAGTCAATTGAAGCCAAAGTGGGCTAAGAGCATGTACTTACGAGTAAGGATACCAGTGTCAATATGATACATGTTTACATGATAAAGCTCACTCTGTGAAAACATCCCACAGCTCCTCTGAGAGGACTGGTGGATTACAAATGTCATCTTGCAAGAATCCAGCCTTGTCCTCCACTAAATCCTTCCTCACACCAAGCGGAATGAATGCCCTAAACACGTTCTTTAATTCAGTGCGGCGACTCAATCTGTCTGGCATCGTTTCAAATGCTCTTTTTAAAATAAGGAGTTGTGTCTACACGATGTTACGTGAGACAATAACCAATCTTGCCTCTTCACTGGAAGTCACAACCGTAAAATACTCCTGCCGTGGGCTCTGGATGCATCCATCCTTCTGTTTATCACATGTGGATGTGTCAGGTGGAGCTGAAAGCACTTGCTCATCTGTACCAGTGGTCTGCAGGTCAGAGAGGAAAACCTGCTACTGGGCAGGGGTACACTTGTATGAACAGTACATATGAACAACAAACAAGAGATATTTGCTCTCATGCTTCTAGATTTATGGACACCATGGAAAGGAGAAAGGACTAAAATTTTTCCTTTTCCAGCCTTTCCTTCTCTCTGCTTGTCTCCTGAAGGAGACAGGATCCTGCCGTTTTCTTCGTGGCTCATCCACCACTGTTTCTCCAGGCAGAAGTACTCTTTCTCTTCCTGCTGGAATCACAGAATAGCTTAGGTTGGAAGGGAAATGTGAGGGTTATTTGGTCTGATCATCTGCTCGAAGCAAAGCTTGCGTCATAGTTAGATTAGGGCTTTGGTCAGTTGAGTTCTGAGCATCTCCAAGGATCAAGATTTCACATCCTGTCTGGGCAACCTACTCCAGTCCCTAATCAGCCTAAAGAGGAAATTCTTTCCAATACCCAATTTGATTTTTCTGTGATACAGCTTCTCCTTTCACTGCACCGACCTCTATACCCTCCCATTACCTAGCTGGAGACAGCAAGAGGATTCCCCTATAGCCTTCTCAGCTCCAGAGTAAAACCACGCTCTCTGCATTTGCTCCATCACTGGATCCATCATCTGCTCCCCCAGCTGTCACAGTGGCCCTTCACCAAATTCACTCCGCAGTGTGAACGTTCCTGTGTGACGGCAGCCAGCCTTGAGGTGCCGCCCACGCTGGAAGTGACGCGGCCCAGCACACGCTTACCTTTCACTGCTGCAGCACACATGCTGACTTTTCCTCCACACTCTTTACTAACTACTCTTGAAAACAGGGTTAGGAGGGTCTGC
Source organism: Rhinopomastus cyanomelas (assembly GCA_013400115.1). NCBI lineage: Eukaryota > Metazoa > Chordata > Aves > Bucerotiformes > Rhinopomastidae > Rhinopomastus > Rhinopomastus cyanomelas. The sequence continues at coordinate 709,110 of VXBP01004577.1, forward strand.
CTGGGAGAGGAACATGCCTACCCAGCAGAATTCCTCGCACACAGCAGACAGTTCTTCCCAAGTCTGCATTGTCATGCATTTGCCCTTTCCAAGCTGAAGAGACCCAGCTCCCTCAGCCTTTCCTAAGGGAGATGTTCTACTCCCTGAAAACACAGGACGATGACTAGCACTGGCACAGGCTTTTAGTGCAGGAACTCCATCTCCCTACAGCATGTGTTAGCTATACTGCCTTTAATTAAAAAAAAAAGATTATAATTTGCTTTGGTGGTGAGATTATTTCCCACTGTCGATTTTCTCCACTCCAACTAAACACGTGTTTTGAATAAGAACATGATCTTGTAATCACATCTCTTTGTAATGAATTAAGAGAAGTGAGTGACAGATAGGGATAGATAAAGCAGCTGATGACCAAAAACCCCACACAAATCAGGAAGTCCTTGGCTCTGTTCTTTTACAATGTAAGGTAGAGCACACACCATTGGTTCCTCCCCCTGCTACCATTCAAGGTCCCTCTTGGCACCAGTGAATAGGGCAAGATGTCAGAGAAGGCAGTGTCAAATTATTGTCTCAAGAACTATCAACCGAGATTCACAACGCTGTCTTAAAGCTTTAGAATTTCATAGATGAAGTAAGGGTAACAATAAATCTGTGTAACACCACAAAACAGTAAAGAAAATGGGAAAACCAATATTGAAGGCTACACAGCTGAACTGTGGTACGAAGTGCACAATTTCAAACCCAGTCACATTCTGGCGGAACACCATTCAAAGGTTTGGCTTTGGAGGGTCTCCAGAGAAAAGAGCAATAACTAGGAGTTTCGCCGTGAAGCTTACAGGCTGGTATGTTAACTTTAGAAGAGACAGACGTACATACTGCTTTACAACTGTTTGCTATAAGACTTGCAGTCTTCTTAAAAGTCTTCTCGAGGTAGTGGGCAAATCTCTCGTTCTCATTTTCCTTGGAACCCAGCTGGAGGAATTCACCTAAAAAGTTGCACAAAGGGGAGTTTTCACTGGTGGGTTCTACTGCCTAGGCAAGCAAATGGGAAGGTAAAAACAGAAAAAGACCTTACCACGCACCAGATCTTCAATCACCTGAGTTAGAACTGAGATGATAGTAGTGTTTCCAATTCGTGCTAAAGCTACGGAAGCAGCTGAGAGGATGAAGTCACCCGCTAGAACAGCCTAAATAGAAATAAAACCATTGATCTTTTACGTTTCCTGTAAGTGTTACTACACACAATGTAACTTCCTTTAAGTGGCAGGTCTACTTGCAACACATTCATTTTCCTACATCAAACACATGTAGTTCACTGTGACAGGGAGAAAACAGAAGATAACCAAACACTAAGATCTGAACCATTTTTCAGTCCCTATCTTGTGGTCCTCTTTAAATTCTTCTGTTTAAGCACTGCCCTCCCTTTACCCAGTATCTGATTATGTGTTTCCCTCTGAAGTGTTTTGGAATGTAACTTCTCTATTTGACCACTCTGTTGTGACTGCTATGTCACGTTAGCTCTGAATCGCCCTTGTAAGTTCTGATGCATCAGCAGGGTTCATCTTTACTGACATTTTCTGATTTAAGACCTCCCTTTTAATGCTCTAAGAAGAGACATCTCTCTCTCAAGAGACAATCATTCATGCTGACTGAATACCTCTTTGCATTTACTACTCGATCAGAGTGACACAGTGCCCTGGACGAGGTGCAAGTATTCCAACAGCACTGCAAAGAATGGCCTAGGGAACGTAAACCAGCAAGAACTGCACTATGATCACACGTTATTTAGTGCTTCAAGAAAAGGAATCTGCATTTGTTTTACCCACAATCTGCACACACCTCTTCCTGCTTTTTGTAGCGTATCCCAAGCCTGTGCCTAGGGATGGGAATGCGACAAAAAACTCTAGGGATTTGTGCTTCGCTGAAACTCCAAGGCAAATCAGCATCCTGGGGCAGATCAGAATAGGGGTAGGTAGCAGATCTAGAGAGGTTCTCCTCCTCTTCTACTCTGCCCTGATTAGACCACATCTGGAATACTGTGTCCGGTTCTCGGCTCCTCAGGTCAAGAAGGATGCAGAACTGCTGCAGAGAGTTCAGCACAGAGCCACAAAGATGATGGAGTAGAACACCTCCCTTATGAGAAAAGGCTGAGGGAGCTGGGTCTCTTTAGCTTGAAAAAAAAGGAGACTGAGGAGTGACCTCCTTAATGTTTCTAAATATGGGAAGGGTGGGTGTCACGAGGATGGAGCCAGGCTCTTCTCAGTGTCATCTAATGATAGGACAAGGGGCAATGGGTGTAAGCTGGAACATTGGAGGTTCCACATCAATATGAGAAGGAAGTGAGGGTGACAGAGCACTGGAATAGGGCTGCCCAGTGGGGTGTGAAGTCTCCTCCTCTAGAGATGTTTAAAACCTGCCTGAACATGTTCCTGTGTGACTCGATCTAGGTGATCCTGCTCTGGCAGCGAGACTGGACTAGATGATCCTTTGAGATCCCTTCCAATCCCTATGTTCTGTGATTCTGTGATCTTGCATAGAACAGCAAACTCACCTTCCTCTCTCCCCAGATACGATTGACTGTCTTTTTCCCTCTGCGAGAATTTGCATCATCAATAACATCATCATGAACTAGGCTAGCTGTGTGGATCATCTCAGCAATTATGGCCACAGAGCGCTGGCTTGCTTGCACCTCCCTAAAAAGAATTGTGAAATAATTAAATCAATTATATGCGCTGCAGTGCACTAAAAGAGATCTCTACTAAAACCAAACAGAAATGTTTCTCTTAGACCAGCTGTTGCAGTTTTTCCATGGTTTGAATCTCATCTTTCAAACCTGTAATTAGGAAGAGAAAGTAAGATCACGTTAGTACAGTAAGTGCAACGCGGCGTTTCCATCCTTATTAGGTCCGTTTCTGCCTTTCTGCATTCAGAGTGCTGCACAATTCCTGAGTTACTGACTCTAATCCCTCTAAATCCAGACTGCAATCCATAGCACAGTATCACGGATGCTTGTGGAAATGGCAGGTAAATCAATGCCAGGTAGGTGAGTTTTAAGTTCTCCTTATCTGTGTGCTGCTCTGCCTGTGAGATCACAAACTCTCCAAAGCTGGCTAACTCTCCTAACCAGCAAGCTGGATTGAGGAGCAGGCACTGAAACCAGTATCCTACACGTGACAGTCATCACTCATGGATCTTACCCTCTGTGTTATCTTACTATCTTAAGGCCTCAGAGGTTCTTCAAAAGCCACTGCGACCACTTCTGACTGCAATTCAGCCTCTTGGAAGATCTAACACCGACGATTCAACTCAGTAGTTCACATCTATTTATTTTTTAAGCTATAAGACGGATTCAGTTTTCTAAGGAACAAGGCTGGCAGAAGTCATAAAGAGCCAGCCTAGCTCACACAAAGGACTATCTACCCCAGTATTCAACTGCCACTGCCTTGTTCTAGTAGGTCTTTTTTTTCTCTACCCATTTTCACCCCCCGTTACATGCAAGGACTCAGAAATGGCTATCCCAGTCAGCCTTGCATTACAGCCGTAGCAGGCCCACGTGGACATTAAAAGAACAAAACCAAACCTCACAAAAGAGAAAGAACACAATCCCAAACCAATAACCAAAGCAATGCAAGAAAAGAAGAACTTCTGATACACAGACGCCTTGCTGTTACTGTACAGATAACACAGCAAAGCACACTACTCCCCAGCAAAACAGAGAAAGAGCTGAAAGAAGCAGAAGATAATAATTTCAGCTCAGCTGAATCTAAAATCTTCTGGCATTGCCCATGTCTACGAAAATCTAGTGATTAATCACAAAAGGAAAGAACATCTTGCAGCCTGCTGACATAACACTGTGTTCTGACACCTACCTCTATGTACAGCTCCGCACTGCTGTCAGTGGGAGTTCTATATCCTGAATAATAGCAGGATCTGTGGCTCATGGGCTGTGAAAATGTGGCTTTAGACAACAGAAAAGGGGAGCTGGAAACCTCCACGGTTGTTTGAAGGTAAGTTTTACTGTGGACTAGTAATTTAGTCAAATGCTAGTTCAGTGTCAGTAGTTTTCCAAAAGAAACTATTGTTACTAAGTAGGAGAACTTACCTTCACAAAACTGTAAAAGTCTCCAGTCTCTTTCATGCACTGGTCTCCTTTTGGGGACTCCCTTTTTCATTTATTACATGAGCAGACTGGACTTCCTGCCGGGAAGTAGCAGTAAGTGGCAACACTTGCCAACACAGGGAAATCTTTCAGAAGTATGAAGACAGCACAAGGGCAGACATTTCAAGAGCAGGTTCTGCATTACAGTGCGCTTCACCTCTGACAATGCCTAAAAATGGCAGAGGAATGCTCATGGCTCAAGCTCTCCTTCCCAGAATGTTACACCAAACGTGACTATTTGACATGAAGGGGGCTTTTTTTAAACTGCTATTTCTGCAAGGTCTCCAGCAAGGTTCTCCCTGTCGCTGGCAAAAAATTTGCAATAGCTTCTCGTGAGAGTGGTTCTGATTCAGAACATGCCTATTTTGGGGAAAACACACCAGAAACAGGATCCTTCTCATTCCCTGCCATTTTTCTTTCTGCTTCGCCTGCAAAACAAAAGCAGAAAGTAGCAGTAACTCAAGTCAAGAGGTAACTGGGTCCCCACAAGTCTAGTAAATGGAAAGATGCCATTTTTAGGTCATTCTCAAAGTAAAGGCAGCTCAGGGTGATACATAGTCACACTAAAACTTTTAAACAACTAAGTTTAGCTTTTGAACGACCATTATATTAAGTCCTTGATTGTGTTCTATTTTTCAGTAGGACCTGCTTGATTCTGCACTTCTACAGACCTAGAGGACCCCGAAGTAATTTCTATTAGAGAACTTGTTTCATGTGCACTGAGCAAGGCCATGGCTGATCTCGCAGGTCAAACAAAACACCCAGGCATCCCTGTTCAAAACAAAAGGGGAACTCCACACTCAACCAGCACAAACCAGCATTTACACTCCACGATGAAGCGTGTGCCTGCTTGGAGACCAGAAATGTGCAACAGAATTTGCAGAGTGTCTGTGTTAGGGCCACTCTCGTCAAAGCATCTTTTTGGTGTTAAATCCCTGTGGCTGAAAGAAACAAACACTTCAGAATCACAGTCAGTGACACCAAAGGCCACTGCAAACAAAGGAAAGGCCTGGATGTGTCAACACAGGAGCACATTACAGAACAGCTGGAAACCAGCATACAGGCACTGGACAACCACAAGTCACAGGAGTGGAAGAAAAAAAGGCTAATTTTGCTGGCAGGAAACATTAATCTATCAAGTTCAGCCAGGTAATTTCTTACACTATTCTGATGGTTTATTTCTCTTTTCCCCCCAAAATCTTCTGTGCTCACTGTCTTCTTTATTGAGTTGTCTCTACACCTCTTTGGCCTTTTTTATTTCTTCATCTCTCTCACATTGGTTGCAGAAATAGAAATAAAACCTGTTTGCCAACACCTCTGGAGGATACACCCTGAATAGAAACACTAGGTACAGTCAGCGTAAGTGATAAGTCTGTGAAATTCTGCACACAGGTCTGTGAAGAAATGCCAGAGGATGTGTGATATTGAGGGTTTGCACTACCCCAGCTCAACTCTTCACAGCAGCTCGCAGCCTCACGCAAAGCGAAGTCGCTATCATTAGGCAACAAGGCATTGCCCAAGGTCCGTAGGTAAGGAGTCAGCCCTGGACTTTGTCACACTTGGATCTTCAAGGAAAGAACCCAGCACACCGGCACAGAACAATCTCGATGCTCGACACACTCACCTTTGGGGTTAGAGTTCAGATTCTTTATACAGCTTTCATTATGCTTACTGTGAGTATTATAAAGCAACCTCACTCTAGGCAGTCAGCTAACCTGCTGAGGGCATTCTAAAGACCCAGCCTTCCTCCAATCTAAACAAAACCAATCATATCACCTGAGCTCTAGTGTAACTAACTGGGCATTCCTACCACTCATTTAAACAGTCTCAGCTGTCGAGATGAAAGTCTCTGTGGACTGCCCCACAGGACCAGGACCTTTAAGCTTACAGAGTCGTGTCCCGTTAACAGCCAAGCAAGGAAGGGTGTTATTTTTTCTATACTAGCACTGCACAAAAGACACCAAACCAAAGACACCCAACCAAAACCAAATGAAAAAAACAGACAAAAGAACACTTGGTCCAGCATTAAAATTGGGAACAGAGGCAAAAAACCCTCCAAAACTGAAAAAATGCTAGGGATGACGAGCACAGGATATTGGCTCACTCCACAAGTGTACAGATGTTGTGGACAGACTAAGAGAAGAATCCATATTAAGCAACGAAAAGAACGAGGAAATGCTTTAAGGGAAATGACAAGCTGAGAGAGGAAAAACATCCTTTAAAAAAATGCCTGGAGAATTAGAATGGAAAGCAAGTTTTTCTTGGTATTTCCCCCTCCCCCCCATCAAGTCTACAGCAGAGTAGCAGAGTTACAGATATACAGTACTTCCTGCTCTACACAGACAATTTTCCTCACACACGGTGTAAAAGTTGGAAGCACAATTTATGACCTGAAAGCAATGCTACTTTAAGAAGCACCAATGATGAAAGCAGTATGTGCTTTCATTTCAAGAGTGTGAACTGGAAGTATATGTATGCACAAAGCAGGTGGAACACCGCCTGCTTCAGGAAGCTCAAAAGCAAGAGAAAAAAAAACCCCCACAAAAGCACACCAACTCCCATGGAGTGGGTATCCATGACACGACAGCATATTCTTCTGATGTGGCCTACCACACACTGGTCATCATGCATGAACCACAGCGTGGCACATGAAGGCTTGCACACACATAGTGATAGTCTTAGAGAAAAGCAGGAACACGAGGCAAAGAAAAGGATGATAAATACTATGGGATTTCATCACCTTCATCTGATGAAACACTAGTGCTCTACCTACTCAGAACTTCAATCCCAAACCAACGTGACGACAATAGTCACTTAGTCTGTCCTTATACGTTCAGATGAACTGGGAGGTTTTTAAACATCAGCTGGCTACTACAAAGCAAACACCTGCCTCAAGGTGCTTGTACCCTGAGATCGTGATTTCTCTCTGGTGCAGGGCTGGCCTCAGAACTGGCCCTGATGGTTTCAAGACAGCAGAACACATGGACAAGAATACGCCAACGACAAGTACATTTTTCAAAAGACAGCAAATATGCTTTGAGTGCACAAAGGCAAATTCAGTCCTTTCTACAGCTGTTATTGATCTGTGATTCACTGCTCATCGTATGACACCAATTCCAGCCTCCTTGCTATTGCTTGTACATTAGCTAACTTTTTTCATAATGAGATAAAACTATTTTCCCCATTATTCTAACTAGAAGGAGGCTCCAAAAATTTGCTGCCCCAGTTGTTCCTAAGTTTCTGTCCTCTTAATCTCCAAGCTCAAGCAGAAATTTTATTGTGCTGCCTTTCATTCTGCCATGGATGGCTACTCATGAAGAATGATTCTGTCGCCTCAAAGTGCCATCACAACACTCCTATTTTTCGCTTCAGGATCACTTATGAACATATTAAGAAAATCAGTGCTGTGCAAAGGACACCCTTGAGGAGTTTCACAACCAGTACCGCTCCTTCTGCTGCCTCTGAGGCAATGATCAGTATTGAATGAAGAACAGAATCAGGCTGAAGTTCATTAATCCTGGACATTTTCCTAAAACAAGAGGATTGGCACACACAGAACAGGATGCTGCCAACTAGGTTTGGCTTTCTCCTTTGAAATTATATTCACAAAAGAGAGGATACACTGGATGAAGTGCCATATCAAGCAGAAAAATATATGCCATGCTCTGAGGTAGAAATCAAAGTCCAACATGGCATTACCCCACTGGTAAGGAAAAAATTATGTGAAAGCTGCAAGACATTCCTTAAGACTGATAAATGAGTCTAGAAATACTTTCAGCAAGGGACCAAGATTTCACACTCGAAATACTGTACACGGGAAGACTGGAAGCATAGCTGGAAGGCAGAGAACACTCCAGCCAACATCCTTCCTCAAACTGCACACAAAACAACGGATGGGATGGTGTCAAGAGAAGCATTTGCAATCAGCCAGAGTGGTAAGTGACACAAAGCACAGGACGAGCGTTATGTTCTGCTCTGTCGTAACTGGTTTCAAAACATAAGTAACTTGAACAATACGAGTATTGCAGCAGCTCTAAGTTTAGAATCTTACATTATAGTGTAGATTGGTCCTAGAGGGGGAAAAAACACTGTTTTGAATGTATCACAGCTTTGAATATAATGATACCATCTGCTTAATGGCTTTTCTGCATAATTAGAAAGAAGCTATGAAAGTCTTTTCCTGCATCAAAGTTCCTACCTGTGACAACAGTTTAATAGCTAGAAGAGTTCTTGGTTGCAATGAAAAATACTTTTAATTAAGTGCACATAGTTTCAAGGAGATTCTAATAAAGCATTTGTGCAGGAAGCTAAAATTGACTAAAAGCCTTAAAAGTATCAGTCTGGCAAGACTACCTATTTATCCACTCATCACTTATCCATCACCAATTACGGCTGCAGCATAGTCCACTATTTCACACATGGAAGCACGTAATAAATCTGTAACAAACCAAACAGTTTACTCTGCACTGCTAACTATAAAAACACAGCTTCACATTGGAACTTAAATGCAGGTTTTATTGAAGGGCCTTTTATTTTCATGAAGTTACTAGATGTATTTTTCAGAAACACATTCAGAAACAGGAATGATGCATTTCACATCTGATGTATGTCCACATATCCAGAACTGATCAACTCACCTGGAATTATTATGATGAATGTTGCAGGCCCTTGCCATTAGCACCACAATCATTGGTCGAAAGGCCTTTCCTTTCCCATCAAAGTAATAATCACACATTTCCTTAAGTTCTGCTGTAGATACAAGTAATTCCTACAAAATGCAAAAGAACTCATTAACACAACAGCCACAAAGCAAATCTGTTTAGTGTGTGCAAAACAGGATGTACGTATAAGGCTACGGCTCGTATTCACTCCACCCAATGCAAACTGAAGTTGTTTTTAAAATGAATATGAGTAATCCCAAACATAAATATTCCAGCAGTGTAAATCAAGAGGAAAAAAATGCATTCCAGCTCTATAAGATATGCAGACGTGCTTTCCTGGCCTTCAGCTGAAGTTTCAGGCAGCTGTTGTTGAAGAATTATCTTCCAAAGCCATGGTCACTACTGGACTCAGAATCACCACAACGCCCCAGAACAGTCACCAAAATCCATTACCTTTTTGATATCTTCATAGAGATTCTTCAAGTCTTTACTACCAAGTTGAAAAGGGTCTTGGTATTTTTCATCACTAACCGTCTTACTGCAGCTGCACAAGCGGGACATACTCGTGTGGTGAAACCTGGCGACAGCATTTTTCAAGACAATAAGGTTGCTAAAAGCAAACTTTCTCTGATTCCCCAGATTTCATAGCTTTTCCTTCTCCTCCTCCTCCCACCCTCAAATAAAAACATTCGTTAAGCCAATTAGTAAGGTGCAAGGACAGCACAGCTACTTATTGAGGAAAGTAAACTGGAGCTGGCAAGTGCACGTTCTGCCAAACCGCCCCTGCCCGTAACACATTACACAAGTTTTCTGAGACACATAAAACTACCCTGCTCTCAAAGTATTCCTTTTGAATACACTGCTGAGAGTGTAGTAGCACAGATTTGGAGATGAAGCCTTCATCTCCAGTAACAAAATTATTCTCTTACTTTCTTCTCTCTCCTGTTTACTCCTGGAAAAATACTCCTGACTTGGATTTGAAAATTCATCTTTGCACACCCAGCTACGCTATCAATTATAAATTAAATCAATAATTTCAGATAGCATGATGATGCTATGAAAGTTCTTCAGTAAAGGGTGCAGCCTCCAACTGGATGTATTAAGATGCATTAGGCTAAGGTCTGATTTTTTTGTAATGTTCCCTGGAGTTGGAAGTTTATGCCTCTTAACGTGTTTCCTTTTTCACAGTGAACCATGCGGGTTCTCTTGGGGCATTCTGGCATTGTTCACTGCTCTTCAGGATGGAGGACCCAGAAACAAACTCAGCACCAGAGCAGCAGTCTGCACAGAATTATCTGGCGATGTACTAGGATGAATAGCCCTGTTTTCAAACTTTACAGCTCACAGGTGTAACTACCCAGTCTACCCAATAACTACATCTTTACTCATTACACAACAAGATGAGCCTCCAACTTACCGCCAAAATAGACTACATATTTTTGGAAATGACAAAGTTGAACTTCTTTGGGTAAAGTGACACATCTGCATAAAGAAAAATCAAGGTTAATTTAAAAGACATTTAAACTGACAGAAACCATTTTACTGCAAAAGAACCAATTGTCTGATTATTAGTACTGCTCTGGTTCTCCATTTTAACAACCCAGCAGCAAAGGGAGTCTCATAATCTCCTTCCACATCATGCAAGACTAATTGCCAACATGTACGTTGGCGTCTGACTCACACTGACTTCTCAGAAGAGCTGGACTTTCTCCCCTTGCAGAACCAGTTCAGAAAGCACTGTCCATTAACCTCACAGAACTGCTCTAACAAAACGTTGGATTTGCACTTGTGGAAGGTGCAATTTTCAAACCTTCTCTGTCTTGCAGGTAAATAGACTGCACCAGTTAAGGCACAGAGGAAAAGACAAGAGCTATTCCCATAGATTAGAGCATTAACAGAATAGTGTGTCCAATTTTAATTCAGCTTGCTTCTTATGGCAATTTATACCTGCTAGTTTTGACATCTTCCCTGCTAGATGTCAAAAACCTAACCTCTGCATCCCTCCAATGACCTCTCCTTGCAGATGAAGACCAGCCTGGGTGGAAGGCCCAGGCCCAGGTACATGATTCCAGGCTAAGAAAAGAAACTTGTGTTTTGTTCTGCTCCTGGCACACCAGGAACTACCCAGCCCTGCCCTGGAGCTCACACTCACTCAGAAGCCCAGGCAAGTGGACCTGCCTGAAATCACTGCAATCCACATGCTCATCAAAACCCCCCGTGGAATCACTTAAGTTGATCTAGAACAGAAGACTTCCACCGACTTGCTCCTATGCCTCAGTGTCTCTTTATATGCTCTCTTGAGCTCTCTCTCCTTGGACACAGGGATAGAGGCGAAAGCACCACAATGGCTCTAGGGCACTCTTCCACCCTCCCTGTGTACAGGATGTGAAAGGCCAGGCAAGGAAACAAGGGAAGGAGAGGAACCCTATTTTACCATGTATCTGCAGGGCACTGCTTTCTAACTTCAGTGCACAAGCACTACGGCTAAGACTGTCACAAGTCTGCTTTTGCTGAGCATTGCCCCCTACAGAATCACAGGATGGTAGGAGTTGGAAGGGATCTTTGGAGGTCATCTAGTCCAACCCCACTGCCACAGGAGGATCCCAGAGAGACTACACAGGGACATGTCCAGGTGGGTTTTGAATATCTCCACAGGAAACCCCACAACCTGTCTGGGCAGCCTGTTCCAGTGCTCTGTTGCCCTCACCATCAAAAAGTTTACACTTAACCTGCTGTGTTCCAGTTTGTGCCTATGGCTCAAACTATCCTTGGACACCACGAAGGAGAACGTGGTCCCATCTTCCTGACACCCTTTACCGTGTTGACTGGATCTCTCCTCCTCTCCAGGCTAAACAGATCTGGCTCTCTCAGCCTTTCCTCATAAGATGCTCCAGCCCACTGATCATCCTAGTGGCTCTGCGCTGGACTCTCCCCACTATCTCCCTCTATCTCTTGCAATGGGGTCTCCAGCACTGGACACATTACTCCAGATGCAAACTAACCAGGACCGAGTAGAGGGGGAGGAGAATCTCCCACAGCTAATGGGAGACACGCTGCTGGCTCATGGTTAGCCTGTGGTCCAACAGCACCCGCAGGTCCATTTCTCCAGTGCTGCTATTGAGCAAGTCAGGCCCCAGAATGGGTTGTTCTTCCCTAGAAGCAGCACTTCACATCTGCCTGTGCTGAACCTCATGAAGTATCTTTCCGTCTTGCCTGGGTCACAGCTCAGCCTCCAGCACACCTCAGACCTGTGAAACCTCACACTAGAATCATTAGGGATTGGAAGGGACCTTGAAAGATCATCCAGTCCAATCCCCCTGCCACAGCAGGATCNCTGCACTCGCTCCAGCATCTCCACATCCCTCTTGTAATAAGGGCTCCAGAACTGGACGCAGTGCTCCAGGTGGGGTCTCACCAGAGCAGAGTAGAGGGGGAGAATCACCTCCCTCGACCTGCTGGCCACACTTCTCCTGATGCAGCCCAGGATCAGGTTTGCCTTCTGGGCCGCAAGTGCAACTGCTGGCTCATGTTGAGCTTTTCATCCACAAGCACACCCAAGTCCCTCTCCTCAGGGCTACTCTGCAGCCAGTCACTGCCCAGCCTGTATTTGTGCTTGAGATTGCCTCGACCCCGATGCACTAACGAGAATGGCTGTTTCTGTTCCCACTTAGACGAGAATCAGACTCCCTTTGTTCGGAAGAGACCTTTCAGATCATCAAGTACAAGCGTTAACCCTGCAGAGCCTCTGAGAGGTTGTTCCCCACGTCCCTTAGGCCCGAATTCAACCTCAGACCGAGAGCGCTGCCCCCGCTGCAATCCCGCTGCTCCCTGGGCAGCGCCTAGCGCACCGGACCCGGTCCGTGGCCCCCGCCCTCGGCCTGCGAACTGCGGAGCAGCCGCACCCGCCCGCCCCTTGTGCCCTGCTCGGTTCCCTCCGCGCCGCCCCATTCATTGCCGGTGACCTCCAGGCGCCCGCCGCCGTCCCGCACTCACCGCCGCGCTGGGAGCCGGCGACAGCTGCCGGGGTAGGTGGAGGCCGGGCCCCGGCGGGCGGAGGCGCCGCACGGAGCCGAGCGGTGGCGCCCGGCGGGAGGAGGCACCGCTCCGCCAGCACCAGCGCAAGGCCATGGTGTCCCCCAGCCCCGCCGCGCTGCTTCCCGGCACCGCTGCGACCCGGACGCGGAAGCCGGGCGCTGCCACCGCCCTCCTGCTGGGACTGGGAGGGCGCTGGGCTGCCCGCGGGCCTCTCCGGGAGGGACATGTGGTTGGTGACCGTGCTGGCGTGGGCCTGTGGGGCTTGCGGGGCCAGTGGGACGGGGAGGACCGGGCGTCCGCTCCCGCTATGCGCCTCCCGCGGGCTTTGCCCGGGCCCGCTCAGCCCCAATGGCTCCGAGCCCGAGCCGGGCCAGTGCCGGCGGCAGCGGGGTGCGGCGGAGCTGTGTGCATGGCCCCTGTCCTCCCAGAGCCTTCGAGGTACGGGCTGCCCTGCCCGGTGCTGCTGGCCGTCCCGCTTGGGTGCTGCAGCAACTAGCGCCATAAGTCAAGGCTTACATATACAGGCAGATACCTAGTGCTTTAAAAAGTAAAACCAGATTTGCCTGAAGCAGTTTGCTAAGATATTTTTCTCGTATGTAATTTATCGTAATGAGAGGTGCAGGTCCCAGGTAACACGTTAATGCAAAATTGATGACCTGAAGCTTGATTTGAAGTGCAGGAAGCCGTGTACCTCCCGGGCATGCACAATTGCCCATAATAATAAAGATTATTCCTATGATAACTCTAGAGAAATTGTGTATTTAGGTGGTGCAATGCTTCGTGAGCTTTAATAAATAGTAATTAGTGATGCGCCTAGTGGCAGCTGGCTACAAGAGGATTTGTCATTAGAGGTATTGAGACACGTGGCGAGCAGGAAGCAGGTCCAGAGATGCTAGCTCACAATTTTTGCAAAACAGTGACTATGAGGTCCCAGGATTTTATAGTCAATATGAACTCAAAAGATGGTTGCAAACAGAAATCCATAAAGATACCAAAACACAGCATTTGTCCCGAATTTAAAACAGTATTTCCACTCTGTTATGGATCAGGTCTGTAGGAAGAATCAATCGTGCCTTTCGAGTGTTTATGTTGTGCTGCAGCAGGAACTGCATCTTCTGACCCTTTAGCTGTTTGCATTTCTCATAGGAGACCTCAGGCCGTTTTGTTAGGTTCCTTGGTGATCATTGCTGCACATGGTGCGTGTACCACAGGCACTGGTGCACAGAGCCTTCATCTGTTGTGCTATGTAATTCGGCTGTACGAGTAGCTGAACTTTTGTACCTCAAGCAGGTATTTTCTAGGTTTGTGTATAATTCAGTGCAATATATAACTGCCCCGAGACCGTCTAATCACAATTAGTTCAATCTGTACTTACATGTATTTTCGATCTGGAAATTCGCATACCTAGCAGGTTGTTTATAACTAGAGAATGCAGTTCTCCCTTTCAAAAATCCCAGTCAGCATAAACCTCTGAATTGATTGGGGTTTGCTTTTCATTAGCCTTAATATATGTCATGGCAAAGAGGTTTTAATTGTTTCTGAAGCACTTTCATTGGATTTGAGAGGAAAGGTATTGACAATATTATGGCTGTATTTTAAAAACCACTTTTTGTCTGTTTCATGCTTACAGATCCTTTTCCACTTGATGTGATCCAGGCAAATTATGTCCGTAATGTGAGAAACTGCATTTTTTCAGTTGTCTATCCTACACCTTTTAAATCTAGAGTTCGTCTTGTGGCTGTTTCAAAGGTTGGTTGTTATTTTTTAAGTTACTCTCGAATAAATAGAGATAACTAATACATGCACAGAAATGTATTTTAATATCCATATGCTGTCTGTTGTGAGAGCATCCTGTCAATATATATGTTAAAAAATAGAACATTTACAACATATTGTGACATGTCTTCTAATAACAAAACCTGTGAAGAAAACACATTCATTATCACTGAAAATTTGGTCATGTTCAAGTACTATCTGCATAATTTTTGTTCTCTAGGAAGTTCTTGAAAATATTTTGGATCTTGATATATCTGTCCAAGGCACGTCTGATTTTCTGCAGTTCATCAGTGGTGGGAATGTGATTCTTGGGTCAGTTCCATTGGCCCATAGGTATGGGGGTCATCAGGTAACTATGGCACTCTTTTCCAGGTGGAATTATGTGGGTCTTCTCATGGGAATTATACCTTCTTGATGTCTGTAAGTGTGTGCCTGGTCTTCTCATGGGAATTATACCTTCATGATGTCTGTAAGTGTGTGCCTGTAAGAACACGGCCACTTGCAAACACTTTGCTTACAGACTTGTTTTTCATTAAGGGGCTGCAGATGGAAGAGAGCAGTAACATTCTTTCACAGTACCATGTCCACTTTCTCTGCTTCTGTTTGTGCCAGGAGCAAATTACCTTTTAAAGTTCCATTAGCTGCAGAGTCTGCTTAGTAGCCCTGCAGTCTGACAAGCTCTGGTTCGTAATAGGCATTACCAGCTCAGAGGACTGAAAAGGGACAGAGCCTCACTGCAATACTCTGATTTCTAAGTTAAGTGTCATTGAAATGGGTGATTACTCATGGAGAAGGATGGTTGAATTTGCTTTGTAATTTCCAATTAAGAAAAAGATTACAGGCTGTGTCAGTTTAAAGGCTCATTATACAAACCAGGCAAAGCTGTGGCTGTAGGCCATCGCTGGAAGGTAGAGGAAAAATACGGAGATTACTGACATTCTTTTTCTGTGGTTGTCTGATGTGTTATAGCTGTGAGTGTGGAAGTACAGCTCTAGGAATCAATATCTTAATGACTCTCTGAATAAATGTCTCATTATACTGTGTAGATCATAGAGAACCTACATATAGTTTGTCCTGTTTCAAGTGTAACAGCTATATATGTGAAGAAAATAACCTGATTTTCATTTTTACCAGTTTGGTAACTGGGCAGGTCAGCTGGGTGATGGAAGAGCCCACTTGGTCGGAGTATACACAAACAGGTGTGACATGTTTTAAAGACACTGATTCTGTTTAGCTGACACAAGCATAGCCAAAAATGTGCTCTTAGAAATGCTATTGGTATTTTTGCAGGAATGGTGAGAGGTGGGAACTACAGTTAAAAGGATCAGGAAAGACCCCATACTCCAGGTAAGCAGCAGTTAATAATGTCAATCAAAACTGGATGTTTTCTTTCTGAAGTTTGCTTTGATTTTGTGACCTGTTGCTTGTTTCTGTGTTCTCCATAGGAATGGTGATGGAAGAGCTGTATTACGTGCCTCAGTTCGAGAATTTCTGTGCAGTGAGGCCATGTACCATCTGGGAATTCCTACAAGCAGAGCTGTTAGGTATACTTCTTTTTCACAGCATCCTGTTTTACAGTCATTTTATGTAACTGGGTTTCACTGAGCATCAATAAAGCAGGACAGTTAATTTCCAAGAGGATAGAGCTTTCTTTTTGTATCTATGCAATAAGAACTAAATAATTCCTCCAATTTTGTAGATTTTTGGATTGGGCTTTCCAGTAGGAATGAGCTTTGGCAATTAATCCATTCACCTTTTTCTTTCATGAGCTTTAAAGCATTACTTTGTTTAAATACTGTATTTTGACTGTCTGTGTTTGGGTTGTTTTTCACTTGTAAGAATGTCTTAACTGAATTACCTTTATTTGCAGTCTGGTTCACTTTGTGAAGAAAATAGTGAAAGCTAGAGTGATTCTTTCTGACACTAACTCCCCTCTCCAGCTTTTATGATATTGCAGCCAAGAGTTTCTTTGCTTTAAAAATAAATAAAATAGTCCCCCCTCTTGTTGCTCATCAAAAGATTTGTAAAATCAGGAGGACTAGATTCCTGGCCTAATAATAATAATAATAATAGTAATAATACCTTTAGTGTATGTGGATAATCAATGAATTTATTAATATGTTTTACATGTTGATGAGTGAGTATTTTGTTATACTGAATTAAGCAATCTGGATGAATTATTCTGGAATGAGGGCAATGTTGAATGTGGCTATTTCTGCCCTGTGTAGTCACCTAACTGCAGTTTTAAAGCTTGATAGGAAACTACGTCAGTCAGATTAACAGACATTAATATCGGGGGTGATCCTGAATGCAGGTAGTTGCTCTCAATTCCTTGTTTGTGCAAACACCCTTGGAGCAGAGAGGGAGATCTAATTAAAAAATAATTTGAAACTAATTCTGTTTGAACCAGAGGAGACTAACGCGTTCACTCATTTGGATGATTTTCTCAGAATTAAGCAAACTGGGATTTTCAGATGATCGTGCTTAAAATGTCAAGCCTCTTTTGTGTTCCAAGTAGTCTCATGTCTGTACTTCAGCACTTCAGGCTTTAAAGCAAGTAAATGTTCAGCTGCCACATGGCTTCGGTCTGTGTTTGCAAAGTATCTGCACGTCTCTCTGGCATTCATTCTAACACATTGACTCTGGTGAAGTGCAGTGTTTGTAAATGACATTTTTTGGTGGTTTATTCACTGACTTCACCTTGAGACCTGTTGCTGTTGGCTGGCAATGTAAAATTCTAAATCTGTCTGAATATCCGCAGGAAAGCATCTGGCAAGGTCATAGCCTTTCATTGCTGTCATCTCAACAAATTGTTCAGTGCAAACCCAGTATGAAATGACTTCTTAACTGTGTACAAATTCTATTGAGTACGCGCTGTGCTTTAGGACTCCGCTGGCAAATTGGTTAAATGCCTGGCTCTCTAAACTGCTGCACAGACTGTTTGCAAGAGTTCATTTGGAAAAACCCGAGCTGATATCCATATTCTTCCCAATGGGGAGCTGTTGTACTGAGGCTGGTGGGATGCACGTACAGAGGTCTTGGCAGAAGTGTAGGGAAAAGCCTTACAGAACACCCATCAGGTTGTTTGCTCTATTAATTTTAAGTACTTTGTCCCCAGTGGGGAGCTGCAGTTTATGACTGTACTGCAGATAAAGAACACTTCTTCATATGGTACCATTTGAAGTCACATACTGAGACTAGCAGTGAGCAGTTTTATGCATTAAGTCAAAAAAGTGAGCCAATGTGCATAGGTTTCACAGTGGCCCATACTTGGATAGGGCTTGAATTTGGCACAAAGCAGCAAGCAGAACGCTTGGAAGCGTAAAGTCCAGCTCTCGCAGCTAGAGCCAGGGTTTGGGAGGGATTTAATGCATCTGTGCTTCAGAGAGTGCTATTGCAGCATCTCTGGAGCATGAGCAATTTCAGTGCTCCGTTTGCTGTGGCTGAGTGTGTACGTCTGGTCTCCTGCTGCCTTCTCTCGAGTAATGGAACCTGCCGAGTACAGGGACCATTTGAAAACTATTTGTACAGTGGCAGTGCTGAGCTATCTGGCCAACTCTTCAGTGCTGCATGTCCATTAACTTGTATTAGTAACTAGTCAAATGTTGACGCCCCCGTGGATTCTTTTGTCAAGAGTAAAAGAAGTGCTCCTATTCTGCAGGAATTTTGCAGAGAGCCTGCTAGGAGTTACACAGTCGAAAAGAAATAACCCTTCTGGCAGAGGTCTGCTCAAAAGTAGTAGTATTGTTCTGACTCCGGTCTCCTACTGCTCTGATGCACACAACATTTTGATAGCCTGGCGTTCATTCTCTGATTTTGCAAATTTTTGGAAGGATTAAGATTTTTCTTCTTCCATCTTTTTGTGCCAATACTTTGTTGTGCTTAATCCTGCAGACATACCAATAATACGTCATTAGACAATCACAGCATCCAGAAGAGGCTTAATTTGAAAAAAAATTCCTAGTGTTGCTTTTGTCAGTACAGCTCCACCAACAGGAACAGGTTGGGGGGGTGTTTTTGGATACTTTTCCCCATCCTTCTGGAACAATTCACTGTCTGTTCATAGCAATGAACAGGGAACATTCACTTTGGATAGCTACTAGATACTTTCAACAATCACTCCAGCCTGTCCAGCTCTCACTGGGGTCTGCTGGGGTCCAGCTCCAGCAGTCTGCTGGGGTGTCAGTGTATAGGATGTGCAGAATTTTAAGGCACACGAGAGCACAACATTGTTTCTAAAAATCCAAGTACAAGTAGCAGTGAAAAAGGAATAGTATATCCCTAATGATTCTGTGAATATGTCATCCAAAATTATGCCTTTTTTTGAGTGTTGATAGCAACCAGGAACTCTTCAAATACTAATGGTTCCAGATCTGTCTGCAGACTTTCTGAGACAAGAGTTTTGGCTCACATAAAGGGCAACCCCCATACAGTCCAACAATTTAGTTTCTGATTTCTGTATCATAATTTCGTGGTTCTCCTCAGAGAAATTGTGACTTACTGAATGTATCACACTAATCAGTTGCTGAGGTTCCAACTGATTAAAGTACATTTTCTGAATCAGCTCCCTCCCTAAGAACAGTGTTAAGTAGTGGAAATTGGATAAAAAAATAATTGTTGTCTTGCTTCAGCTTACTGTTTGCTTCTGTTGTTTGTAAACAGAAAGCTGTGCCAGCTAAAACATCCTTCTTTTTATGAAGGAAATAAATTGTGAGTTGATCTACATGCCAAATTATTTTTCTTGAGGTAACATTATAATGTTAATTTTTGTTTGTTACAGCATAGTTGTCAGTGATGATGACGTGTGGAGAGACCAGTTTTACAATGGAAATATTAAGAAAGAAAGAGGTAATAAACAATTTTCAAAGTAATAGGTTGCAGTACTGTAACTTAGTTTTGCATTGCAAAAATGAATTGTAATGTGTATGTGTTTATAAATGTACTAAATAGGCTTAATTTTGTTTATTAAGATATAAAACTTCTCCAGAAAAAAAAATCAGTCTTAAAGAGAGGAAACCATATAAACAGGTCTGCTGTAATTGTGACATGTATTGTAGGGGTATGAATTTTTTATCATTTGCAGTTACAAAAATAATATGGAAAAAACAGGGAAACTTTCCCTTGTTCCAACAGGGAACGGTGGGAACACAACTGTGGCTGTGTCCTGGCTGTGTCATCCACACCTGCTCTGACAAAGAGGAGGATGGCACAGCTTTTACTATGGAATGTTTTATTTTACTTGTACTTTACACTGAAACACATGTCATCTATATTCAAGGTGCTGTAGTGCTACGTCTTGCCAAATCATGGTTTCGTATCGGATCCTTAGAAATCTTGGCTCATTCTGGGGAGCTGGACTTACAGAGGTTTGAATTTCTTTATATATTATATTTCTTACCTATATTAGTTTTCTTAACAGACAATTGTATATTAAATACATAAGTACATTTTGAATTAGTAATAAATTATTTAGAAAAGATGATTGGATCATTTAGAAATCTAAGAATTTAGAAAGATGGAAGAACCTGCTATTTTTATACAAGCAAAATAGATGATTCCTTCCCGCAAGTTCATGGAGTTTGGGGCTCAGAGAGTGGCCAAGAGGAGGCTAAGAGTAGTGTCACTGTGCTTCCTTCTCAGAGAAGGTCCTCTGAAAAAGGATGTATCGGAGCACCCAGCTAAAAATGAGAGGCAATAGGTCAGACACCCTTCTAAAGGTCAGGTTGCTAGGTACTCTGATAAAATCAGCAGAAATTGAAAAGAGTGCAGTGATTTTCTCCAATAGCCTGGTTAGAAGGGTAAGATGTAGATGTTTGTGTGTGCAGCCACAAGTACCCCTGTGCTGCCCTTGCCCAGGTGCAACCTTGGCGCAGGCGCAACCCTTGCCCCGGCTGCCTACCCCACGTGCAGATGGTGCTTACAGCTTCCTATGCCAGTTTCCCTGACTGGCTCTGAACTCAAGAGAATCCTATGGGCAACTCCTAAGTTTACTAAATGCCAGCTGCTCTATTTTAAAGCTTTCCATATGCAAAGATAAGCATCCAACAGATACTGCCCTTTTTAATGCACGTGTTCCAATTTCCTAAGCAGCACTGCTTTGTGAACGGGCAGTTACTGTGGCAAGAAACCCAACTTCATAAGAGTTCAGTCATGAAATTTTTATTTGTGAGAATTCTGATACAGGATGGTTCCTTGTAATCATATCAAGGTTTTTTGATCTGACAACTTTTTCTTCTCCTTAAAAATTGATACTATGTGCAAAACCAAATCCTGGTGCGCTCTAGAAGGTTTATGTGTGGGAATAATTTTAACTCTATGTGGAAGTCTTTAGTCGTAAACGAAACTCCAAGTTTTGGCTTTAAGCATTTGGTTGATGCAAAACTCATTGGAAGAAATAAATTGAGTTTTCTAATAACTGTTTGCAGCAAGCTGTAGATCAGCATTTAGCTGTTTGGAAATAATATTGAATGATCAGTTCTAGAATTGCCAGTTTTATTTAAATAATTTTGCCTCTCCTTTTACAGGAAATTGTTAGACTTCATCATCCAAGAACATTTCCCATCAATAGGTGTAAACAATTCAAATAGGTATCTGGTAAGTATCTTTAAAAAAATGTATTTTTCACAAACCAACAGATATTACACAATCTTCAAAGTTTCAAATTTTATAAGGCTTTTGAAACTTGAAGTAGTTTCAAGGTTTTATTAGTGGAAGTCTGTTAATTCTCTCCAGGGAAAACCTGCCTCTTAAAGGTTGTTTTTTCAAAGTGAAATGTGAACGTTCTTTACGACTTTTCATTAAGTCAGTACTTACTGGGGAGCTTCCATTGTCTGTTGTTTTTCGTCTCGTCCTACTCAGATTGTAAGTGAGCAGTGGTCATGAAACCATACGTTATGCTTTTTCTACTATAAGGGTAGTATGTGTTGTATATCCTACTATATATGCACTTGTATTTCACAGAACATTAGGGATTGGAAGGGACCTCGAAAGATCATCTAGTCCAGTTCCCCTGACACAGCAGAATCTCCTAGACCAAGTTGCCCAGGAACACATCCAGGCGGATTTTAAATGTCTCCAGAGAAGGAGACTCCGTAACCCCCCTGGGCAGCCCCTTCCAGTGCTCTGTCACCCTCACTGGGAAGAAGTTCCTTCTCGTATTTATGAGGAACCTCCTATAATTGTTTTGACTTTTAAAATTTCTTTTAGTGCATTTCAGTGTATGTATGTAACTACAGTCTTTGCTGGGTAAGGTTATTGTACAGTCACTGTGCAATCATTGAGAATGTGAATGAAAAGTCTTGACAGGGATACATGTATTAGGATAGAATTATGACATATTTTAGAGGTAAATCAAATGTTTATGTTGCTTGATTTTTTTTTTTAGGAATTTTTCTCTACAGTGGTATCAGAGACTGCAAATCTGATTGCTTTGTGGATGTCAGTGGGGTTTGCACACGGTAAGCTGAAAGGAAGAAGTCACTTAAAGACAGCTTTTATTTGTCACTTTGTTCTTCAGTTCATCTGCTATCTCTGCCTCCAGCAGTTATCCTTTATGCATTATTGTACAAGTTTTTTTGTCACAGAGTTAGGAGCATCTTTCAGAGCAGAAAGATGAGAGAAGCAAGTACCGGGGGCAAGAATAACCAGTTTTTCTCATAGCCTGATGTACAAAGGCCATACATTAATAAGTTTAATTGCTCTCACTTTGCTACATCTACAAAAAAACCCCTGACCCGTTACAGAATACAAGATACGGTGCCATCCACCTTTCTTGCAGATTGATATAATGAAAATAACATTGTCTTGCAAATGCAGCACTGGGTCAACTTGCAAAGCTGCAGCTAGCGATGAGTTTGCCAGCTGCCGTTTCAATACTCGAGAGCAGTGAAAGGAAAAGCAAGCGGTGCCACCTAGGTATGGGAACCAGATGCAAGATTGTGTGGCAATTGTATTTGAAAGGCTTGTCAGGTCAAGGGTGGCAAGTTGATTTTCTAAAGCCTGAATTCATTTTAACTTTCTTGTTTCTCTTTGTTTAATTGTAGGTGTGTGCAATACAGATAACTTCAGCTTATTATCTATAACAATAGATTATGGTCCATTTGGATTTATGAACTCCTATGACCCAAGTGAGTGTAGCACCTGTTTTTAAACACAATTTCTCAAAATAAATTCTTTATATTAATTTATGTAGGCTTTGTTTTCATGCAGGCCCCTAACACTGTAGAAACATACCAAGCATGTGTATTGTTTGAAGAGTTTTAAGGAAAAAAAATTACATCAGAGGCCAAGTATGAGGTTATGTGGTACAGAATGTCTCTTTGGTAGGCAGAGGTCAGCTGTCCCAGCTGGGTTCCCTCTCATCCCCTTGTCCATCCTTAGCCTGGCTTGCTGGGATTGCTAAGTAAGAACAGAGAAGACCTTGACGTCAGAGCAGGATCTCCTAAACCAAGTAGCACAGGAACATCTCCAGGCGGGTTTAAAATGTTTCCAGACAAGGAGACTTCACAACCTCTCTGGGCAGCCTGTTCCAGTGCTCTGTCACCCTCACTGGGAAGAAGTTCCTTCCTCATATTGATATGGAACTAGCTGTGTTCCAGCTCACACCCCTTGCCCCTTGTCCTGTCACTAGATGACACTGAGAAGAGCCTGGCTCCATCCTCCTGACACCCACCCTTCACATAAGGTCACCCCTCAGTCTCCTCCAAGCTGAGGAGACCCAGCTCCCTCAGCCTTTCCTCATAAGGGAGGTGTTCTACTCCCTTGGTCATCTTCATGGTTCTGTGCTGAACTCTCTCTAGCAGTTCTGTGTCCTCCTTGAATGGAGGGGCCCAGAACATGATCTGAGCAAGGGGTTCATACTGCAAGCATTCAGAGACTGGTGCTGTAGATACACATTCTATCCTGAATGCTTCTTACTTGCATAGCAGCTATTATTTTCTCCTAAGTATTAGATTTGCTTACTGGAATGTGTTAGCTCAGATTTTAATGTGAATACTTAAAGCTTGCTTCTACAACTGAAAGAAATGTTGCTTAGGTGGTCTGTTTAAATATCTGCATCATGTTACTGCAAAAGAACTCTTATACATTCTGAATCTGGTTGCACAGTTGTTTCTTAGTCTGTGTGTTAAGTAGTAGTGCTGTATGAGGTAAATACACCGAGTAACTAATTGTTTTTAGTGTAAAAATGGAATCACAGTGACATCACAGATACAGAATAGTCTTCTTTCTGTTTAAAAATGTATTTTGTTTCTTCAAGTAGGCAAGTGTCATTTGTGAGACATGGGAACTTGTCTGTGTAGGATGTGTTCCTTACATTTGCAAATAACAGATCTCGAGTTAATTCACTGTAAATAAGCATCCCTGCCATCCAATTTTAAACACTTAGTAAGTTTAGGGCTTTTATTAATTTGCTGTGTAAGTATGAAAATAAATGTACTTCAATATTTTATCGATTGTTTATTGTAATTACTCTGTTGTGGAGAAGTAATGTTCTGTTTGAAACAGATTTTGTTCCGAACACATCTGATGACGAAGGGAGGTACAAAATAGGAAACCAGGCAAATGTTGGGCTGTTCAATCTGAGCAAGCTGTTACAAGCTCTAAAACCTTTATTGGATCCCAAGCAAAAGCAGCTGTAAGTAAGCTCTAAAATATCTTAAAGCTTAAAAGAACTAGTGAGATGGAAGTCCCTCTAATCACCATATGCATAGGAAAGAAAGGGATGAGCTTTTGAAGTCTACTTTCAAATTGGAAATTGATTTTGAAAGAATTATTGGCCAGAATAAGGTTGAAGGGATGAAGAAAAGTTGTCATTGTTTAGAAGTCGTAGCAAAATGTGACTGAAAGTCCTGGGTGTTTTGTGGTCCTTTGTCCTTACACTACGGTAGGACCTTTGGCTGTAGCTTGGACCATACGTCCTCCTGAAATTATGAGGTAGTATTTTGTTTTCCTAGTCTAAGAATGTCTACTATGAAATTTACTTTGTGTGGTTTAAACTCCTGACTTCTTTCTTAGTATCAAAACAAAGAACATTGCACTTTCACTTCTTTGCAGTGGCTAGTTTTGTATTTGAAGCTCGATAAAATGTTTCCTTTCAGTCTTTTTCCCACTGCATATCCCACTTGATTCTGAATATCGGTGTTTGGGGATACCAGTCAGAAGAAGTTGAGCGTACAGCAGGATTGTACCCCCAGTAGTATTTTTGGTCCATACAATTTGACTTTTCTTCTGTTTTTGCAGAGCTTCCCAGGTTTTGGAGGGATATGGTGAGCTCTATTACACCCGGTATGCAGTTCCAGAACTCAGACCTTCTACTTAAAATACTGTAAGTGGTATTATGTAGTAATTTCCTCACTTTGTTACTATTTTCAGTTTCACAGAACTATTCAAAACAAAACTGGGTCTTCTTGGAGAGAATGAGAATGATAATTATTTGATTGCTTTCCTCCTAAAAGTGAGTTTGCTTTGCTAATTTTGTGACAAACATCTGGAGTGATACTCTGTACTTTAAAAGCACTGATGCAAGTATTTTGATTTCACTAGCTTATGGAAGATACAAAGGCTGATTTTACAATGACATTTCGACAGCTCAGTGAAATTACTGAAGACCAGTTAAAGGAGCTCCATATTCCTGAGGTATTAATACCAGCAGCCAACTTAAGAGCACTTAATATAAAATGTGTAAATCGAGCTGGATGTGACTCTGGTATAACTGAGGATGCCTCAATCCATTTGTCTGGGAAATGTGTCATTGCAGGATTACTAGGTGATGGGGAGACTAACATATGTGTTATGCTACCACTCCATGTTAAGCCAGTGTCGGGTAACGGGATGCAGTAGTGAAGGGTGCTAATGAGAGATACATTGGAGTTGGAGCTGGATGATCCCGTGGTCCCTTCTAACCCAGACTGACTGTATGACTTGGTCTAGGTGATCCTGCTGTGGCAGGAGGATTGGACTAGATGATCTTTTGAGGTCCCTTCCAATCCCTAATGATTCTGTGATTAATGAAGAGTGCTGTAGTCAAGTTTTCAGCCTCTGGTACAGGTCCAGTGTGAGTAGTCATAAATAGTCATACACGGGTGGCAGTGTGATTTTCTTCACATTTAAGTTAGGTTTCCCTTCTCTGTTTTTTAGTTGTCTTTGCTCGAGAATACCTTCTGATAGTGTTTCATAAGACCAAGTGAAATTGGACAGGGCTTGTAAGGAAAATTTCAGCCTCAGGTAAATCAAGCTCTTACTAACATGGGTTCACCAGGTGGCCTAAACCTCTGCTTTCGGGCCCATCAGCTTATCTCAGTATCTAATGACTTTAGAGGTTGTTCTAGGGACCAGAATGACTGTGTGTAAAGCAGAATGAAAATGAGGGGTTACTGTTTCTTTTTCTTGTGGTGTCCTAGATAATTTAGTGGGATTGACCAAATTCTCTGTTTCCTCTTGGTTTTGTCCTGTTGAGCAAGAGGTCTAATCTGACCTTGTCTGCGAGCTTGAAGCCACCAATAGCCAAAAAGTTGATTAGGTATTCATAATGTTTACAGATGGGGTGATAAGAGGATGGATATGTTTGTAAGAGAAAGTATTTTTGTCATACAAGGGTTTTTCCATTCCTTAGTGGCCTACATGCAATAGAAGGAGTGTAAGCCACCCTCATACAGTATGGACCCATGCCAAGATGTGGTATGACAACCCCATCTCACCTTCTTTGAAGGTGCGGGCTGTGGAACTGTCAGCTGTAGAGCAGTTGTGATCCGGCTACTGTGCTGAGGGTTATGTCCAGCCTTTGTGTGGTAGCAGCTGTTCTTTTAGCCCATGAGTTCAGAGTTCTTTTATATCCTTTCAGTAATAGTTTGTTTACTTTGTAGTTTTGCTAAAAAGGAACGGATTTCTGATTACCTGCTATTAACTGTTGCTTTCTCCTCAGGAGTTCTGGTCTCTCCGGGCTCTGGGTAAACACAAGTTATTTCCAGAATGGGTTACTACGTACCTCTTGAGATTAAAGCGGTGAGTCTGATGCAGTCTCCAGTGTAAAAATAACTTCAGGTGTGTATTTACCAGAAACAGGCAACTCCCATCTGCAGAGATTTTACGTAGTCTTTAGTGGGTTTGGTAAACTGACCCAAACACAGTTTCATGTACTGTTTCTGTCTTTATGGTCTCACACATTTATGCTTTATCTTTATTGTTCTATGATGCTGTATTCCTTAATAATTACTCTTGTAGGTAGCTCATCTTAACACACACATAAAAATTACATGGGAAAAATGTTTTGTCTTTGATATTTTTTATTCAGCAACGGATTAGATACCTTTTGTTGATAACTTTTGTAATTTTTATAAGACTGGCAATCGTACAGATTCAGACCAAGAATCTGAAAGTCAAGCTTTGCAAAGACATAGAAGTAGAGTTTCACTACTGATAATACATACATTCTTTTACTAAGCTCTTTACTACAGCTTTAGGATGAGAAGTGCTGGAAGTTGAACAATTGTGAATACAAAGACTGTGTTTGGAAACTGAGGCTGTTGTATAGTTAAGATTAGAATTTCCTCCCAAATCTTTTGTCTGGAATCAATAAAGAATGTAATTTACTATGTTTTTCTTAGTCATATGTGTCATGCATAGCTGATAGCAGTGAAAAGAAATATGTATCAGATACTTGGAACTTTTAGTCAGTAAATACAATTCTTAGGGGAAGAAAAGGTATACAATATTTTGTAAAAAACAAAAAAAAGGTACAAAACTTAAACAAGCTTTTGGTTTTTTCCACATCTCATCATTCTTAGGGATTCACACCTGTTTCCACTGAAAACAAAAGCACTTAATGATTGTAATGACAGTCAAATAAAATTTTTCTTAAAAATAGAAAAGTTTAACCTTCATCAGCTAAGTCACTTTCTTTTTTCTTCTTCTGGTTTACTTTTCATGTGTAGTAACAAGGATGATTCAGATAGGAAGAGAAGAACAAGAATGACCAGTGAGTAAAACGATCCAAACGAATTCATATGCTTGGAGATGGCGGTTATCTATGTACATAGATTTCTTCAGTGTTATTTTTCCTGTTGAGAAGAACTAAATTGTAGTGGTTTTTTTTAAGAAAAGAAACACTCATTACCCTGCTGCAAATCTTGTAATAGTATACATTCCCTGTGGTTATTTCTGGCTTCACTGAATCGTGATTAGGCTCTAGCCACGTGTGTATGACTAGACTTGTGGATATAGATGTACTTTTTATATAAGCTAAGTGATCAAGATGTTCCTTGGCTACAGGGACGTGCTTTTTCCTCCTTAGGGATCCTCCTTTTTCCCTCCTTATTTTTATTGGAAATCCTAAATTCAGTTGTCTGCAAAACACTATCCTGGCCCAAACACCTTTTGTTGTGAATACACTTATAGTTGTATCAGTTAACTGAGGCGTAAGCATGTGAGATCATGGAAGTGCACCACAGCAACTAGGCCAAGTTGCTTTTCTCTTAGTTTCTGCTGTTTTTGAAGGACAGAGCACATGTCTGGTCATGTTTTGGGTGACTGAAATCACAAGTGATGAAGATGTCATGAATAAGGCTTTTCCTGCCAGTATCCTGAAAGGCTGTTCTGACCAGTGTCACACTATATATGACTATAGACACTGGTCTACTCCATATCAATTGTCATTTACCTACTTGTTTATTAACCTTTTTGTATTTATCATTTTTTTTTTAATCCCTTTTTTACAGTTTCCATTTAGGGGCTCAGGAGAAAAGGCCTCTACCTTTTTCTGTGCTTTGATGTTTGTAAACTTGATCTGCCTTTTGGCTTTTGATTTCCTTTTCCTTTTGATGTTAAGATCTTAAGAATTATTTGCCCATGAGAACAGGGTTGTCTGTATCTTGTCATGTCTCAGGTAAGGGTTCATCTCAGTGTCTTGAAATGGTAGATGTAACTCTTCATTGCAAAATAGGGTGCTCTCTGAAAGGGCCCCTAGAACTGTATTTCGTTGTGAGAAATGCCCTTCCTCATCTGCAATGTCTGCTTTTCCTGAGTGCAAGCAAACATCTTTTTCTTGGTTTGTACCTCCTTCCTTTAGCAGTTTGTGTCAGTTTGCGCTGCTGGGGAGAACACTATTCTTCTCCAGTACTGAACTCTTGATAACATCAGAGTAGGCATCCCGTACTGGCTCGATGGACTAAGATTTGTCTGAGTGTTTAAATACATCCAAATCCTTTCTACCTGTTATACAGAACTGGTATGTCTGAAAGGCACCCTCCTTTTGTTCTGCACCTGGAGAGGAAAAAGCCCTTCGTTACGAAAGGACTATCTAGTCATGAAAGGAAAGTGCTTAAATTCTCCAAGTTATTACTTGCCTATCACAGCAGAAGCAGCGGGTATGAGATTCTAAGAATTGATCAGAGAGAGATTTTACTGGACCTGCACAGAACTGTGGTAAATTTGTGAAATTTGCCTCTAAAAGAGGCAACTGAAAATGCCTGGACAAAGAGGAGTGAAGGAAATGGAGGATCGGATCAAATCGGCGTGAGTTATTGTATGCTTCAGTGTTACACCGCTCTGCGGGATGTTTTGGTCTAAGTTCTAGTGGAAATGGTTGTACTATTTGGTTGGCTATTGATTGGCCACTTCCTTCAAAAGGTTTCATTGATTTAGTAGGAAAATGGCAGGAGATAGAAATGAGTTTCAGTAATAAGATGGAAAAAGACTGCATAATAAGGCGCAAATTACAACCCCATGAACTTTCCTGTTTGCATCCACGTGTTCTGATAAAGGCTCCATCCATTTTTAAGAACCTTTCTTACCGTTTTACAATCATTTTTAGAAAGTTAATACTAAAACAGTTACAAGTAGAGTGTTTTGGTTTAGTATTTGTATTTGTTTTGAGCTCCTGTTTTCCTCAGCTGAACTGTAGTGCTGAAAACTGTCTAAACACACTTCTTCTTCTTCTTCTTCTTCTTCTGTTCTTTAAATCTGCTTCTGGAGAAGACGATGACATTCTGACTTTTACTCCACATCAGAAAGGGTCTCAGTTTGCAGATGATCTTCTGTAAACCAGCCTTGTGGTGTCTCTGAAAATCACACAGTACAGGAGACAGACAAAAGAGTGGAAAGGTCTACACTTGGGCAAGTGCTCTCACTTTTGGTAGCGATCCAAGACTTGATATGCAAAGACTGATGGTTACATTTAGTTTTCTCCCATATAACCATCAGAATATTTCACAACGTATTGTGATCTGTGTTGTGGTGTGTACACATTGTCGTAACACATTGTGATATGTGTAAAAAGAGAGAGTCATCACACTCTGTTGATACAGTAGAGCTAGCAGATTTGCCTGACAAAATACTGATGTTGTTATTTTATTTAAAATTTATTTTCCTTTTTACATTAACAAACTTTAATATATTTTTGCTGATTTCTCCATATTACACTGTGTCTCTAGTTCCTACACTTTTGCTGTTGTTCTTTTACAGTTAAGTAGATCTCTTAGATGCCCCTTGCGATGTCTTAATTTACCTGTTTTTTGAGTATTTCCTACTAACAGCTCTTATTTGTCAGTATAGTCACAAATCCATAGACTATATATTTTTACCCAGCATTTCATATTAAAGACAAAACTGTTGGGTCTGTCTAGATATTTGTTTGAACAGTTTTTGACTCCCACTAAATTTCTGACTGCTGTCTTAGTGTGGACTAACACTGAATATTTCGCCGTTATCACCTCATCATTCGACACCTTTCCCTCATCATTGTAAGTCTAGTAAAGTATCTCCTGTCCCAAAGTGCATTACCTTGAAGCATTTCAAGCTCATCTGTTATCATCTTTATTTTTAACTCTCTACTTACTCCTCAGGTGCACTTTATCTTGTACTTCATTAATACAGTTCCTTAGGAGTTGATAAAAAATTTGGACAATGCAAATCCCCATACAAGTCGATCACTGTACTTCTGTATAAAAGAAACCTGTAAAAATAAAATAGTAGACCAGATCATAAAGTGCTCATGAGGGCAACAAATTTCTTCTGCTTTGTCCTTTTCATGTCTGGCTTGTCTTTCTCATCATTATCTTGTCACTTCTGTTAATTACAGATATTTTTAAAGCCAATGTGAAACTTGGCTTTAAAACTTGTCAGTTTGCAATTGTTAAGAATATATTTCTGGGACAAATAGTCTCCTCCTAATATGAGTCATGGTTTTAATGTGAACTCTCTTCTTTTTGAGTCATGTGCTAACTTCACCTTTTAAATAGTCTTTATATTTTTTTATGACTTTAATATTGAAAACCCATTTGTTAGATGAAATCAAGTACTTGGCTAGGGCACATTACCTTGAGAAATGAGGGCAGGGTGTTGTTAGAGTATGTGGAGGTTATCAGGGTCCCCAATAGCCAGCTGTATTTATTGGTTCTTGTTTAGCACATGTGAGTATGTACTGAACAGCAGCAGTGTGAAAAAGACTCTGTTTCTGGATGAATTCAAGGATTCAAGTAACTGTAGACCAGGAAGGGTGGTGGAATGATTTGTCCTTAACACTGGCTGTAGACATAGCAAGGACAAGAGGGTCATTAGGGACAGTCAGCATGGCTTCACCAAAGGGAAGTCTTCCACAGCATCCTTGCAGCCAGACTGAAGCAGTGTGGTCTGGATGATCGGGTAGTGAGGTGGATGGAGAACTGGCTGCAGAAGCAGGGCAGTTAGCAGATCGAGACAGGTTTTTCTCCCCCTCTACTCTGCCCTGGTGAGACTGCATCTGGAGTTTTGTGTCCAGTTCTGGGCCCCTCAGTTTCAGAAGGACTCAGGACTGCTGGAGAGAGCCCATTGCCAAGCCACAATGATGACGAAGGGGGTGGAACATCTCCCTGATGAGGAGAGGCTGAGGGAGCTGGGTCTCTTCAGCTTGGAGAAGAGAAGACTGAGGGGTGACCTCATTAATCTTTAAAAATATGTGAAGGGTGGGTGTCAGGAGGATGGAGCCAGGCTCTTCTCAGTGTCATCTAGTGATAGGACAAGGAGCAATGGGTGTGAGCTGGAACATAGGAGGTTCCACATCAATATGAGAAGGAACTTCTTCCCAGTGAGGGTGACAGAGCACTGGAACAGGCTGCCCAGGGAGGTTGTGGAGTCTCCCTCACTGGAGATATTCAAGACCCGACTGGATGTGTTCCTGTGTGACTTGGTCTAGGTGATCCTGCTGTGTCAGGGGGATTGGACTGGATGATCTTTCGAGGTCCCTTCCAATCCCTAATGTTCTGTGGTTCTGTGAACACTGCTATATGTCAGATCTTGTGGCTTAAAGTGGCTGTCATTCAGTTCCAGACTTAAAGGATTTAAGTGATATATAAAATAATCAGCCCAGTGCCGTGTCACTGGTTACATAACTAACAAAGTACTGTAAGGTGTCGTTTGTTAGCTGGTTAAATGGTGGTTTTTAGAAGCAGTGCTGATTACAGAGAAATCTGTTCCTTGCACCAGGCTCTAATTCTGTATGGGGGCAATAAATAAAGTCCTGTCTGACCACAGAACCTTAGTAGGAGCCAGTCATAGCCTTTCTCAAAGACGTTGCTTGCCTTGGTAGTCAGCTAGGGCAAACGAGTTATGTTTGCAAGATGAAGAAGCAGTACAAGGAGATGAAAGAACAGTGTATTGGGAAATGGAAATATGTTGTTTAATCCTTTAATCCAAAATGCAGTTTCTGATCATCCCCCTCCTAATATGATTTATTGTTTGTAAATAAAACGACATTATAGCTAATTGAGTAGAGGGAAGTTTGGGGTTGTGATTTTGATTAATACCCTCTTTCAAGTATGCTACAAGAAGTTTTAGAAGACTCTTTCATAAAGCTGCACTGATTTTTGGAAAGAAATACATAAAATATGAGGTTTGAACTAACATTTGTAGATATAAAACATCAGTGGAAGGGGAAGGAACAGCTGATGTTTGTGTGTGTCCATAAATCGTAGACTTTTGTTTTCAGGCACACGGGAGGTAATGCCTCTAGTATCACTGATTAATCTCTTCAGGTAATAATCAGAATCTCCCTACCACTAATTAGACACAATCAGCCTGGGACGTGCCAGCGAAGCAGTGCAGCTATAGTGGCTGTTTCCAAGAAGACAGAGGAAAGCTGTAAGGAATGACAAAGTTGAAAGAGTACTTTTGAAGAGATGTAGCTGAAATGCATCACTACAGGCTTTCATAGCTAAACTTTTGATATACCATACAGAAGAATGACTATC
This sequence comes from Rhinopomastus cyanomelas, assembly GCA_013400115.1. Taxonomy (NCBI): domain Eukaryota; kingdom Metazoa; phylum Chordata; class Aves; order Bucerotiformes; family Rhinopomastidae; genus Rhinopomastus; species Rhinopomastus cyanomelas. The sequence continues at coordinate 741,956 of VXBP01004577.1, forward strand.
CCAGTCCATACAAATTAGTGAATATCTCAATAATTCCTTCTTACAGTAAATAACACTGGTCTTTGTGGTCTGCAGAAATGTATTGACGACATTCAAATATGCTTTCCAACAACGTGGCAGGAACCTAGGCCGTGGTAAACTCATCATGTTTGTCCCATTCAGTCTGCTGGTATTTGTATCAAAAAAAAGTCTTTCTATAGCATTTTCCTTTCTTTATTTTCCTTGATCCGCAAATTAAACCTTCTTCACTATCTCAGTGGTTTGTTTCAGTGACTGTGTTTTGCTTTTGTTGAATATGTCTAACTAAATTTATCACAATTTATTTTTGGTTGCAGCTGTTAATCCTAGATACATACTTAGGAACTGGATGGCAGAATCAGCAGTGCAAAAAGCTAATCTGAATGATTTCTCAGAGGTAAAATCATTTCTTTCTTAACATATTTAGTAATAAAGGCATAGTTGTTAATGAAAGGGTTGTTGCATTTACACTTTGAGCTATATTGGGCTTGGACTTCTACTATATGGCACTTTGACCAACGTGGTACTGTCTAATGCCAGTTACTATTAAAAACATTAACAGAATGATTAATAGATTTTATTATAACACAAGTAGTAGTTTCTATAATCGTAAGAAACTTATAGGTCTAGGTGGCCCTGCTTTGGCAGGGGGATTGGACTAGATGGTCTTTTGAGATCCCTTCTAATCCCTAATGTTCTGTGATTATGTGAATAGTTGTGGAGACAGGAGAGTGCCCAGTAGCTGGTGGCTGAGACTTCTTGTCTGCAGGAAACAATTTTTTATAAATATTTATGCATTTTAATTGTTCCCAGGTTCGTCTCCTGCAGCAGATTTTACAACATCCTTTCCGGAAGCAGCAGACTGCAGAGAAAGCAGGCTACTCCTTGCCACCTCCAGCATGGGCCAAGGATCTTAAAGTCAGCTGTTCATCCTGAGAACAATTTGCACAAGCAGGATAAAATCCCAAGGTAGAAGTTCATGCCTTCAAATAGGATCAAGCCACAGGAGCTTTATGGACTGGAATCCGCCTACTCTGCTGAGCAAGACAGTGTCTTGACTAACTTTATAAAGATTTAGGACTTGGACCACTCTGTATGGTTGCATCAGCAAATGATATTGGCATTTATAACTCTGCCCTGAATATTCAGCTGTGCATTGAATCCCAACATTTAAGTTCTGCCAACTGTCACACTTAACCTTCAGAATTCATGGCTGATCAGGTAGGTTTCAATAACTTTTAATGCCTGGTCAGTTTAGAATCCATCCAAGCTAGTTTTAATCATACAGTGTTTTGATGAACGTTCTCACTGCTGTTAAGCACGTTACGTGCTGTTCAAATACAATTCTTAAGTCTTCTGCAGAGTTGGAACACAGGATCAATTATCTTATGCTTAGACCTTGCCACCTTTTCTCTTTTTGACCTTGTTTTGTCCCATTAAACTGCCAATAAGGAATTAAAGGAAATTGAATTGAATGGAGAGCAAAGATGTCTGTCTTGGGAGCTACTTGCCCCAAAATAAATGTTGGTGTCTTTGCCAATGTAAGGTGCTCATCAAAACGTGGGGTATTTTTGCTGGTAGTAGGAAGGTAGTTGGTGCATGGCCTCAGGTTTTTCAGTGGTTTGATGCAGAAGGGAACTTCTCTTGGAAACACCTCGCTGCATATGTGTACAGGTCAGTATACCTTTGGTAGCCAGCCTAGAAAAAGTCTGGCAAGTGAAGCATTTAAAATTCAACTGAAACCGTTATGTAAAAGTCCTCTGAGTAACAGAGAAACTAGTCTTGAAGTCCTGGGCCTTGTTACTTACCCTCATTCAGTACTCCAATTCCAGATCACAAAACTTGGTGTATTATTCTGCCAAAAGTAATACATGAGCAATCATGGCCAATGTTATGCTAGAAAATTTATAGGGGAAAAAAAAAGTCTCTGGGAGCTTGTGACTTCCTGCCAGGACCAAATCCAAAATGGATTGGTTTTGAATCTTCAAATTTCTTGAGTGCCACTTGACTGTGAACTAGAGACCATTAAGTGTTAAAATTAGCATTTTATAATTGTATTTCTAGAAGTATAATTGCTGTAGAAAAAATTTACCAGAACTGTTTCATGATTAGAAATACTTGAATGGCTTTACTTAACCATAATCAACAACAGTATTGAGCTGTGCAGCTGTTGAAATACACACATGTCTAAATCTAAATGGAAGTATCACATTGTGAGGAGCAGTGTAGGGTTTTCAATACTGGGCTTCTGAAAGTCCAGTCTGAAGTGTGAGCAAGTTACTTAAGTTCAGCCTGGGTTAACATTTCTTGTGCAGGTACCAAGTGCTCTTCTGCAACCTCTGGAATTAGTGTTTGAGCTGGTGACACCTCCAGGTAAGATAAGCGGGCTGCTCGAAGAGATATGTAGAAGCCCTTCAGTGGTGGGTTGCATTCCCAACTTACTGAAACACTGGTGTTAGTGTCTCTTCTCAAACTATTACCAGCAAAAAGACGTGTCATGGTGGACCGTGTGAACATCTGCATTAGCACCTGCCGTGGAGTGAGCTGCGCTGCAAGGAACTGATGATTGCAGATTAGCATCGTTGTGCCTGCGGCGTAAATACAGCAGCACTGCAGCTAGCTTCCTGTTGGTGTGAATTCCTGAACTTCACCTTGAACCAAACTTTTGGGCAGTTTCTTTTGTGTGTGTGGGCCACACGTGGCTGCTTGAATGTCTGTGCCTTGTGGAGTAACTGCAGAACAGCAGAGCGCTTTTATACTGCTTTTTCCTTCCAAGTGTTTTATGAAAGTTAAATGCTATTACTAACAGTAGCAAGTGGACCTCTGCTTCACCCATAGTTAGAGGTCAAGGAAACCTCCAGCCTCACAGTGTAAAGCCAGCATGTCCCGAGTGGGAGCTATTTGACAAGCAGCAGTACACACTGCCCACTGTGCTCCTTGTGAGGCTTTTCTCAGGGTTTTGAAAAACTGCTGAAAGAATGAAGCAAGCCCTGAAAAATGATTTCACGTATTCCTCTGGCTGCAAGAGCAGATCAGCTGCTTTTCTTGTCTAGGAGTTCACTGATGGACTCAGCCATGACCCCGCTCTCATTTCTGTCTGTTTTTTCCAGCTGTGTTACCGTGCTGTCACATCGTGTGTTTCTCTGATTTTGTAACAGTCGGTTCTGGATGTTAATGTTGGTCAAACTGCCTCAGAATATTCCTTGAGACCATGAGAACCTGTAAGTCTTACCAAACACACAGACTCTCTTCTGTGTGTGTGCCTCAAACAGAATGGGCATGTTTCCCAGTTACATTGAGACGGTCAATGCTAGCCCATAAGTAACAGTTCTGCCCAGTAGCTTTGCCATATGATCCACTTAAGTTTTCTTCTTTGCCACTCTGAAAAACACATGAAGAGTACAGTTACCTCAGTAACACTTTTAACTGTGTTTTCTAGAAGTAGATAAACAAGTCCACATGATGCACAGCATTTTGTACCACCCCTCTACTACACCTGCTTGTAGACTTTAATTATTGTGGCTTTGTTATGAAGAGGTGAGCACCAATACTGTGTTTCATGATATATTCCCTAAAATCCTTAGCTTCCACCTGCAGTTCCAGAGCTGCCTCTTCCTTCTTGTTACACAAACGCAGCAGGGATGCAAGAGCAGAGGGGGAATGAAAATACTGTGCCTGGCAATCAAGCAGATACTCACTTGTACTATCTTCCTGTATTGGAGGACAGTTATGAGGGTCAGCAGTGTTGATCCCCAACATGAGTACTTTTAAACATGACTCTAACCTTTCTAATTCTAAGGACTGATGTGAAATTGGTCACTTGAAGCAGATCCTTCTCCCATATCAGTGATGGAAGAGCTCAAAGCAAAGGCCAGCTGCTGAGGCAGCTTCCATTTGAAGTATGGAGAGAGGTTAAGAACAGCACGCTGCATTTTCAGTTCTTTTCAGCCTGAAGTACTGTGATCCCCAGCAACATGCAGTCGACAGGAATAAGATGGTTTCACATGGCAATTAGGTAGAAGTGGAAGGGTTATTTTCTGTTTTCCACAAGTGCTTTGATTTACAATCTTGGAAAGGCAGATTGTTTAGTATTTTGCATCAACTTTTTGTTCCAAATCAAGCCAGGTAATTGTGTAAGGGAGCTGCTCTTCGAGCGGAGCGTTGGAATACTTACGGGTCAAGGTAAGCCCGTACGTACACCAACTACTTGGTAGAAGTCTAATCACCACAGTATTTTAATTGATTTCTGGACTTTTCTGTAGGCTTGTATTCTTTTTGTGTCGAAGAAGGCACAGCTTTTTCTTTTGTATAAGATGAAGTGCATGAGCTGTGATCGCCTGCAGATGTATAAAATGGCACTGATTGTGTGGTGAGGAAATGGGGCAGGAGGCTGAGCGTTCGTTCTGCTGAGAGGAGTGAACGTTAGGGACATCATACATTAAGTCCTAGTGCTTTGTGAATTCAGAGAACCTGGCTTCTGCTGCAACATTTTTCTAAGGCCACGTTCTGCTCTCCATGGATGCTGGGTTTGTATTTTTTAAAATAAGTTATTTTAATTAAAGAAATTGTGTAGCAGATAGCTGTTGTCACCTGTGTGTGACATCCAGCTGCTTAGCAGTCGATGATTCCGCATAATGCTTACCTCAGTTTCATATGGAAAGCAAGTGGCTTTCCTTAAACTGCAATTTCTGAGTGGTTTTTGAACCCTCCTTGTTTTCTTTCTGTTTTGGCCCATTAGCACAGTGCTAAATTAATGGGTTCGTTTTGTCTTGGGATAAAGCCTTCACAAGGGTAGATTTAGATTCGCTTTTAGGAAGAAATTGTGAAGGTGGTGAGGCACCAGAACAAATTGCCCAGAGAAGCTGTGGATGCCCCTTCCCTGGAAGTGTTCAAGGCCAAGTTGGATAGGGCTCTGGACAGCTTGGTCTGGTGAGAGGTGTCCCTGCCTGCCTGTGGCAGGGAGGTTAGAACTAGATGATCTCTGCTATCTCTTCCAGCCTAAGCCAGTCTATGATTCTAGGATTTGCTTAGACTGCACGCTTTGCTGTTTATGCTTTTTGTGTCACAAAATACAGAGACATACTCTTTCTGGTATCTTAGAAGACTGTGTGCGTGATAAGGGGCGAGGACTGGAAGAAATAAAAAGGTATAGGCAAAAAGGCTTTAAAATACTTGAAGCAATACCAGTTGCCAGTAAAATGCCTGCTCATTAGTCATTACACTTCGTGCAGCTATAGAACAGAAGCTATTTTTATTTGAGGACTAATAATGGAGGCTGCCTGAATGAAGACAGAGAACTGAAATGGGAGAACAAATGAAAAAAAAATGGAGGAGGAGACATTAATATCGGGTACAAGATAATCACAAAGCCTTTCAGGAGAGACAATATTTTTAGTTTGAAGACAAATGATAATCAACAGGAAAAAAACTAATCCCTGCTTGCCAAGGGAAGGATACAACATTTTAAAATAGAATTTTACCTTTGTCTAAGATTAACCAAATAAACAAGATTGAAAGGGAGCAGCTATGAGTGCTGACAGGTATGACTCTAGTTGGATGTAGAGGCAGGAGCGTGTAACACTTGGGGTGACACTGTCTGGAAATAGCCCTGGTCCTGCTTTGCAAGCAGAATTTTCTAGCTAAGGTTTTACTTTTTGAGCCAGATTATTTTTGAAAAAAGTGGTTCTGATAAGAAAATCCCCAGTTGGAGTGGGCTCCGTAAAAAGTACCTTTAAGGGTAATTTTATGAAAAGAGATCTTCCAATTTCTCACGATTCACACAAGAGCACTAACACTTGTATTTTTAATCTTGGCTCCATTTCTGCTAGAGAGGCAGCCACAGAAGCATTTCACACACTGGCCAGCTCTGTGGGTTCTGTTCCACCGTTCCTGGCTGTTCTCTTATGGAGTGAAGCAGGACTTCACAGCTAATTCATACCTTGGTCTGATGCTTGGATGGTCGCTAATAGAAAGGGGTGGGGTTGGTAGAGGACCAGATTATAGGGACAAAATGAGGGGCAGAAGGCACTTCACTTTATTTCTTGAGACCCCCAGGAAGAATTCTGAAGGAGATTTCCTCCTGGAGGAGCCTAACCCAGCACGAACTTCCAGGATGGCTCACGCAACTAACATGGATTGAAGTCCACCTGCTGCCAGCCTTCAGGAGTTGCTGCCCCTTTTCTTCTCAAGAGCTTTCATTAGGTCAGACATGAAATCCACTTGCTTGCCTTCACCCCCAGTTGGAGGTGGTCCAGCTGAACCTGGCTGTCCAGTGCTTTCTAGCCTTTTTGGAGGAAGAGGCACAGGTTTCTTTGTCAGAGGTGGTGGCTTACTGGAGACAGATGGAGGTGGAGGTGGAGGAGGTAATGGCAGGTCTCCAACACCGCTGCTGGAGGTTGGTGGTGGTGGAGGCACAAAATCTGGAGGAGCTTCACAGAAGTCAGGTGGTGGAGGAAAATCAATCTTCGATGTAGCTGATGGTGCTGGAAAGGTGGTGTCTGGATCTGTTAGGTAGATGCCGCTGTCTCGTTTGACTTTGGAGGGTAGAAGTGGTGAAACAGAAGTAGCGGACGAGCGCCTTTCAGGTGGAGGAGGAGGCTGCAGCGAGTTCCTCTTGATCTGGTGTAGCTGTGGCCTCAACGCCGACTGCGCCATGCTGGGCACACTGACATTATTTGGCTTTGCCTTTAGTGAGCAGAAGGAATAAAAGACAAGACATAGTCGGTGCATGTGTAAACCAGTGCTGCTGCCCAAGAACAGTGAAAAGAGATGAAGATCTGTGGGAAGAGCGCAGCAGACAGAGTGAAATGAAGTAGAGCATGTTTTGCCTGAAGTGTGCAGATTGCATTGGGTTTTCTTTCTGGAGCTGCCCATGGAGCTTTGACGTGGAAACCTCCATGTTTCATAGTTCATAGTTCATAGTGATTCTCTGGGTGCAGGTCCCAGAAAACCACTAGGTGCTTTTAGGAATTCAAAGAACTGCAGTTAGTAAGATATATAAAGGCACTTTCTGTTCATTCCCTGAGAACATGAAGACTCAAAAATGCTAATATTTGTGCTGTGATTTTGCATCCACGAGCATTAAGCAAGATTGGAGAACTGACATAGATTTGGCTCCCCTCCACATTGTACCTCCAAATCCCATTCTAACTGTGGCTGGTGGATCTCTGCATAAAGTGAAAATAACGAAGTCACCCGTCTCTGCTTAACCTCATTAGCTGCAACATCAGAGAAAGAGAAATTGAGAGATTTGAGAATGTATGTGTCTGGATTCACCATCCCCAGCATTCTCCAGCATGGTGTGACATGCGCTCGCCCTCAGGGTAGTGCACTGGTTCCCTCTGTGTGGGGAAGGAGACACCTGGGAAAGCCATCTGCCATGATTCCAGGTGGTGTACAGCAGGGCAAAACTATTCCACTGATGAGCTGGCAAGGGCCACTGATAAGCACGTGCCCCCTTTACTTTCGAATCAATACTGCTGCCAAACGGACCTTGAAGCTGCTAAGTTCTAGCCATGTTTTCCAGGTCAGGAGATGCTGAAACCCTTCGACAACTTTTGTGCTTTTCTGAAGGAAAAACGAATCAAAGCATCTGTGATGAAGTTAAGAAAAAGCAAATGTAAGGTATTTTCTGTTCCATGTGGAGACACTTGTTTTGACAAAATTGCAGGGGACTTTTCTTACCAATTGTGCTTGCTAGTCAGCCCTCTGAAGATAAATAAAGCCCAGCTGGCGATACCTGAATAAAGTTTGCTCTTTTTTTTTTTCAGGTGCCAACTGGTAGCTGTTGATAGTTACACACGACCTTGATATCTACCTTGTAGACCTGTGGAGAAGTCTGCTGTCCTGAGAGCAAAGCTTTGAAACACATTAATTTCTGATTATGCTAACGTATCAGTCCAGACGCAGCTAGAGAGTCGGCTAGCACTCTAGCTGAGCACGGTGCCCACTGAAAGACTTCAGCTGGGTCCTTTGGTCCCAGGCTTGCAGAAGCTGTGAGACAAAAGGCAGCAGCACGCTTGCTTCTGCCTGCAGAAAGTGCTCTGCAGCCCTGCAGTCAGAAGTACTAATTCTGGTGTTGTCCGAGGCTGACATTCACGCCTTCTCTTCCTCACTGTCCCTGCCTACAAAGATGGAAGTAAGTGAGACATAGTAGGAGGGAACCACAGGCTAAGTTCTGAGAACACTGTCTGCTCCAGAGGAAGTGAGGTTCAGAACACAGAAATAGATATTTTTAAAGGAGGAACTCAAAGGCAGAAACAAGAAGTGTAGGACACACAATGCAAGTGACAGTCCTAGTAATATAATTTCACTTGTTCCGTGCACTCCAAGCGTGATGGAGGCACTGAGTAATGAACTGCTGACAAATGCAGGTGATTTTTTGCTCTGGAGGATGCTTTCAGCCTTCATATTTGCATCCTACTGTGAAAACACCCAAAGACATTGCAAATAAACAAAACTCAAATCTTAAACAAGGAGTGCGTTAGAGCCCAGTGAAAACTTGGAATGTTTTCCCTTCCTTCCTCATCCTTTCTTACGCTTACCTTCAGCTCTGCACGTTGCTCTCTGTGTGTTACTAAGGCAAGATCACTTTTCAGGTTGAGACAAAATAGGTTCTGGCAGCACTGACTCTTTGAGACTGTCCCAGAGGGCATGTCCACAGTTCCTCCTATGTGGATTTACAGCTACTGGTTCTGCAGAATGAAAGTGGTGGGTGGTTGTTGATCCACCTCCTGCCACTTGCTCCTTGCCTTAGTGCAATGAGCACACTATCTGCAGTGTGTAAAGCCTGAGGAGGGGCAGCAATGCACCAATCGCTTTGCCCAGGAGCCAGATCCCTGTCACGGAAGTGTATTGGCACTTTCGGGGGAGAAGACAGCGCGTGAAGAAAAACAGACTCAAAGATCTGGTTCACAGGTGACATTTAACTGGTGGTAACTGCTGACCTGTACCTCTGATGGATCCGCTTTCTTCTGAGTCTCAGGAAAATCTACGCTGGAACGACGAATAGTTTGGGGAATCTGTCCATTTGACTGAACAGCACCTGTGACAGGGGAGAGGAGACAGAAGGAGCAGAGCTTTACGTTTTTTCTAATACTAGCCAGATTGGGCAACAGCAAACTAAGAAAAAGACTATGAAAACATCTTTACAGCTTCCACCAAGGAAGCTGAAAGCATTGCAGTTTTATATCAAGGAGAGTGAATAAATAAAGATATAAAAACAATCCTATGTCAGTAAGTGGTCAGTATGGAGAGATCTCAATCCCTCTTTGGCCGTGCCATGCCCTCAAGTGAAGGAAGTTCCTGTGTCTCTTCACTTGCTTTCCTGTCCACAGCAGTGCAAGACTTTGACCTTCATGCTGCTGAAAGATGATGCTGACCTCAGACATGCTGAGATTTAACTAAATGAAAGAGTAGGAAGAGCTCCTCTCTGTGTAGTGAAAGTGCTCCATATAGTAAATATGATCCACGAGAAAGTTGGGACATGGCTAAATGTTAATCTATTTCTTCTCATGGTAATGGATTTCATAAACTGTGTAAGGCCTGAAGGCAGCATTTGATATAAATAAGTATTTTTTGACTATAATTCATCACCAAAAGGGAGGTTGAACTTTGGCTTCTTGTGCTTCATTGGAATTTTCCATGCAAAGAAACTATTCCCAGCTGTGAGGACCACCCTTGTGTTTTGCACATTCAGTTGTCTTTTGGATATAAGATACAGTTCCTGTCATGTGTTTCTGCACAGCCCCTACCTCATTCATTTGGTAGAGGTGCCTCCATTTGCAGCCATATCTCAACTACAATGTCAATAGTTCTTCAGAGAAAATTCTTGAGAGACAACATACATGACTGAAATCTTTCTAGGCCACTTAACCATTTAATGGGATCAATTAGTTAAGATTAACAATCTATGTTACGGTCACATGCAGTGTTCCTAGTGAGGAGCTAGTAACACACACACCTAACATCCTTTAAAAGGCCTCGATCTTGCCCATGTGCAGTACAGACTGGAGGGCCAGTGTGCAGTCCTGCTGGCCAGCCATCAGCACCAGATCACAAAATGCTCCACAATTGTCCTATCCAGCCTTGCTAAAGTATCCCCACTCACAACCAGTAAAAACATCCCCAGATCTCTAAGGAATCGGTTATCACAGAACATTAGGGATTGGAAGGGACCTCGAAAGATCATCCAGTCCAATCCCCCTGCCAGAGCAGAACCACCTAGACCAAGTCACACAGGAACGTGTCCAGGCAGGTTTTAAATGTCTCCAGAGAAGGAGACTCCACAACTGCCCTGGGCAGCCTGCTCCAGTGCTCCGTGGTCTTCCTACCCAAAATGTGCATTTATTATCAAGATGTGACTCCAAGAAATAGCTGAAAGAACCACTCTCTTCTCACACAAACTGAAAAAAGGCAGACTAAAGCCTTGGAACGGTGTTTGGAGGATGTGAGTTGTCCATATGGGAACCAGGTTAGAGCTGGGAAAAAACATACAGCCACAAGACATGGACCATCAGCCCTTAACACAGACAGAGATAAAGGATTTGTGTTCAGACCCCAACAGAAAAATACCTTATGTAATGATGCTGATTCACACTGGCCTTTGGTGGGCTGCCTTTGCAATCTGCAAGTTCTAACTTTAAAGTGACAGCTCTGCTGCGAGCTTAGTTACAGACCAGAGAGCTACACTCTGCTGTCTAGAGCAAGATGTTCTCTTGCTGAATCCATGCGATAGATTTCTGAACAACACTGATGGTGACAGGAGAGTGCAAGACATGTGATTTCAGCTGCGGTGACAGCATCGGTACCTGCTGATGGGAGTCCTGCAGGGGCAGCCGGTTCTGCTTTCCTTTGACTTGTCCACCGAGAGGACAGGGCAGCTTTCTTCACTGCACGTCTGTAGTTATCATACAGCGTCTTGCCGTACTGCAAAACAACACAACACGTGTGGTGTTAGGCTGGAGAGAGGCCAAGCATTCATTTTGCTCCTCGATAACCTCTGTGGCCCCATTCTTTTCCACCTAGCTTTGTGAAGAAGGAGCTTTCCACAACTGCTGCTGCCTATTTCTGTATAGGGCCAGGTGGAAAGCATCTCGGTAACAGCCCAGTGATGAAACATGAGTTCCCGTGACACAGTCCCACTGGTGTTTTTGTCACATGCTATGTTCATCTCAGTGTCTGTAAACAACTTAAAGCTGGGCTCTAAGACCAACTGTCCTCAAGAACATGTCTATCCCTAGTGCTTTCCGAGTGTGATGTGTTTAGACTGGAGAACCCAGGCACTGAATCCTGAGCTCTAGAGCAAACAGTTCTGTCAGTATAAAGCACAAACCAATTGGATGCTCAGCACAAGTAGCCAGGTACAAACAGTATACTGGGCTACGCATGAATCAATCTTCCTCAATCCTTCGCACAACCCAAACTGGTCTGTGAATCCGGATCTTTTTGAGGCGGGTGAGGCTGACTATTCGGGCAGAACCATCTGGAAAATGTCACGGCTGGACTCGACCAGAGCTTGGATCTTTAGCCACAGCAAGCTACCATTGTGCCAGGTAACTGTGGAGTAACTTTTACCAATTCTTGAGTTTTCCAGCTACAGAATTCACCCTTATCTTAATGATTAAAAAACAAGCCGACAGCTAGGGTTCATGCATATCCAGCAAATCCATCCTGGCCACGTCCTTCTCTTCCTATGGTAACATCAATAGGACAGTTCATTCTCGTTGTAACAGTTCCAGTCGAGGGGATGGCAGTAACACGAGGAGGAAGGGATTTTACAAGAAATAAGTTTAACTGAAGTGACTTTTAATCTCACCTTGGCAATTCTTATTCCTGTTACCCACTGATGGAGGGTCGCTTGATCATCGCAGCATAAGTGCTTGATATACTGTGACTCCTTTTGAATCTGGGGGTGCTGAAAGACATTGATTCATAAAGTAAGACAAACACGGAGATCAAATCACTACACAAGGGTGAAGACACCACGAAGTGACCTTGGTGAGAGCACTGCCCCTGCACATCGTGTTAACTTGAGGATTGTCTGGGAAAAGAAAACAACAGCCGAAACAGAAACCCAAAAAAGACAGCGATCATGAGCGATACACCAGCTGCCACCGGCATCGTTTGCTTCCAATGGTATGTCTGTGTTGGGATGTGCATTCCAGTGCTACAGCAATCTAGCGCTGATCCGGCACTCAACGCAGGTTACGAACGTCACTGCTCAACGTCTAACACTCCATCTGCAAACACTGGAGGGGAAGCCTGGTTCTCATTGAGGTTTGTTGTCCCCAAGGCATCCGAACAGTGTTAGTTTTCAAAGGGTACATTGAATCTCTTTAAGCATAAACTCTCAGCTGAAAGACGTTTCCTTTTGACTTTGCCTTTCTTTGGACCTACTCCTAGCTCTTTCCCCAAGACATCTTTATTCTGCTTAACTCTTGTGGCTGTTTGGCAACAGTTATGTAATTCTGCCGTATGGTCTAGATAGAGGATCATTCAAAAAGCAAGGCCATCAGAACTGATCTTTTTCATTTGTTTGTGCCTGAAATCACAATTTTCTAACCCCTTTTGTTCTTTTGCTGACAGTTTTGGTGGTGATGTACCGCTGCAGCTCGAGCAAAGATCACCAAGATTGCTAGGCTGCCTACTTGTCTGAGAGTGAACATCATCTCTGAGACTGTGGTTCCCCTTCCTTAGCAGAAAAGGCTGTAATTCTTCAGTGGCTCAGATGGAATCCCTTGCTACACAAAGAGAATAATAAAGCTTCACTATCCCTCATTTATGTGTTCACACCTACCTATATTCTTATAACTGAGAGGTGCACAGTTAGTGTAATATTGTGAACGCACAAAAGGGCACCCAAATATGCTCCAAGGATTCACTGTTGTCAAATCACTCTCTTTTCAACTTGGACAGTTGAAAAATCCAAAGCTTGCCTCCACTTACCAGCAAGGACCCTGGTTTTTGTTAAGCCTCTAAAGCAGAGCAGAGCTGCACATGGGGACCTCAGGAGGATTCCTCATAGTGCAGAGCATCCTGTCAGCCCGTAGCTGATGCATGTACAAGGTGTCTGCTTAAAGATACCTGCTGGTGGCTGAGGCACATCTGGCATGGAGGCCAAACCCTGGCCGCAGCAGGCCTGAATGCAGAGGTCTTGCTCCTCAGCCATGTGTCCCTACTTCCCCCTCAGCACTGCAGACACCAGGCTTCTCTTGCTGACCCAACTATTTATGAGGCCACATTGTGACTCAGAAAAAAGGGAAGCAGTCTGGATTAAATATAACCCATTTCAACATGTTTGGCTTATTGTGTCTTGGTTTCTTTCTTTTAAACCCAGCAATATGCAGCATGGCCTCACATGCAGCGTGGGCATGACAGGCGCTGTGCCTCAGGGAAAGAAGTCATGGGACGGCACGAGCCAGTGCTGCTGCCAAAGCCCTGTGTCACCAAATCACAGTGAGTGTCAAAACATCAGGGGCTGTGGGCAGAAAGAAAAAACAAAGGGCATATGGCTCTCGTGGGGTCTTGCAGTGGCAGAGCTGTGCCAAGGCAATGCTGGGCGTAACCGTGTTACAGCTCTCTGCACTGTTTGAACTCAGGCTGGCCACCACCGTGGGCAATAAATATGCAAAGTCCACCTCAGCCCTCTGGAAGGGCTCACGACAGGATTGTCACCCATTCTCCCAAGGTGAGTGCTAGGGACATCTCTCTTGCCATGTGAGCGCAGAGATGCAAGCTCTGATGGCAGGTGCCTCAGCTGTGGAGCAGGCACCATGCCCACCCCGTGGACCTGTGCGTCGCCTGCTCGGTGCACTGGCACAGCACACCTTCACACAGTTCAGCTGATGGGGCACTGCCTGGCTGCTGGGCACCTGAGCCAGGTGTTGAGCAGGCAGTGACCAGGGCCCCTGCACAAACAGCCTCCTCCTGTCCACCAGCATTTCACAGTATCACAGTAATGATAAGGTTGGAAAAGACATTAAAGATCATCCAGTCCAACCTAAATCCAAATAAACCAAGTAAACCTAACATCTAGATCGTGCCACTCACGCCACTTGCCTGTGCCTGTCCCTGGCAGGCTCACATTGCCTGACTGCTTCCCAGCCAGCTCCACTGCTGGCAGCCTGTGGCCAATGCACAGCACCTGACAGACCCTACTTCCGCCACCGCTTGTTCATCGTGTGGCCAAACACGGTGAAAGCTCCGAGAGACTTCAGTCTGAACGGCATCTTTAAGAAGGAAGCGTAAGCAGCCCCTGCTCTGTGGGGCAGGGCGCGTCCCACAGACCTGGGCTACCTTATCACCGGCAGAGCCAAAACAATCAGGAGGTGCAACCAAAGGCAGTGCAACCCTGGGTGGATTCAGCTCTTCAGGCACGTCTCGTCAGCAAGCCCCGATGTCGCTGCAGTGTGTGAAGTCCTGCCGAACCCAGCAGATGGCACCCAAAGCTTTAAGAAACGAAAAAAGCTTGTTCTCCCCTTTTCCGTGGCGAGAAGTCAAAGTCTAGGTCTTTTCAAACACCACATCCATCACCAGGGCTTTTTTTACAAGCACAAAACCCCAAACCTGCCATTATTTAGCGTAAGATTCACGTGAAAACCCAGAAGAAAGTGCCCACCCTGCAAACCAGGCACAGAGGATGTGGTGCAGACCAAACCAGCTAATGGTGCTGCACATAGACACAGCCCTGTCCTGGGGAGCTCAGAGCAGCTGCTGTCCTCTCCTGTGGGACACCCTACAGAAATATCAGCTTCACAAGAACAATTGCACCAGGACAGGTCAAAGGTCTCTGAACCCAGGATGTGGACACTGACAGTGGGGATGTGGAGCTGCTGGAGGGATTCCAGCATAGGACAACGAGGATGATGAAGGAGGTGGAGCACCTCTCTTATGAGAAGAGGCTGAGGGAGTTGGGTCTCTTGAGCTTGGAGAAGAGGAGACTGAGGGGTGATCTCATTAATGTCTATAAATATTTGAAGGGTGGGTGTTAGGAGGATGGAGCCAGGATCTTCTCATTGTCATCTACTGATAGGACAAGGGGCAATGGGTGTGAGCTGGAACATAGAAGGTTCCACATCAATATGAGAAAGAACTTCTTCCCAGTGAGGGTGACGGAGCACTGGAACAGGCTGCCCGGGGGGTTTGTGGAGTCTCCTTCTCTGGAGATGTTTAAGACCTGCCTGGATGTGTTCCTGTGTGACTTGGTCTAGGCGACACTGCTGTGTCAGGGGGATTGGACTGGATGATCTTTCGAGGTCCCTTCCAATCCCTAATGATTCTATATGGAGGGAAGAGAAAGAACAAGACAAGCATGCACGTTACTTCTTTGTACTCTCCCTGTCCACAGCTCCTTTCAGGTCAGAGGATTTCCTGAGCCATATGTTGTTTCTCTCTTTTTAGGTTCTGCAATGGATTTCTCCTCCAGGTGTTTCTGCAGATTCTTATTGAGCTCAGAGAGAGTTCTGGCATCCAAAAGGATTTCCTCAGGTCTGTTATATGCTTGATGAAGAACCACCTCCTTTTGCCCTGAACCTGACTGCTAGCAGCTTTGTGTACATCATCCTTGATTTGGAAGAGACACTGGATGGTTGACCCTTGTCCAAAGGGTCATAGGGACAATAGGGACAATAACCTGACGTTATTGTCCAGAACCTCAGGCTCACAATGTCCCTCCAGAATTCTTCAGTCTGCCTTTTCCCTAATGATCTGAATAATGTGGCTAGTTATAACGTGGCTACGAATATTTTGAGACTGTGGGGCTGTCATTGCATTGGGAAGTTGAGAGTAGGCAAACAAGACTTGTGGGTCTCGTGCCTCCACTCTACCCTATCTTTCACTGGCTATTGTCTCTACTGGGCAATCCATCTTAACAGCTGACACTCACCGGTGGGATCTATTCCAAATTACCCCAATCATTTTCTTGATTAAATTACTCCAATCAGCAACCGTGATTAAACGCAGTCACGAGTACGTTCTGTCAATTAGGGACCAAACCAGCTGGCTGCTGAGCCCTCAGCTCTTGCACAGAAGCTCAAACACTGCAAAGCTCTGCAGGCAGCCTGGATCTTCACTTGTTAACAGGTAAGAACTGCATGCCACTCACTATCCAAGAAGCAGCAGCAGCACTGGCTCTCTTTTTGCATGTAGCTTCACCAACGACATATGAAACATAAATTTGTTGGACCAGTAGCCCACTGAGGTTGACTGGAAATATCCCCATCATCTTCCCTGGGCTGCAGATCAGGTCCAGTCCCCTGCCTTCCATCATGATAGTGCAGAAGCTGCCTACTGCAGCCGCGTGCACGGCCAGAATCTGGGACAAAACACCAGCAGAACCCAGCTTAATACTGGAGGTTTATACCTGTAAGAGGTTGTTAGAAAGTGGCTCAGATGGAGGCGTTTGCCTTCCTGTGGTTCTTAGATGCATGCAGCTTCCCCTTTGGACAGGAAGGCAACGTTTTTCAGCTTCACACCCCACTCCAGCAGCTTGCTGGCTGGGGAAGATCTGTACCACAGTGACATTACCTGGGCAGCACAAACAGCATCAATCTCTGCTGCCCACGACGACTTCTGCAAGTTTGCTCTCCACTGAAAACTTCAGGTCACATGCAAAATCAATTAGATTGTACATTAAAATGCTGTCTCATGATAATCACAGAACATCAGGGATTGGAAAGATCATCTAGTCCAATCCCCTGCCAGAGCAGGGTCACCTAGACCAAGCCACACAGGAACATGTCCAGGTGGGTTTTCAAATGTCTCCAGAATCAATTCAGAGAAGATTCTGGGCAGCTGGAAATCCCTGAAAATGATGACCCGGTGTGAAGATCCATTCCCTCCTTTCATAGGTCTCAGTATAGTTTTGATATTAAGAGATATTAAGGAGCAGTAGTCATGACACGAGGCTGGTTTTGTTAAGCTGCATTGATGGTCACACGGGTCACAAAAATAGCAGTGCTGGCAGTCATGTGAGAAAGCCTGTTCTGGGCAAAGTAACACTAAGCTCAGCGTGCCACACCTTCGACATCTCGCACGTAGAGACAGAGAAGTGATTTCGTGACGTGGTGCATACCATGGCCTGGAAGGGTCATCTGACAGCTAAGTGAAAACATCTCTTCTGGAAAGCTTTACCACCTTTGTCTCTGAAACAAGCAGCAGCAAAGCGAATTATGAAATACAACTGCTTGAAAAGGAACCACTCCAGAAGTCACGCGTTTGAATCACAGAGTGATCATGGTTGGAAAGGACCTTCTAGACCTTCGAGTCCAGCCGTACCCACACCAACAAAAAAACCCACCCAAAACCCCACTAAAAGACAAACTCACACCCCCAAAAAACACAAACCACTAAATCCCTGAATATCTAAATCTCTGATTGTTCAACTAACACAAATTAACCCCCTCCATGCCTGCCACTGTAGCTGTTGTGAAGCACCACGGCTACACGTTTCTCAAGTACCTCCAGGGATGGTGACTCCAGCACCTCCCTGGGAAGGCAGTTCCAGTGCCTCACCACTCTTTCTGTAAAGACTTTCTTCCTACTGTCCAGTGCAAACCTCCCCTGCCTCAACTTGTGACCATTTCTCCTGGTGTTGTCATCAGTTACTAAGGAGGAGAGGCCACCACGCACCTCTCTACAGGAGATTGTAGAAAAATGGGAAATATCCAGGCAGAAGGGGACTCCAGATTTTTCTCATAGAGAAAGTGGAGTCCTGCGGAACAGCGCATTGACATGCAGCAGCATTTTACTGCAGTGGATTTCGGTCTCTATCAACATCAAAACTCTTAGTAGTGAGGAATTAGTCACATTGCTGGTCCTGTTTTTCCTAAGTGTTGGCCATCTGTCCAGGCAGGTCTCCTCCAATGTCAGGCTACAAGTGGAAGTGCTGTGTTCCACCCAGGAAAGCACTGGAAAGGACCGGAACAGGATTTACTGTTCTCTGAACCTCTGTCGCCTCTGCACATATTGACTGTCTAAAGCTAAAGAAAGTAGAAACACTTGACTATAAAGAGCTTATTTTCTGGAAAGGTTGAAAAATGTACACAGATTACACGTTCAGATAGGAACCCTTTGCCCGAGGGAAAAATAGACAGAAAACATGGAAAACCTGAGGAAACGGAAACCGGACTGATGTGGTTTCTCCAGCCGGTGCCAAAACAAATGACTAAAGGCCGTACGTGCATGAAATTAGAGATTATCCCAACAAAGTGTTCTTTTGCTTTGCCTTCTTCCAGCACTGGAGAGGAAAAGTCAACGGAAGTTATTCAGGCGTCTCTCTGGATTCCTTGCCCCAAAACAGATGGATCGTTGCTCAGTCGCTGAGGCAGAAACAACAGCCAGCAGCATAGAGAGTGACTAAGTTTGGATCAAAGGCTTTGGCTTTAGACCAAATTTTCATAAAATTCCACACGATGATGTAAATTTCACATGTTATCTTCTGCTGGTGAATCTGGGCGATGCTAAGCCAGCAGCTCAGCAAAGCTGAGACTCCCCTGGCTTCTGTGAGCGCAGGTAAAACACAAGCACCTTTCAAGCTCAGATTTGCCATCTGCTCTGAAACACGGTCAAGAGTTGCCGGTGCTCTGCACTCCTCGTGCTACAACGAGCAGGCTTAACTGATCATTAGAAGACATGAATGGACCACACAGATAAAACAGAATCATAGAATCATTAGGGATTGGAAGGGACCTCAAAAGGTCATCTAGTCCGATCCCCCTGCCACAGCAGCTGTCCTTTCATAAGGTTATTTATCTTTCAACAGACACTACTCTAGTGACCGAGGCAAAATTTTTAGGTCATGAAAAATACATACAATAGCCACTGTAAGCAAAGGAGACAGCTTTATGCACCAAATACCATTTTCCAAAGCTGTTATGATCCATTTCTCACCCATCAGCCTCTGTCCTTATTCTCCCCCTCGTCTATGCGTTAGTCTTGCAAAGCTGGGTGCCCTTGCTGCGACTGTAACCCCACATATCTGAAAGTGTTCTGTAGTAAAGAATATTTCTTCCTGGGCCCTTTCAGTCAATCTAGCACTGGCTCTTACTCTGAAATATTTATCTGAGGCATTCATGCTACCACAACAATTTTCAAATCTTTCACATAAGAAATAGAAACTTTCCTGACTTCTACCTTGATTTAGAATCATAGAATCATTAGGGTTTGGAAGGGACCTCGAAAGATCATCTAGTCCAATCCCCCTGACACAGCAGGATCACCTAGACCAAGTCACACAGGAACACATCCAAGCAGGTCTTAAACATCTCCAGTGAAGGAGACTCCACAACCTCCCTGGGCAGCCTGTTCCAGTGCTCTGTCACCCTCACTGGGAAGAAGTTCCTTCTCAGGTTGATGTGGAACCTCCTATGTTCCAACTTACAACCACTGCCCCTTGTCCTATCACTAGGTGACATTGAGAAGATCCTGTCTCCATCCTCCTGACACCCACCCTTCAAATTATGAGGTCGCCCCTCAGTCTCCTCTTCTCCAAGCTAAAGAGACCTGCGCTAGCCACTTTTTCTACAATTTTTGCTGGAATTTTGTATCTCAAACATCATCAGTTCTTATCCTCCACCTTTTTAACCAGCACTGTGTTGAGTGCATTATGATCACGACCCGGTCTGCAGGGGAGCGTGCTGGGAGGAGGGGATCACGAGTGGAGTGACTAAATACCAAATCACTTGCTAGAATCCTGCTACTTTTGCGAGCAGAATGCCTTCTTGAAACTTGACCTCCAACATTCTTTGGATCATTAGAATTTAAAAGAAGTAATTCTAGTTTTCAAAGGACGGCAGGAAAGTGTAGCTGCTCAGACTGCACAGGAAAATGTGCCCAGCTGTGGTGCGACTACGGGATGATTTGCCTTTGTCTTAGTTTATCCCCAGGAAAGCAATTTTTCTCATCCTAGATTAATTCAGCATTATGCACCATTACCTCCAGATTACTCAAGCACGACCAGCACCAATAAACTATAATTAAATCCACTCTTTGTCACAAGCACATCAGAGTGCCTGAACCAGCACATTTGCATATAGATTACCTTGCTGTTTGTGGGCTTTGAAAGACTTTTCAACACGGCTCTCGGCCTGGCGCCTGCGTGCGCGCACACAGGCACCGTCACGCCCCGGATAAACCCCGTGTCCCCTGTTTCCGCTCAGTGCAAGGGGTGCTGCAGCTGGCACAACCAACAGATCTCTTCCTTCAGGGTGGAACCTTGGTTTTGAGGGCTCTGAGCTCAAACTATGAAATAAATCATGAGAGGTGTCACCCAGTTCCGCTGCGTTACCCACGTAACATAATAGATGATGAAAGAGAAGATCTGCAGGGAGCCTGCATAAAAATTCATTTCGTAAAGGCCAAGGCGACTGTGAGTCAAGAAGCCCCTCCAGCTTGTGCACTCGCTGCGTGCAGAGTGCGAAGTTGCTCTGTCTGTGACAGAGAGATGTCTTGGTTCCTGCACTGTTTGTCTTCCAGAAGAGGCCAGCACCCTCCATGGGGTCGTGCTGCTACCCTCCCCACCTCGTCTGCCTGGAACAGGGACAGATGTAGCCTCAACAGGTGCAGACCTGAGTGAGGGTCTTCGTTCATATTGGGCTGCCCTTCTCTTTCTTATTTTCTGAGTATTAAGACAAGACTCTCTTTACCTCAGGCCAAAGAGAAAGGTGGGGTCTTTAAATGTTTGTAAGCACTTTGGCTGAGCAGAAAATAGGAAGACAGTGCACGTTTACAGAATCAGAGGCCCCCAAAGTATTTATGTTATTCAGAGGCTGTAATTTTAATATGCTGAGGCTTCTCTGTGCTGTCTATTGCTCTATAAATGCCTTTGAGGGAGGAAGGCTTGTTTAGCAGTGGCACAGAACAATTCAATTTAAGAAAGGTTATAGCTCAGCACAGACTCAGTAGCTACTGGGAAGTACAACTGTACTTCAAACCTTATAGTTGCCCCAGAGCCTAAGGACTGCTGAAAGCTGACTCCACCAGAGCCTCAGTGCCAGGCTGTGCTCTCATCCTCAGCCACATCAGTTCTGGTTTGCCGCACAGCTAAAAGCGACCCTGCTCTCTGACACCAGCCAGCCAGCTGTGCCCCTTCAGTTGGTCGCAGCTGGGCTTTCTGCTGCCTGAGAAGAGCTGATATGAGGAAGCAACTGCTTTGTTCAGTTACCACAGCAGTCTCCTGAATCATCCTGAAAGGAAACTCCTGAATAAGCCCAGCAAAGAGCTCTTTTTGCTGGTAAACACCGTGATGTGCTTTTGAATTGCCTCTGTCACACAACTGTTCTCCCCATTATCTCATCGGTGTCTTGATGGCTAACGAGCAAAAGACGTCCCATTTTTGTTCTGAGCTACAGCATCTACAGTGGAATGAGAAATCATGGGAAGAAATTGTAGGCAAGGAGCACTCACAAGGCATCATGCTTCTCTAGGTGTAAGAGGAACTTTCAACAGGACAGATCTGCAGACGAGAACATTTATATCTGAGGTAGTTTCAAATAGCTAGTCCAGGTGCAGCTCTGACATCACAGGCTGCAAAACCTGCTCCAGCTTCTGGATGTGTATCAAAGCGACCTGCCCATGATGTGCATGATCTTGTACTCAAAGTCAGCTAAGTCACCCACGTATGACCACTGAAGTCAAAATGGAATGACTGGATTAAAAACTAAGCAGGACAGAGGGAATCGCAAGGGCATGGTAACGGGATGAGTGTTAGCTGGAACACATGCCGAGACCAAAGACAGTGTCTGTGAGCCCCTCACTTTAGTCTAGTCTAAGGAATGAAAAGAGAGGAAAAAGCCCACGTACCGTTTAAAGACATCAGAGTGAAACCACAAAGAAAGGTCATGAAGACTTTGAGGCAGGAGTCCATAGTTTAGGGCGGTGTCAGACAAGCTGGGAGATCTCATTGTTCTATCTACAACCAAATCACCAGTGTTGTGATTAACCCTAGATACAAGGTTCCTCTTTCCTGTAAGTTCTTGGTGGCGCCTGGCACGTAGACACAAAAATGTCAGGACTGACTTAAAACCATAAAATTGTTCACCAGCTGTTTTTCACAGAATCACAGAATTATCATGGCTAGAAAGGACCTCCAGGGTCATCAAGTCCAACCTTTTCTCCTAGTGTCTAACCGCTAGACCATATCCCCAAGCAGCGCATCCACCCGTTCCTTAAATACCTCCAGGGATGGTGACACCACCACCTCCCTGGGCAATCCATTCCAGCACCTAACCACCCTCTCAGTAAAGAATTTCCTTCTAACATCCAGTCTAAACCTCCCCTGATGCAACCTGATGCCATTTCCCCTCGTCCTATCATCACTAATTGGAGAGAAGAGCCCAACGCCATCCGTTGCTACAACCTCCTTTAAGGTAGTTGTAGAGGGCAATAAGGTCCCNTTCTGCCCATCGCTCCAGCCTGTCCAGATCCGGCTGCAGAGCCTCCCTGCCCTCCAGCAGATGGACACTTGTGCTCAATTTTGTGTCATCTGCAAATTTACTGAGGGCGCACTCGATCCCCTCATCCAGATCATCGATAAAGATACTAAACAAGACCGGTCCCAAACCTGAACCCTGAGGGACCCCGCTTGTGACTGGCCGCCAACTGGATTTCATGCCATTCACCACCACCCTCTGGGCTCAGCCGCCCAGCCAGTTTCTAACCCAGTGAAGGGTCCTCCTGTCTATGCCATGAGCCACCAGCTTCTCCAGCAGAATGCTGTGGGAAACAGTGTCAAATGCCTTCCTGCAGTCCAGGTAGACAACATCCACCGCTTTGCCCTCATGCACTAGGCAGGTCACCTGATCATAGAAGGAGATCAGGTTGGTTAGACAGGACTTGCCCTTCATGAACCCCTGCTGGCTGGGCCTGATGCCCCCGTTGTCCTGCACTTGCCGTGTGATCACCCCCAAGATGAACTGTTCCATGACCTTCCCTGGTACCGAGGTCAGGCTGACAGGCCTGTAGTTCCCCGGATCATCCTTCCTGCGTTTTGTCACTGTTCTGCACAAGCACAGGGAAATGCTGCTATAACGTCTCCTAAGGATGTCATACCTGGCTAGCAGTCCATCACAGAACATTAGGGATTGGAAGGGACCTTGAAAGGTCATCTAGTCCAATCCCCCTGACACAGCAGGATCACCTAGACCAAGTCACACAGGAACACATCTCCAGAGAAGGAGACTCCACAACCACCCTGCACAGGCTGTTCCAGTGCTCTGTCACCCTCACTGGGAAGAAGTTCCTTCTCATATTTATGTGGAACCTCCTATGTTCCAGCTTACACCCATTGCCCCTTGTCCTATCACTAGATGACACTGAGAAGATCCTGGCTCCACCCTCCTGACACCCACCCCTCAAATATTTATAGACATTAATGAGGTCACCCCTCAGTCTCCTCTTCTCCAAGCTAAAGAGACCCAGCTCCCTCAGCATCTCCTCATAAGGGAGGTGTTCCACTTCATCATCCTTGTTGGCCCTACACTGGACTCCCTCCAGCATCTCCACATCCCTATTGAATTGAGGGGCCCAGAACTGGACACAACACTCCAGGTGCGGTCTCACCAGGGCAGAGTAGAGGGGGAGAAGAACCTCTCTCGATCTGCTAACCACCCCACTTTTGATCCACCCCAGGATGCTGTTGGCCCTCTTGGCCACAAGAGCACACTGCTGGCTCATGGTCATCCTGCTGGCCACCAGGACCCCCAGGCCCCTTTCTCCCAAACTACTCTCCAACAGGTCAGTCCCCAGCCTATACTGGTACCTGGGGTTGTTCTTGCCCAGATCCAAGACTCTACACTTACCCTTGTTATACTTCAGTACACTTCTCTCTGCCCAGGTCTTGCTGAATGGCAGCACAGTCTGCAGGAGTGTCGGCAACACCACCCAGCTTTGTGTCATCAGCAAACTTGCTGACAGTGCATGCCAATCCCTCATCCAAATCATCAATGAATAGACTGAACAGGACCGGTCCCAGCACAGACCCCTGGGACATTCCACTAGATACAGGCTTTTGCAGAGGGTATCGTATCTCATCAGGGTCTCTGGAGCATCAAACTTCAGCAGGTTTACACATGCAAGAAACTGTTTGTGGCATTTGTAGACCTTATTTTTCTAGTGCGTTACCTTTAAGACGAAGCAGTGGTCTGTAGGTGCCTTGTACTTCGCTTTGTGTTGAGAACCGTAGTAAACGTTCATGTTCTCGAACTGAATGAAGCACGCCAGGTCCCGTGATGTCTGCAAAGTAAAACCAAGCACGTCGCTGTTAGAACACGATCAAATTTTGCTGTGGGACTCATTGATGAGTACTGTTAGGGATTGGAAGGGACCTTGACAGATCATCCAGTCCAATCCCCCTGCCACAGCAGGATCATCTAGACCAAGTCACACAGGAACATGTCCAGGAGAGTTGTTTAAAACATGTCCAGAGAAGGAGACTCCAAAATCTCCCTGGGCAGCCTGTTCCACTGCTCTGCTCTGTCACCCTCACTGGGAAGAAGTTCCTTCTCATATTGATGTGGAACCTCCTATGTTCCAGCTCACACCCATTGCTCCTTGTCCTATCACTACATGACACTGAGAAGAGCCTGGCTCCATCCTCCTGACACCCACCCTTTGTATATTTATCAACATTAATGAGGTCACCCCTCAGTCTCCTTTTCTCCAAGCTGAAGAGACCCAGCTCCCTCAGCCTTTCCTCATAAGGGAGGTGTTCTGCTCCCTTCATCATCTTCATGGCTCTGCACTGGACTCTCTCCAGCAGTTTCCTTTGAGTGGAAATGGCCATGTTACAGGGTCACTCTTGGATAAAGTGAGCAATCAGGGAATTGTGAAAACACCAAAACAACCAAAACCACAAGCCCTCTCCACCCCTCTGAATGGGGTTGCATTTCCTCACACAATGGTTCTTCTATGCTGTTCTCATTCTAACTGCTGCTTTCTTTACAACACACCCTTAGGCTGAGCTTATTCACAGGTTACATCTGCAAGTCAGGGTTTGTGGGGAGATGAAACACTCCATACTGCATGTAGGCAGGGCTTCCTCTCTCTCCTTTGTCTCACCTGAAGATGATGTCAGGCATTTTGTCACTGACTGTGGACCTAGGACTTTCCAACTCTATCAACTCCTGACCATGTTCAAATCACAGAGTCATTAGGGATTGGAAGGGACCTCGAAAGATCATCTAGTCCAATCCCCCTGACACAGCAGCATCACCTAGACCAAGTCACACAGGAGCACAGCCAGGTGGGTTTTGAACATCTCCAGAGAAGGAGACTCCACAACTCCCCTGGACAGCCCGTTCCAGTGCTCTGTCACCCTCACTGGGAAGAAGTTCCTTCTGATATTTATGTGGAATCTATGTTCCAGCTCACACCCACTTAGCAGAGCCTGGATCCATCCTCCTGACACCCACCTTTCAAGTATTTATAAACATTAATGAGGTCACCCCTCAGTCTCCTCTTCTCCAAGCTGAAGAGACCCAGCTCCCTCAGCCTCTCCTCATAGGGGAGGTGCTCCACTTGCTTCATCATCCTTGTTCATAGGATGTTCTGTGTGTGCAATGTGATTTGAGGACCAAAAGCTGTTACCTCACTGTGAGGTAAAGTCAAAAGCAGTTGCTGTGAAAGCAGCAAAGTAACCCGGGTCTGTGTTTCGGTGACACTCGTTTATAAACACGGGGAGCTGCAACAGCAGAAGTGGTTTTCATAATACAAATGAAAACCAGCCACAAACACACCAGTCCCAGAAGCCACCCTTCTACCTTGTCACTGTGGAAACGAGACGCTGGATCATAGACTCATTAGGGATCGGAAGGGACCTTGAAAGATCATCTAGTCCAATCCCCCTGCCGGAGCAGGATCTGTGCAACGTGCTCAGGACCCCTTTGCGTCTCCAGTTGGACTCTTGAACGTTTTGTAGTACTAGATGTCAGTGCACTTGATGCACTCAGGTGGATGCTTCTGTCTCTCTACACAAAAGACAGCCTCAAAAGGCCTAAGAAGGGATTCTCTAGAAGATCTAAAGATCACTGCAGGATAAAACGTACAGCACTTCTGAGTGCTGGCTGCTGGCACAGAAAGCCAGTGCCAAACAAAGTAAAATCCCATGTTTTCATGATAAGAAATGGCCCTGCAGGACAACTTTAAAATTGCCCTTCCACAGGAAGCACTTGGGCAGCATCACACCAGCTGAATGGAGCGGTGTTGTTTTCCCTTCCCCTTCTGAATTCCAGAGGAGGGCTATTTCATTAGTGCTTTTATCTGCCCGTGGAAATCACGAGGAGGAACACCCGACAGGATTCAGAGGCTGCGTTCGAGTATTTTCACAAGCGGTGCAGTCAAAGTTAAACCAAAGCAAGCCCCTAGCCCGTCTCCGATGCACCAGACAGCGCTCTTAAAACATCACCCTGGGACTTCTTCCCTTTCACCGCCGTGAATTGTTTTATTGCTAGAGGATTATTTGGCTTCCTGACCTTGGTTTTCCCTTTGGGCACATAATAAATCCCAGAAGCTCGTAGAAGAAAATAGCGCCTCTTCCAGGACTTCTTTCCGTCTTCTTTTAAATAAAGGGCCCCTTCAAGCTCTGGCACAATGACAGATGCCCCACAGAAGCTTTCCTGTGCAACAAGAATAATAATCACAGAATCATTATACATCAAATAAATTCACTTAAGCACAACCCCATGAATAAAATGCTTCTTGGAAAAACAAAGACGTGTCCTATGGCAGCGAACACGTGAAGGTGGCGAGTGCAGTTACCAAGAGGAACACTTTAGACAGGCAGAGGAAACATCTCCAGGCTAATGTGGTAACTCAAAGAGCTCACACGGGAAAACACCGCTCGCAAAACTTCCGCGCTCTAAAGTGTCGAGAGAAAACCTACAAAAGCTTTTAACCAGATGTACATGTGCTCAGCGAAGGGAATAAACCAGGGTGGCTGGTGCTGCTCTTGTTGGTTTTTCAGACTGCTAGTTTTGTCTTAGTCTGTTGCTGCATCTACAGGTTCTGCAGAGAAATACTTCTGCGGAGAGACTCTGTAGAGATGGTTTCATCCAAAACCAGCTAAAGACAAAATGTCATCCTCAATCTCTGCTTTCACTTTGCAATAAGTTCCAGCATTTACAGCACTCTAAACAATAAACTTCAGAGTTTGTTGAAGGATCTATTGTTGGGTAATTTTTATGTCATAAATGCTTTGGCACTAATGTTTTCATTTGGAATTTACCAGGACACCTGCTGCTCGGCATCTGGTGCCTTCATGAGATGCACCAATTCTGAAATGGGAGTCCTCAGCCACTTGAGGACAGCCCTTCCTCCACCAAAGTCAAAATGCTTTCCAGGAGAACTGTGATCATCTTTTCCTTCACACAGCTCTGGATTTGTGTTGGAGTTTCTGGAAAAGCATAAGAATTCCTTTTTCTGTTGCAGCACGTCTAATAATTTGAAGCAACGAGAAGCAGAGCTAGTTCTGACCCAAAAGGTAGAATAACTGCTGCTGATAGATCTCATTAACGATACGAACTAAAACAGGCTGGCCCTAAGGGTGTGACACAGCTCTTTCTTTTATTAATGCTTGTATGAGCTGTGTAACACAGCATCACAGAACATCAGGGATTGGAAGGGACCTCAAAAGGTCATCCAGCCCAATCCCCCTGCCAGAGCAAGGTCACCTAGACCAAGTCGCACAGGAACGCGTCCAGGCATCTGTAGCAAGGAAAAACTCTCCATCATTCAATGTTGCTGAATGACACAAGCTGCACTTTTAGCAGATGCAGAGGAAAGTCCACCTGTTAAACCTAGGACAGAAAGACACCAACCATCAGGGGGACTGGACTAGATGATCTTTCGAGGTCCCTTCCAATCCCTACTGTTCTGTGATTCTGTGATCACAGACTTTCCTGTGAATACATTTGCCCAGGAAGAACTAAACACTGTTGTTGTGGAGATGGCAGCAGAGTTCTGATGACATCTGCATCATCAGCCTAGAAAGTTGGCTTACCTCCAGCAAAGCCTCTTTGTTTTTGTCATTCATTTCTTTGCCTTCATTCTTCCCACTGTTGGCCAGGTAAAAATTCTGATGAAAACACAACAGAAATTGATGTTCATTATAAAGTCAGCATTACAAGTAACCAGACCACCACAGACCCCCTCAACAGTTACTGAACTTTAATACTCGGTACCAAGACCAGCAGATGCAAGATGTAGATGGACTCTTGTTATAGAAAACTTTAATCATGGCTGCTTGCTCCTGCATTGCAAAATATTTCTGTGCAGTGAAGAAGGCATTAGAGGAGCTAGAATCTGTCACCGTGAAGGATCTGGAGAACAAACGGTATGAGAAGTGGTTGAGCAAACTGAGGCTGTTCAGGCAGAGTGGAGACCTTATCACTGTCTACAACTATGTGAAAGCAGGTTGTAGAGAGGTGGCTGTTGGTCTCTCTCTCTCTCAAGTGGTGAGTGATGGGACCAGAGGAACCTGCCTCATGTTGTGCCCGGGGAAGTTCATGTTAGATGTTAGGTAAAACTTCTTTCTTGAAAGGGTCATCAGGCATTAGACTGGGCTGCCCAAGGAGGTGGTTGAATCACCATCTGTGGACATGTTTACACGCAGTGTGTATCTGGAACTGTGTTACAAGGGTTTTCTTTGCACATGTACTAACGGCTATTTTAGACTCGCTCTTTAGTCACGGGCTTGTGATGCTCCATCTCTGCAGATGAGTCACTGAAGCCATTCAAGGAAGTCTTTTTTTGTGAGTTCCCTGCAGGGTAAATTATATCACGGTGAGGAGAGGGCAAAAGTGTGCCTGTCCTTGTAAAGAGGGAGACAGCTGAGGGTTTTGCAGAAGCTTTGTCTAAAATGTATTTCAAGCACTTAAAAGAATTCCTTCAGAATCAAAGCTGTGGGTAAACATTAGGAAGCACTGCATGGCAAGGGTGATGGTCTTCAAAAAAAGCCACTTGTATTAACCAGTCAGCATGTTGGCAGCACAGAGAGAGAGTGTCAAGACCTCAGTTTCTACTTAGAAAATGAAACATGATGAATTAAACGTCGTTTATCCTATTCCAGCTGTATAGCTAGTTCACAGAACAAGGCAGTCAACACTGGCACAAGTCACAGACCTTTTTCTAAATATCCAATTGCTTTTGTGATGCATCTAGATGATAAGATGGATTTTTAAAATCACTTATATCCAAACTCTAACAAAAGTTTTGCATCACTAATTTGTCTAACAGTAAACTGTAGGCACCTTGCCACCTTTGGAATTCGCCTCATTTTTTTCCCCCAAAAAAATCTCTGCAAGTTACAAAACTGGGAGTTCTCCACAACTGAATAAAATAAGCAAAGAATAAGCACTGAATAAGACCAGCAAAGAATAAGCACTGAATCACAGAACCACAGAACATTAGGGATTGGAAGGGACCTTGAAAGATCATCTAGTCCAATCCCCCTGCCAGAGCTCTGTCACTCCTGACTCATCACTAAGGCTGGAACAGCTCTCAATGGAAGCTGCTCAACAACAAGCACCTTCTTTGCATCTCAAGTGTTCAACACAACCAGCAGAGAACTTGGCTGCTGCTGCTGCACCACCACCATTGGCTGAATAAAAAAAAAAAGCATTTTCCAACTTCTGTACTTGGAAAAACGAGTTCACAAGGAAACCTTGATTGAATGACCTCCTAAGGGTAAGAGGCTGGATACTAGAGCTGGCTATATAGAGCTCTCATCTCCGCTGCTGTGGCTCCATGGATTTCAGCTTCCCGTTGGTCACACCACGAATTTTCACAAGTACTTCATTAGGTAGTCACACACCCTCCCCCACGAGCTCACCACTTCTGCTTGGCAGAAACTCACACACATCATCACACACGTCGTCATATTCCAGCATCTCCTATGAGCCCTGTCTGTACAGGGCTGATTGTTTTCTGCCAAAAGACCAGCTGCCGATACGACTGTACGATGCTGTCTGCCTCACAGTGCTTGACTTTACTAAGCCTGACAGATGGGTAGACTTTATTACTGGTGTGGTAGGTGCAGCTAATCCAGTTTCCTTAGGCTGTTCATTCTAGAGCTGATCGCGCAGCGGGTGAAGCTAAGGACTCCACAATCAAGCTCAGCGTGTCCCGAGGTGAGGCAACAGAGCCACACTCTCATTCTGGTTTCGGTGCAGCTGATGTCTACTTCTGAGCTTCACTACAATCAAAGTGGCCAGAATCTTCAAAGGTTTACGTCCTACAGGAGGTTCACAGCGTTGCCCCGAGCTGGTTGCCCAAACAACCCTACTGGTGAACCTCTGCTGCTTAGACAGGCTTACATGCATTAGAAAGTAGTGAGTCATCTTGTGTGTCTTCCTTCCAAACTGGGCTCTGCTGTTTCACGTTACTCATCAACATCGACCCCTGCACACTGCAGGGGAAGTTTTCTTTTCCTGACTCTGGACACTTGTCACCTCAATGAAGGCAGCTTCCTCTCTACAGGTTTTAGTTGAAGCATTTGAAACACCTGAAGCATTCTTAAAAAACAGACTAAACCAACCCAACCTGAACCAACCAAAAGCAACCTCCTGATGAGCAGCTTGGTGGCATGTGCTGACAAATTACGTGTTTGGCTCTTGTTTGGCGATGCTAGCTTGCTCATTTCTGTCTTGCTGCCCTCAGGGACAAACCAGGTGCTGAGTGAGCTAACAGACTGCTGACAAAGGGAAAACATTTAGTGTCCTGGGATCCATCAACTGTGTGTGTTAAGGTGCTTGTAAACATAGTTTGATCACACGTCACACCACTCCAGCTTACACACATTGCTCCTCGTCACTCATGAAAGGAGTTTAGCTTCAGAGTCAGTTCACAGGTACATAGAGGCTTCTAGCAATACACATCACAAGAAAGAAATCATTTCTATGTAGGATCATAGGATGTTAGGGGTTGGAAGGGACCCAAGAGATCATCGAGTCCAAACCCCCGGCCGGAGCAGGACAAAACTATCTACTTCCATCCTGAGTAATTAGATACAACTCGGGGTGCAGACCCTCTTTTTACCAAGTTAGGGTGCATGAGTTACTGTTGGCCCAACTCTTCTCCCAGACCTAAACTAGATCCAGATAACCTCTCTGAAGTCCTCAGCATACTTAATTCCATGGACAACTGGCAAAAACTGGAGCTCCAAGGAGAGCTGGTATTCATCAACAGAAAGAGCAGAGACGCTCCAGAAACGACAAGGGCGGTGTTTTAGCGCTGCGCCATCTCACCCCAGTTCTGGGAGCTGAGCACAAGCGATAGCTTCTACCAGAGGAGAACTAAATCCAGTGGTAAATTTAAAGTGGGATACTTGTGTTCAACATTCCGGGATTTCATTTCATTGACAGTGAGAGTTTTGCTTTCTCCAGTTCAGAAGAAATGAAAACAAGCAGTTCTGCTGTCAGAACGGAAAGCGACCGTGCACTAAGCGACACGCTTGCAGACTCTCATCCCGACACCGTGGCTGCTTACCTGGGGATTTTTAAATAAAGCGTATTTTTCACTTTTTTCCAAAAACAGAACCTTATTCTCAGTGTCTCGAGTCCAGTTTGATAACACTTCGACAACGTTTTCATGGTCTTCAAAAAACCTCTCTGCAGAGACAGAAAAGGTAGCGTGAGACACCCAACCTCCCGTCTGCCGAAGCTGCAGAAATCCCTGTGTCTGAATGTGATCACCATCAGCTGTTTGCTCGGAGCTGCACAGCCCAGCACACTTCTCCACTGCACCCAAGAGTGAAAACCACATGAATGTGAGAAGGAACTTCCTCCCAGTGAGGGTGACAGAGCACTGGAACAGGCTGCCCAGGGTGGCTGTGGAGTCTCCTTCACTGGAGACATTTAAGACCCGCCTGGATGTGTTCCTGTGAGACTTGGTCTAGGTGATCCTGCTGTGGCAGGAGCATTGGACTAGGTGATCTTTCGAGGTCCCTTCCAGTCCCTAATAATTTTATGATTCATCTTGAGATATCCAAAGCTCAGATTTGCTTCTTAAAGCAAACATCATTTCATTCTCTTGAATACTAGCACAAAAAGTAGGCAAAAAGGGGAGCGCAGAAATGCCTGTCTCCTGAGCAGGCTGACAGTAAAGGAGCCATCCACAGCTTCCAAGAATAAAGATGGGTTCACATCGTTTGATTTTGAACACAGTTAACTGCATGCTGCTGTGCACTGGGAGCATGATATCACTTCATCCGTATCAACATTCCCTTCTGCAAACACAAAGGCTCCATTCACAGCAGGTTTGGACCTGGTGATGGATCCCTGCATCAGGGGTTCATAGATCTTTTCTTTTTTGTTGAACCAAGTACTTAATTTATTTCCTTTCCACCTCTTCTTCTGTCCTGGCTTTTAAAATAGTTTTTATTCATTATGAGAGCAGTTCCTTTCTATAGCGATACCCTAAACACAACGCACCTGGCACTCGCTGGGACCAGTGTAAAGTTCTCTTAACTCTTAACCCCAATGTTCAGAGCATATGGACTCCCTGATGCCTTTAGTTTTAATGCTGTGGTAGGGTGTTTGAAGTGTTTGATCAAACACGAGTCCTAAGTACAACCCTTCTAATGATTATGGAGATTCAGGAAACAATTTGTTTACCTGCTGTCCTGCTGCTAATACTCAGGTGTGTTTGTCCAAATTGCAGTAGACCAGAGGGAGCAACTTTCTGAACCAGAAAACACACCAAGATTATTCAAAGTGACATCTGTGACATTTCAGGGGCCTCGTGACATTTTCAGTCTTTGTTTAGTTAGGATAAGCAGACACAAAAGGATGCAGTGACGCTGCCTCATGTATCATCTTAATGGAAGAGAATCAACAGACGGGCAGTGAACGTCCCTGCCATTCCCACAACCAGATTAGTATCTCCTTGCTCATGAGCTGTCAGACTTTTTCCAGTTAATTTTACATCTCTTTGCAGGAGGATTATTCATGGAACTCTTTTAAACTGCACTATCTGTATTTAATCCTGTGTATCTTCATATAGAACCATAGCATCATTTGGGTTGGAAAAGACCCTTGGGATCATTGAGTCCAACCATCAGCCTTACTCTACAAGTTTGCTCCTAAACTATATCCCCCAACCCTACATCTAGGTGACTTCTAAACACATCCAGGGATAGTGACTCAACCACCACCCTGGGCAGCCCATCCCAGTGCCCCACCATTCTCTCTGAAGAATTTTTTCCTGATGTCTAAACCTACGTTGTTGAAGCCTGAAGCCCTTCCCTGTTGTTCTGTCACCAACTACCTGTGAGAAGAGACCAGCACCAACATCTCTACACTGTCCTTTCAGATAATTGTAGAGAGTGATGAGATCTCCCCTTAGCCTCCTCTACCTCAAACTAAGCAGCCCCAACTCTCTCCATTTCTCCTCATCACATTTATTCTCCAGGCCCTTCCCCAGCTTCGTTGTCCTCCTCTGCACTCACTCCAGCACCTTGATGTCTCCCTTGCACTGAGGTGCCCAAAACTGGACCCAGTACCCAAAGTGCAGCCTCACCAGTGCTGAGTACAGGGGGACAATCACCTTTCTACTCCTGGTGGACATGTAGTTTCTAATACAGGCCAGGATGCCATTGGCCTTCTTGGCCACCTGGGCATACCGCTGGCTCATATTCAGCCTCCTGTCAATTAGAACCCTCAGGTCCTTTTCTATCAGATGGGTTTCCAGCCACCCTGCCCCAAGCCTGTAGCATCACATGGGAGTGTTGTGACCAAAATGCAGGACCCAACACTTGGATCTCTTGAAACCCACACAATCACCCTCAGCTCATCATACAGTCTGTCAAGGTCCCTCTGAACAGTCTAACTACCCTCCAGAAGATCAACACTCCCTCCCAACTTGGTGCCATCTGCAGAGTTACTGAAGTGCCCTCAATCCCCTCATCAAGATCACTGATAAAGATGTTGACCAGGAGTGGCCCCAGCACTGAGCCCTGTGGGATACCACTGGTGACTGGCCTCCAACTGGATTTAACTCCATCGACCACAACTCTGTGGGAGAATGCCTCTGCTGGGAATCTGTAAACTGAGAGTGCTAGAGGCTGACAAATTCCTATTTCTCTAGGTCAAGCCCAACCCTGGAAGGAAGTTGTGGCCACTTTCCTTTTGATATGAACAAAATGTGCAGTCTGGACAGTAGAAAGATTCTGAAACAACTCATGATGAGAGAACACTCCATCCTTCATCAGGCCTTGAAGCCTTTTTGAAACAAAACCCACTATGTGGCAACAAACAACACATGAGCTCTGCTTCCTAGCTCCTGGAGGCCCAAGTTGTGAAGTACCACCAGGAGACTTGTAGCCCCATCACAGAGCAACATCCTGTTCCCCACTCCCCTTCAAGAAAATGACTGTCAGAACGGAACAGAATTAGAGGTGACTGAACCACTTCTTCTTAGACAGTCTTGTTTGGTCAGAATGTTTGGCCAGTACATAGGCTGAAGTGCTGTCAGAGCCTGCTTTCTTCCAAGTGTGGAGTACTAGTGTCTTTGGGTCTGCCACTGCTTTAACCAATATAGTGAAGGTCTTGTGGCCCAAAAAAAGAATAATGGAAACAGTGGTGGGCAAGCAGCCTTCTACAGCTCACAGCACAGACAAGTGGAAGAGTGACAGCTACAAGAACAGCCCCCGGACCTGCCTGCAGTGGTTCTCAGTGTGGAAGCTGAAATGTTCCACCACCAGTGGATGCACGGGCAGAAGAAATGTTACTACCTTTGTCAAGGTTGTCAACAGCATCAGGTGGACTTTAGCTGCCCTCTCCATGCTCTGTCACTGCACCACTCACCGATTTGCAGCTCTGGGTACATCTCATACAGACACCAGTCAACGCTGCAGTCGCAATGGGTTTTCTCAAAGAGGTTGTCTATAACGTCCCGTGTCACCTGGCGCTCATCCACCATCAGAGACTTTGTGCTGTTATCATACATGTGCACCTTGACAACAAGCTGAGTAGAGACAGTCACAGAGGAGTCAGTTAATTTCAGAAACAAGTAAAGGGCTGGTCTAAATCAGCTATCACAGATAAGATCAAAGCTGAAGCTTATTTCCGATGCAAAGGCACCTTGGCCAAAGTGAGCTGTGGGAGCGAAACAGCTTAGAAGCTTTCACCTTATATTGCTGCTAAAATTAAGATCTTTAAAGCCCTTTTCTTATAAAGGAAATGGAACCTTGTCTTGAGCATGACTTCAGGGAAGGTGAAATTGATGTGAAGAAAAAGCAGAAGTTAATCTCTTCATAAAATCTATTAGATGCACAATTAAAGGAAACGATTGATAGGGAAACCGAGCACAAAGGGGCGAAGGAAAGGAAGAGTCTTGCCACACCAGCAGACTAACCTGAAATCAGACTGTAATGAGATGGGCAAGAGTCCAATACCAGACAAAAAGATTAAGTACTTAAATTGCCCAAAACAGCCAAGGACATTATTTCTTCCTGCCACAAAGGATTTGTTAAACGAGTACCTGTGCACTTTTCCCCCAGAGAAGCAGTGCAGGAAAGTGCTGGACTACGTTAAAAACGCTCCATTAGCACCGACAGCTGAAGGAGAGTTTTCTGCAGGACATACGTACATGGAAACTGGAATCAAACTGGTGAGTGAGGAGAACTTCCTTCAGAAGTAGCGTTTGTACGTGAACGTGAAAGAGTTCTGAGGAAACAATCCCAAGCCTGTAACACCCCCAGACTTATTGGAAGCCCTGCGTGCTCTGATCTCCTTGCATCGCCTGTGTGAGCAAGACAAAGTCTTGACTGCTTTTTCTTCACATGCATTTGTCAGCTACTGACCATCAGCAGCTTCTGTCGAGTTCGTGTGGAACATGAGTTTAGGATGAGTGAGCATAGTTACACGACACGCTACAGTGCTGGGCAGACACCGAACAGCAACTTCCCAAGTTGTTGGTCTAAACTAACTTCTGTTATCCTTACGTCGTTACTACGCTACTGTGAGAAGATTTAACAAGAAGACACTCATTAATTTAATTGGGATTAGCTAAATCCACATCCAGCAGAGAAAGGTTAATTCTTCTGGAATCAGCACAGCGTAAGTATGCTGCATTTTCCCCCAAAGCAACCTAGCAGAAGAGCAGGCTTCACCCCAGCACTGGAGAAAACAGGCAGAGCCTTCCAAGCTCTCTCAAAAACAAGTCCCTCAGGGATAACCTTCTCCCTGAGACTTTTCTTCAGGCAGATGAGAAGACAGCTCCACAGAATATCTTTACATATCTCCAACTACTAGACAAACCTGAGAAAGCCTAGTAATGTTAGCAAGAACATTGTGAGCTCACCTTTTTAATTTTGGCTTCCTTCAGTTTCTCCAGTGCAAGTTTAATCTTGTCAGCTTTAGCCTGGGCCTCTCGTTCTTCCTGAAAAG
The DNA here is from genome assembly GCA_013400115.1 of Rhinopomastus cyanomelas. NCBI lineage: Eukaryota > Metazoa > Chordata > Aves > Bucerotiformes > Rhinopomastidae > Rhinopomastus > Rhinopomastus cyanomelas. The sequence continues at coordinate 778,351 of VXBP01004577.1, forward strand.
ACACAAGATTTTTGGTATCCTTGCTCAGTATGGCCACCAGCTTGTGCTCACTTGAATTTATATCCAGGATGTAAGGGAAACTTCACAGTTACAGGGAATCCCCCTCTTTATTGAGCTGAGGATAATATTGAGCTTACATTCCCAAGCCAAAGCTTTGATTTACAAGTCCATCCCTTTCTTTTGGTGCTCAGTCATACAGCTCTTGCAAGGTCTGTTCCCCAAATGCTGCAGGAACACCTGAAAAGGTGACTCATGATTCACAGCCCATACAAGACCTAGCCTGGATGAAACAACACTACATGCAAACAGTTGGATGAATACTTGCCTCTCGACGGGGTCAAGAGAACTAGAGTTTTTAGACTCTAACTGAAAACTTGGTTTGCAATGACAACAGAAGATGTAAAGTGGTAAGTATGTCAATTGACTTCACTTCTTTCACTTGGCACACATGAGGTCTCACTGCATGCCCACTTGCTGAGAGGAACACCACCTTAAATCTGCTGATATCATGGCTTTTTATTCTAGTAGTGGACCTAATCATGTGAACAGAGACACAGTTACCATAGAATCATTAGGGATTGGAAGGGACATCTAGTCCAATCCCCCTGCCACAGCAGGATCACCTAGACCAAATCACACAGGAACACATCCAGGTGGGTCTTAAGTGTCTCCAGTGAAGGAGACTCCACAACTCCACTGGGCAGCCTGTTCCAGTGCTCTGTCACCCTCACTGGGAAGAAGTTCCTTCTCATATTGATGTGGAACCTTCTATGTTCCAGCTTACATGCTTTGTCCCTCATCCTATCACTAGGTGACATTGAGAAGATCCTGGCTCCATCCTCCTGACACCCACCCTTCACATATTTATAGACATTAGTGAGGTCACCCCTCAGTCTCCTCTTCTCCAAGCTGAAGAGATCCAGCTCCCTCAGCCTCTCCTCATAAGGGAGATGCTCCTCTTCCACAGTTAGTTAGCTTCAGCTTTTGCTGAATACCACAGTAAAATGCTTAAAAAAAAGGTCTCAGTATCACCCAGCTCTTCTTTCAGAACACACATCTATCAACATCACACCTCTTTCTTAACACCAGTGAGGTTTGTGATCCAAGAAGACTCCGGATCCACAGCTGCTGAGTTTTAGGTACACGTATCAGTACACGTACACGTGCCTCCAGTCTCTGTAACTGGAGTACAGATTGTGACCATTTCTTTTTGCCATCTGTCTTCCAGCACTCTCTCAGTCACATAACAGTTGGATAAGAAAGTTTGGACAGCAAGTACCCAGGTTGGTGGTGCTGCCTCACAGTGTTGGTGTCACTAGAGGGTTTGGTTCACTTGTAACTTTAAATCTCTGGTTCTCCTTTTGAAAACTTGTCTTTGCTTTCTTGCCTCTTTGCCGATTTACATCATCCCTGTAGCTCTCACTTTCATAGTTTCCTTCCTGTTAAAAGGGGTAGGATCTTGTGCTACAGAAATCACACCCATCACGCATGAGGAAACTCACAGCCGACAGGCACACCCAATGTCCAGGGAATGATTTTGGAGAAAAGTTTCTGCCATGCTTCCATACAAGACTTGCCTCCCTGTTGCCTTCAGCCTCCCTTTTCTACACAGAAGTTCCAATTGTAGTCTTGTTTGGAGTAAGAGAAACCCAGGATGGGTGTAACACGTGGGAGACGCACTTGTAAGGAACTAGACCTAACTCAGCATTGCCACCGCTTCCTTCTTACAGGGTGTTGTAGCCAAAGGACTTGAGAAGGCTGTTTCATTCATCCCAAGGCAGAATCAACCACAACCAAAGTACTCCTGCCTGACCTCTGTCTTGCTGAACTAAGCATCTTTTCTTCTAGCCCGCTTCCCCTGGATGCTAGGATGTCAAAAACGCAAAGCAACCTGCAAGAGATGGCTTTGAGCATGTTTGATGTTTTTGAATTCTCCCGACATTGGGCAACCAGTTAAAAATAAAAAATAGTGGTGGATTTTTCTCCAGAGCTAATTTGAAAACCCAAAACCAGCTTCTGCAGTTGAACAGAAGCTGCTGGACAGGAGTGGCTTTTGCAATCAGGCTGGCCGTTCCGCAGAAGGAAGAGCGCGCGCACACTCTCTAAGAGTAGAGCCCTCGTCTCAACCACCTCAAAGCACTTCTCTGTAGGAAGTGGGAAAAGCACCTTAAACACAGGAGTAGAGTGTGGGTGCAGGGTGGCTTTCCTTGAAGGGGGTATCACTTAGTTTTCACCTGCACGTGACTCACAAAGAGCAGTTCACACACCTTACAAGTCTGAGTGCTCACCCGAGAGCCCTCGCAGTTTCATAGCTTGTGTGCGTCTTAATATGGACACAGGAGATGATCCAAAGCAAACAGCAGACTCCGAGCGCTGTTCAAGAGGTGGTCTGACAGGCTGTGGTTTGGGGCTTTTTTCTCCCCACTACAGTATCATCACGTGTTTTCTGGATCTTCAAACAAGATCCAGTGTGTAAATGTCATCCTGAAAACGTCATGAAACATAGAATCACAGAATCATTAGGGATTGGAAGGGATCTCGAAGGATCATCCAGTCCAATCCCCCTGACACAGCAGGGACACCTAGACCAAGTCACACAGGAACACATCCAAGCAGGTCTTAAACATCTCCAGTGAAGGAGACTCCACAACCACCCTGGCAGCTTGTTCCAGTGCTCCGTCACCCTCACTGGGAAGAAGTTCCTTCTCATGTTTATGAGAAGTTGCTACAACCACCATCTGAAAAGGAAAATGTTTTCCTAATGTCCTATCCAAAACAAAAAGCCTACAACATGTAGCTGTTGCCCCTTTTCATATGACCTAATACTACCATGGAAGAATGTTGCTCCATCACCTTTGTAGCAGCTTCTTCAGGTATATTTGGGCTGTGATTAAGATCACACTCCAGTCTCCTCTGCCAGAATAAACAAGCCCAGCTCCCTATGTCTGTTCTTGGTGACTCTACAACCCTAGCAGTTCTCTGCAGGACAATCCCCAGTATGGACACTCCAGAAAAGGGCGCAGTGTTCCAGGATGCTGTAGCTTGCTGGGCTTCTGAGGGTTTTGCTGTTCCAGTCCTCACATTTCTCTGCACTGAAGTTCTACCATTCATCTTCTAAGTCAATTGCCTTAATTAAAAGTCCCTCCAGCACATCTGCAGCTGATTTTTTAATGTCACCACTCCAGTCACAGATGAAAACATTAAAGAACAGAAAGCCTGGTGCTGATCCTACTTGTCACCAGTCAGCAAACCATTACTGCTACCCCATTAGTCTTCCAGTCTGGCCAGTCCCAGCCCACCCAAACAACTACCTCTCCAGACCATACTTCCTCATCTTCCAAATCAGATTTAGAAGCTTGATACTTCCTCAAAGGTCATGAGTCCAAATCAAGACTGGGACATGTTTGCAGAACAATGGATAGAACTTGATAACATCCTATGATCTCTTCTATATCAGTTAGAATAGTTAAATAAAAACTTCCTGTTTCTGAAGCTGCCTAGCTGGTGTTGCTCCAAATGTTGATATTCCTTCCTTTAAGAAGGAAGTCAACCCTTAGCTGTGAGATACAGAAAAATGGTGAAGTTCCCCCTACGTGTTTACAACTTTGACTCTTCGAAGAGCACTGAAGTGTGCTGAGCACCAAACCAAACTTTATACAAGAATTGATTCACGGGATAATCGGACGCGACTTCTTCCTACCAAATGTTCTTCTCCTTTTGCTAGATGTATCTCCTGTGTGATGCTAAACACAGAGGCAGAAGCAATGCTGAGCTGATTCATGTTCAGCTTGTGTGCACTCTGAAGCTGCCGTGGATCATCCAAGGTCTTCAGTGAAACTGAGCGGTGCCTTTCTGCGGGGGCCGGCAGCACTCTTCAGCTGCCCTAAAACCCTTGTACTCCCTGAACGCGCACGTTTTCTCTCTGAGTTAGTAATTTAGTTATTATGCTTACGAAGACTGAAAAAGTCACACTTTCCATTATTCCTTATTCATGTTTTTATGGCTGTAGCACTCTTCTAAGGCATGCACTCTCCCCACAGGGCTGGGACAGGACGTATTTCTTAACACAATCTCCCTCTCCACAACCTCATGTCAAAGAAATTAATTTCTCGTGCCTCTACTAGAAATACAGCAGTTTGTTCCAGTTCTTAAAACAGCTCTGAAGAAATGAAACCATGGGGGGAGGTAGTGATAAATCTGAAGTTTTAGTGTACAGGAGAGCTGACTGTTTATAGACAGCACCTACTGACCACTTTGGCACCTCCTAAGTAAAGAGCACTTGTCCCATGTCGCAGAGCATCTTCATGAGTTGCCTTCAAAAGGCAAAACCAAGAAGAGCAGAGTGCTTCTGTGTCGGTGTTGGGAGAGGTACTTCCTGTGCTCAACCTCGAACCCAGTCTCCTAACAAATGGTAAGTTTTATGGCAACTCAGCAGCTTTTCCTATCACAAGAAATCAGTTAGGGTGGGGATGGATCTGGAAATCATCCACATAAACCTGTCCATCAGTACCACTAACTCACGCCGCACTCAAACACACACAGTGATGTCTGCACAGGATGGTGGGGCCCTTGGCCATGCTTTGCACGTGTGCCAAAGCCAGGTTCCCTGTGAAAAGGTATTAGCTGATCAATGCTTACTGAAAATGATCTAAATCTAGCCTCTTAGGTTGAAACCATTTCCCCTTGTCCTGTCACTAGATGCCCCACCTCAATAAAAGGGAGGTGTGGAGGTGCTGGAGCAGGTGCAGAGGAGGGCAACTAAGCTGGTGAAAGGTCTGGAGAATAAATCTTATGAGGAAAGACTGAAAGAGCTGGGGCTCTTTAGTTTGAAGCACAGAAGGCTGAGACAAGACCTCATCACTCTCCAACTACCTGTGGACAGGTTGGTGCTGGTCTCTTCTCACAAGCCATTACTGATAGAACAAGAGGGAAGGGGTTCAAGTTACAACAGGGTAGGCTTAGACTTGATATTGGGAAGAATTTTTTCACAGAAAGGGTGGTCAGGCACTGGAATGGGCTTCCCAGGGAAGTGGTTGAGTTGCCATCCCTGAATGTGCTGAAAGATCATTTGGATGAGGTTTTGACAGATGTGGCTTAGGGGTGAACTTGTGAGGTAGGGTAGATGGTTGGACTCAATGATGCCAGGGGTCTTTCCCAACCAGAGTGACAATATAACACTACATAATATGAAGTTCCTCTCCAGTTTTCTTGTAGTCCCCTGTTTATGCCAGGCTCCAGCTATCAAAATGGCAATTAGACAGGCAAAGCAATGGTCATGGAACAGACAGAAGCTACTGCGCCTACAATAACACGTTTTATCCTTGCATAACCTTCCTGAGATGGCTCCACATGAGGTACCTGCTTCCGTTCCAATGCCAAATACCATTTGCAAAATTACAAGGACTATTGAACACTTAAAATAAGCTTCCACCCAGGCTTACCTGAGTGAGTGGCTCAGGAGGAGGAGGTGGAGGTGGTGGAGGAAGGTCTAAATCAGGGTCTGGAGGTGGAGGAGGCAGGTCATCACCAGTGGTGGTAACATAGGGACTTAATTTACAATAAATGGTACTATCCATGGCTGTTGGAGGCTGAGCTGCTGTACTTTGCTGTTTGCCAGAAGCAGCTTGCTGGTTTTGTAAAGTTCTCTGTTCCACATCATTTATGTCTGCCACAAGATCAGCCATTAAAGCATCCAGGTCTTTGTCCTCTAGGGCACTTAGAGATTCTGTAAAGAAAGCCACAAAACGTGGTCAAGATTGAATGCAGCACAAAATGATGTGTTTACAGTTCAGCGGAGATTAAGTTGCAGCAGGCATGGTTACTGTAAGACATAAAGGTTATGAGAAAGGAAACAGCAGTTTTAATGGATTCCAGAAACAAATGTGTTCTAGAGCGGCCATTAATCTGGTCATGCTGAAGTTCAGAGCGCAAGGAACTCTGTGAACACACATCAGGCCAAGACAGGAAGCTTCACTACCAGTGATACAGTCCCAGGCACTTGTAATTTCATGAAAGGTGGCCCTGATCCAGCAAGGTTCCTGGGCACATGCATACTGGTTTGGATGCTAGAAATTCCATCAGCTCCCATCAGGCTATTTAGTTAAGTACATACAGAAGTGTAGTGGGGGTCCTCGGACACAGCCCCACGCATCCCACCAGCGCCGTGGGTCAGAGACTCCAACCATATCTCAACCAAGTGCTCTCATCAAGTGCCTCAGACACAGAGGGAGGGTTTGACAAGACCCCTTATGGTCTGATGATGATGAACACTTCAGAAAAGGCAGCCTCAAGGCATTTTAATTCACTTAAATTCACTCTCCCCACCACATAGCAGTAGAAGCCAACACCACAGGATACAGACACATGGAGTTCCATCACTTGCGTTTCCAGTTACTGAAATAAAGTTGGAAATGTCCATTGCAGACATTTCCTGCCTCTGTCTCTAAGTCATGGTGGTTCAGCAAAGTCCTCATTAAGTTCAGAAATCCCAAAAGTCTCTCCCAGGTGAGTCCTCCCACTCACCATAAATTTTCTTCATGTTGAGAAGCAACCCAGATGAACACTGGACAAACGTTTTATCTCAGCAGCAAGCTGATGCAACTCCAAAAGTCCAAGATGGAGAGGAGAAGAAACTGGAAGTCACCAAGGAGAAAAGGGACTTCTAAGAACCAACAGATTCAGGTTTAAATGTCTTTGAAAATTGTGTTTAAAAAAAATTAAATCACAATCAGGACTTTGGAAAGGGATGGAGACCACTGAACTGCACTCAGAAACGTCAGCACAGTCCAACACAGACTAGCTCGTTAATCAGACTAAGTGCAATCATGACTCTAGACACTCTCAGTTTGCTCTGCTTCACCTGTTTTGCCACTAGAGTCTTTTCATAAACTTTTCTTTTCAGTGGAAAAGTGGACTTCTCAATATTTCTACCTACTTTTCTGGTAGAGGCATTGGACAGCTTAACAGGGAACTGGTTCCGGGGCTAAATACACGGGTGAGAGCCATCCAAGTTGAATGCAAGAAACTAGTAAAAATTAAAGACTGGCAAACAAAACAAAACGAGAATTCATTTTAAAGCTCTGAGAAACCCCCTCATTTGTTTCCTCACACAGCCTCAACAAGCAGCTGCCCATGAAATACTGGCAGTGGGAACCAGAAGGAGAACCACCAAGGTAAAAGGCAAGCAGCTGAAGCTGAATAAAAATACCTACATGGCTCTGACTTCACACCGAGGGAAGTTCTTTACAGAAATAAAAAGTTGTGTTTTGGGAAGTTATTTGGGGAACTTCTCATTTTTATTTTCTTCTGCACTCAAACATTTCAAGAAGTCTGACTCCTATATATGATTGAGAATGTTTCTTAAATTTAAATTGCCCCTTGAAAGTTTCCTGAACTGGGACTCACATGTATGGTCCTGCTCTCCAGCACATAGGATCACAGAGCCTCTCGGGTTGGAAAAGACCCCTGGGATCAGCGAGTCCAACCACCAACCCTACTCTACAAGGTCACCCCTAAACCAGATCCCCCAACACCACACTTCAGCGACTTTTAAACTCATCCAATGATGGGGACTCAACCCTCACCCTGGGCAGCCCATCCCAGTCCCTGACCACTCTCTCCAGGAAGGATTTCTTCCTGATGGCCAGTCTAACCCTCCCCTGTTGAAGCTTGAAGCCCTTCCCTCTGCTCCTGTCGCTACTGACCTGTGAGAAGAGCCCAGCACCAACATCTCCACAGGGTTGCTTTGGTTGGGTTGTTCCTTTTTTTTTTTTAACACCAAGGGTACTAGAAGTTTTTTCGTCTTGGCTGCTGTGAGGTATTTTAAACAAAGATAAAAAGCATGGAAGAGATGTTTCAGCTACTTACCGTTTAAATCTTTAAAACCAACTGTAAAGCTAAATTCATTGTTGGACACTTTGGGGGACGGAGGGTGCAGCGTCTCCACTCCCAAACTCTGTTGAGGCAGAAGAGAAAAAACACCTGGGTTTTTTTTCTGATGACATAATTACTGCTGCAGACATTCACACATGTAAATTAATTTCCCACATTAGCCCAATGACACTGATTCTTCTTCAAGGAACAGAATGGCACACACTAGTCTTTTGGATTATACCAGGACTGGTAGACTCAGCAGGAGCAGCCCTGTGTCACAGCTGTGCCAAACGTTTCTCTGCATGCATCTCTACAGAGTGATGAAACCCATGCCCACTGCAGCTCTTGCCAAGCAGCACCTCAGCTTGGGGAGCAGCAGAGGCTTGAGCTCCTTCTAACCCAGTGGACAAAGGCAGACTGATATTTAGGTTTGGGTGGGCTATTTGAAAGGAGTAGGAGGAGGGGGTTGAAGATCTTGAGCTGTGTAGGTGTCTGCAAGGTGCAGTGCCATTGGCTCCAGAGGGCTTTTCCTTCTTACACACATTTAACCCAGAATCCAGAGGAATTGCATATCTGGGATTTCTTTCTGGAGAAAGCATCTTTCATAAGCAGTTTGATCTCTTGAGTAACCCCACCTGCACTGATGCCATTCTAGTCTTCAGACCACTTGTTTTAAGCAGGAAAATGTAGTTGAAAGTTTTCCAGCAGAGTTTACCAGTGTTTACCCAGAAAGGAGGCATAAAAGTATATATAAAAGTTTATATAAAGTAGCCTCTATTCTCTAACACATAATACCCACTTTTCTAATCCTCATGGAAAAGAAGAATTATTTACCTGGGTTAGCATGTCCATCTCCCCCAGTAAATTGCTGAACATTTCATCTATTTCATCACATGTTTGCGCCATCTGAAAGGAAAAAAAATCCACAAAGAATCATCACAAGCTCATTTCAAGGCCACAAACAGTCAGAGACAGAGGATCTACAACATTCTTTTATATTGTATATCAAATTAGCTTTAAAACAACTGTTAATGACTTGCAAAAATCTCCATCCATAGTTTAGAAGTCTACTAGCAGATCACCAAATGCTTCCTACTGGAAGCTTACGTTCTTTTGCATGGACAGTTATTTCAAGAAGAGTTTATGAGGGGTTACCTAGAGCAGGGCCTGATTATGGTTAGGTGAGTGGCCAAATTTTTGTCTCTGTATTTCTCCCTATATATAGAACTCCAGTGTAAAAGAACCTCAACACATATGAGGGAGGGCATCCAGAGAAGAAAAAGGACTGCATGGCTTTTCTTGCAAGAGTGGGATGTGGGAACAGCTCTCCAAGCTGCTGGTACTGAGATACTGTGAAGATACAGCTTCCATAGAATCACAGAACGTTAGGGATTGGAAGGGACCTCGGAAGATACTGGCACCTGGGACTGTTCTTGCCCAGATGCAAGACTCTACACTTGCCCCTGTTACAGTTCATTAAGTTTCTCCCCATCCAACTCTCCAGCCTGTCCAAGTCCTGCTGAATGGCAGCGCAGCCTGCTGGGGTGTTGGCCTCTCCTCCCAGCTTTGTGTCAGCAGCAAACTTGCTGACAGTGCACCCTAATCCCTCACCCAAGTCATTAATTTCATAATCATGCTTTTTCCAATAAAAGTGTTTCTTTGCAGGGAGAGAAGCAGTGTAAAAGGGTGTTTGACATGGAGCACTGCCAGAGACAAGAATTGCCATTCCTCATCTCCTGATGCTGCTTGAGAGGGAGGAGGTAAGGGTTGGGAGTAAACCTAAGCCTGGGAAGAAGGGAGGGTTGAGGTGAAGGTGTTTTTAGTTTGATTCTCATTCCTTATTATCCTACTGTTTTATTAATCAGCAAAAAACCAAATTTTCTTGTGTGGAGCCTGTTTTACTCAATTGGAATTGATCTCCGTGTCCTTATCTGAACCTATGAACCCATTGTGTTTTCTATCTCTGTTCTCCTGAGGAAAGGGTGCTAGAGTAGCTTGGTGGACACCCAGTGGCCAGCCAAGGTCAACACCACAGAACCTCACAGGATGAGGACCAACCTAGTGCAAGAAAGTATTCGACTCCATAGAATCATAGAATCATTAGAGATTGGAAGGGACCTCGAAAGATCATCAAGTTCAATCCCCCTGCCACAGCAGGATCATCTTGACCAAGTCACACAGGAACACACAGAGAAAGACCTCTAATGACTATAAAAATTGGCAAGAAAAGAAGTCCAGCAAATATCCTGGGCTTTTTTTTTTCTTGAATACAGCATCTTGAGTCATGTTAAGTGATAAAGGCCACTAAACCACTAAAGCTAACTGCTATTGTTTGAGAATTACTTGGCATCACATCTTTAATATGCTAGTTAATACTTGATCAACCCAAACTGCTCTGCCTTTGATGGACTTGGTCTTTCTGCATCTACATCAGCAAGACTGGTCTGATTTCCACTTGTGCTTTTACCACCAGTGTCATCCCCCACCCCCAAAACTCATATACGTTTGCCACGTACAGTTTTTATCAGTCGGGCTCAGGGGATATTCTACCTGCTTTAGGCTTTCTTTCTAGCTGGTACGGGCACCCTTGGATTGGGTTTCGAATTTTCACAGTTCTCTCAGAGCATGATGTGAAGAAATCAAAGACTTGAGAACAATACGCTCTTAGTAACATCTTACTAGGACGTGGTTGGCAGGGCTGAGGGTAACGCTAGCCCAACAATGGAAGTGGCACAACTATGCCCCTGTGACAGGGGAAACATGTCACACGTGACTAAATGAATGGAGAGACAAAGTCATCTTACCCACTTGGTTTCCAGCTGACAAGCTGGATGGCTCACTCTCTACATATCATTTATCATACGGAGATTTCTATAACACAAACTGTCTCTGCAGATTCAGCAGTGTACTGGTTGGGCAAGTGATTTGTGAATCCTAATTCATTTCTTTGGATCAGCAGCTGTCTCGCTTCCTACACACCTGGCACTTGGAGAATTCCTTTTAATAAGAACAGATAAAATGGCACTTATTTGATCAGACAAAGTGAAGTCAGATTCTTTATAGGACACGAAATGGAGCAGCAGTTCCCACTGACAAGTATCTCATCAGCAGTTAAATAATGTGAAATAATTCCATGGTTTCCTGATTTAGAGGAACAAAGTCTCTTAGGAGAATATTATTAGCTCTAGCCACTTATACTTTTGTTTTTGTAAGCACTGGCTAGATCTACTGTCAAAAATGTTTTGATACTGGTTCCTCTGAAAAATGGAAATCTTACCTTGCTATGTTTTTCCAGAATTGAAATGTTAAAATGACAAAAAGTTTACTCCTGGGTTACAACCAGATCTTATAAAAATAGAGGAATAGGAACTGTATAAAAAGGAAAAATATAAATCTAAAATGTCTCTTCAGTAGTTAATTAAAAAGGGGAAGACAATTGAATATTGCGTGATAGAAAACTTTTAACAAGTTATGGGATTTTTAAATGTTCTAGTAAATGTAAAGCTTCTTTCTTCCATAATTATGCTTCTCTGACCCTTCTGAAATGTTCAATTCATAAGGAAAATAAGGCCGTCCTATGGAAAAGCAACGTGCTTTTCTGTAAGAGTTCCCACTGCAAAGTGGGGCGGAGCTGGTCACTGATGACTCGTCCTTCCTGACTCAAATAAACGACACTTAATAGTAGGGGCTTTTTTTGACCTTAAGCACCTGAAGGAAGGGATAAGACCTGAATGGACACTTTGAGAAGGAAATACATCAGTGTCCCTTTCAAGTGTCAGTTTCCAAAAACCGACATCCTTCACCGTTGCCAGACTGCTGGAGCCATGTAGTCACTGAACCACTGCCCCTGCTGGAAGGGTTTTCGTTTATCGAGTTGGTTTAGAGAGACAAAATTAACATCACAATCACCAAATACCCCCCAAAATCACCAAATACCCCCAAAATAATATTATATTAAAACACACTGAATGATCTCTGCGACTGATCTGGGAACTCTCCAAACACGTCAGATATTTTGTCAAGGGCTAGAAAAGTAGAAGATGGTAAAATGAGTGTCCAAAACACAGAACTGCAAGAGATTCTCCATCCACACTCTTCCTCTTTGACTCCTCTCCGCAATCATTTTCCTTTCTTTGATTTGATTTCCACTGTAGGACTAAATATTTTGCTGCATGGATTGTCTTGATGTTTATAAAGAGCTTGGAACTTATTCCAAATAGAAACTCAAAGCCAAAGCTGCAGGTGTACGAGCTATTATTAGCAAGAAAAAGTTACCAAGAGCCCAGAAGAACGCTGAGCGTCACACTCAGTTCCCCCGTAGACCTACTGCATAGAACTCTTTTGCCAGGTTTTAATGTAGACACTACTAACACCAGTAGCTCTTAAAATACTTATCAACTACAAGAAACTCAAGAGATAAGAAAATACAGTATTTTTACTTTCCCATGTTATGCACAAGATTTTTAAGTAGACAAAGTACCAAAACAAAAGAGAAAAGAGGAAATTGTGGCTGTCAAGAACAAACACCACAAGGAAGGCCTTGTGGTAAGGCAAACATGTGAGACCTGACCTGTTTTTGAAGTTACTTATTTTCAGACTGATGTCTCTGAGACCACTTCTTGAAGCTAACAACAGAGCATACAGGCACAAGGCACACCTTGTCTTTTGTGTTTCCCAAACACCACATTCTCAAGTCTCCGTTTGGCTCTCATGGAAACCTTTTGTTTCCATGCTCCTGCATCTCTCACCCTGAACCTCTCATGCTGGACCGCTGGGGCATTTTCTCTCGAGCTTACTGTTCTAACCAGCAAGTCTCACCACGCAGTTCACACGTAGTAAACTCTCACAGGTTTGTGTAGTACATACACACTGACTCAGGTTTTAACTCGTCAGTACATTTATTCACTACCCGTTTTACCAAAAGCCCCTCAGAAAAGCTAGACCTAGTCTTTTTTTCCTTTAACCTTCCATATTTCAGGTTTAGTCAGCCTCTTTGCAAAACCTAAATTAAGAGATAACAAAACTTGTTTCACTACTTTATTGTGCTCTGCTCCTGATGTCTTTGCATATCAGCTCATCTAATAAAAAGGTATGGTTGATATGGTTTCAGCACGTTCAGATCTTACCGTGACAAGGGCATTGGACTAGACGGTCTTTCGAGGTCCCTTCCAATCCCTAATGATTCTATGATTCTTACTACAGAACTCATACACTAACTTGTAAGAAGTGCCTGTGTTTTCTTCACCACATCCTTTGTTGCCCTTTCCAAAGGCCTAACTGCATCCATTCAGATGTCCCTTCATCCTTCAACCATTTCATTTTCACATAGACCTGCTCTACTGCCCTAGATGACAGCAAAACTTCTGTGCACTGTAATTCTAAGCTTGGCAACACATCTCCACAAAACTTCTTCCCTCTCTTAAAAATCTACTACATATAAATTCTTGTTGGGAAATGAAGTGGTTCTACAGATTTGAACTAGAAAGCTGGAATTTAGTTCTCTCACGTAGCAGATGCAGAGAAAGCAAGACAGCTCACACTGATGGATGGGATATGTCCCCTGGTCCAACCTGCTGCATTTCCGTGATCAACACACATTGCTGGCAGTGAACAAGTCGATATCGCAGCATTCAAAGGCACCCGAGAAAACCACTGACTGAGAAGTGTCTTGCTCAGATGTAAGCACGAAGAAGCAGACCTTGCACCTTGACTGCTTTAAGTAGAGCCTCCTCTACATCATTTAGCATCTTGCTAAACACATGGAGGAATGGTCTTCTCTGGTCTCCAAGATGAGCTCTGTACTGCATTAGAGCTATGATTTCTGCATGGTTACATGCATTTGGATTTGTTCAGGCACCAGGGAGAGCAATAAAACAACCTGATTTTTCTAAGAGTGAGGTTTAGTGATTTGCAAACTCGCATGAGACAACAGCACCATGTCTATGAACAATACATGGGAAATGGGATAGTTCTACAGAATCAGTATCACTTGGCAGGAATTAATAGAAAAATGAGGGAGAAAAGGCATGAAATTCATCTTGCTTAAAAAGAAACTGTGAAAAAACCACCACGAGAGCCGACAGCGATCACACGATGCAGCTCAAAGAGGCAGGCAAGGTCCTGTACTAAGCAGAGCTTGAACTGTTAGCATCTGACAGCTCAGAGAGTTCGCAAAAGCCACCCCTTTTCAACAGGAAGAGCAATGTAAGTCAGAGGGTAACAAAGCTTCTGCATCTGCAGTCTGAAAACAAGCTCAAAGCCCTTGTGCAACACCCAACAGGAAACACCAACGGCACGGTGCACAAGATTACCATCTCTGCAGCACAGGCTCCGTGAAATTGGTGCAGTTTAACTGGCCTGAAGGTTACAAACTAAAAATGAAGCAGGAGTGGCATGGTATCTGAAAAATGAAGACACAGTAGACTCATGTAAGAACCAGTATTAGGAATCAACCGGTCTACTTAGGGATCTGGTGAACCGTTGTGGACGTGTTCATTAAGTTTGAACTGCTGTCTTATGCTGTTAAACAGGCAAATTGCAAGGATAAAATACATGAAGTGTATTTTTACAAGGCACACAGGAAAAGAAAACAGCCCACATCTGTACCTCCTAGTTCTCACACTACAGTGTGTAAGCACCAGACTACCAAGTCCACCCAAATGAACTGGGACTATCCAGGTAACAGGAAGAAGATGACTGATGTCAGAGGAAACAAATGAGAAAGCAGCATAATAAAAAATGCAGCAAAACCTAGAGGAAAGTTAGTGAGGTGTCACGTAACGCAAGATATAGCAGAAAAATCAAAGGGATAGTGAATGACACTGAAAGCCTGCACAACCACAGAACCATAGAACATTAGGGGTTGGAAGGGACTCATTGGGTCCAATCCCCCTTGATCTAGGAGCGCCTCAACCAAGTCACACATATCAAAGCAGGTCTTAAACATCTCCAGTGAAGGAGACTCCACAACCCCCCTGGACAGCCTGTTCCAGTGCTCCATCACCCTCACTGGGAAGAAGTTCCTTCTGATATCTATATCACAACTGGTACAGGTCACAGTGTAATTGTGAAACTCACTGTGAGAACTGGTGAGTTAGCACACTGAGGAGTTGGTCTCTCAAGAAGTTACAGCCGGGTCAGTACTTCAGAGGATGACAAACTTTATGTTTCAAGACCTAAACTGAAAACTCCACCAGTTTGGAAGCAGAGTAAAACTTTCATGATAAACAAGTTGCACCACACCTTCCGGCACAGGATTCCTTGAACCTCCTTCTGCAACGTGTAATGCTAACCACAGCTAAAGATAACTTACTGGCCAAAGTGACCAAGGGCTGGAACAGATCTGAGTAGATGTCTTATAATGATTTTACAGTTAGCTTTCAAGAAAAATAATTACTCAGATGCCTCTTATATACTTGTGAGGCACAGGAGAAGTTCCTTAACCACCAACTGCATAGGGTCTAGTAGAAAGTCCCTAACACATGTTTAGGTCAGTTTTTATGAAGCAGAATATGAGAGAGCATCTGTCTCTGAAGCATTTGACCTAGAAGTATAATTCAATTAGTTCCCAGTTCCAGTAGAGCCTAAGAGGGGATATTGAAGTTTTGGAGTGGTGAAGCAGCATGAGCAGTTTTCCCCAAGCTTTTGAAACCACAGTCAGATTTG
Source organism: Rhinopomastus cyanomelas (assembly GCA_013400115.1). NCBI lineage: Eukaryota > Metazoa > Chordata > Aves > Bucerotiformes > Rhinopomastidae > Rhinopomastus > Rhinopomastus cyanomelas. The sequence continues at coordinate 793,888 of VXBP01004577.1, forward strand.
GCAATTAGCACGTTGGCTTTTCTCTTTCTCACTTACAAAACGTGACCTGTAACTCTCTTCTGTTCTAGCACTAACAGGTATTTTGGAAGGATGCATCAACAGCAGACAGACTGCTTCCAGCTTGTGCCTGTCGTTGATAGGCACAGCATTTTCCAAGAAAAGCTTGCATGCACAGAGAACTCTGAAAGCAGTTTCTTGCTCACATTGTGTCTCTTCTGGGAGATCTGGCGTGCCAATGACTGCAGGTCCATCTGCAGCTGAGATGACATTGCATGTCCATTGCAGGGATGGGTGCGACGTGTCCTAACTCTGCTCTTGGTGGAATATGAACAACACACTAAAATAATACGAGCTGCAGATCCCAGTCGTGTTTGACGGAGCTGTAACTGTGCCATTTACAAAATTCAGCTCTTGGAAGCTTTTTCCCCTTATTTTACTGTGTTGGGAATTCATAGTTAACTCAGTTATAGCACAGGATTAACGCTACAGTTTGGACTGAATTTGGGAGAAGTCTTTATTAGTGCAAAAGACCCAGACTTCATACACTTGAAAGCCTCACTGCTGTACTCTGCTGATGAGAGCAGTTGTTTCTTAATCTTGTTTGGACAAGGTGACAATGGTAATGTAAACACCCCAGGAACTCCTGTGCTACACCAAATGAGCACAAGCACACCACCATCTTCTCCAGTGATATATGTCTGAGTACTTCATTTTCCATTGTTCAGAGAGTTTAGTAAGTTTGCAAAGCACCACAGGACACTGAGTCTGAGGCTGTCTTGCAGACGATACTGCCTCAGCATCTATCAAGTCTGCAGTCCCCAGCCTTCTCCTCTCCCCCATGCACTGCCCCAAACACATACTCTTCTCTTTATCCCACATACTGACAGTGGTGCTTAGGAGAAGCAGCTGTGGGTCCTGTTTTTCGTGTGAGGTGGGATGGCAAGATTATTGAGTGGTCCCACAGGCTCAGTTAAGAGAGGCTAAGAGGAACAAGGGACTACCTAAAAGCTTACCCACCGGATGCCAGGAGGAAGTTACTCAAGGACAGAGAAGGCCTCATGCTAAGATGAGAGAACAGGAAGAACACTTCAACCAGTGACAGGCAGCATCTGCTATGGCTACAGAAAATGAGTGTGGAGATACATGGCATGCAGGTTCATTCACCAAGCTCCTCTCCAGAATCACTCTCACACAGACACAGAATCTGGACCCTGGGCTCCAGAAAATTATCCCAAATGAACCTGAGCAATTAGGGACTGTGAGTTAAGGACATCTAATACAAGGGGAAAAAGTAACCCCATTGTAAAGCACAAACTCAGGAAGGAGAAAACTGGAGAGCAGTTTCTACGTGCCAGAACTTCACAGCTTTCTGTCAGCTCCCAAAGTGGACACTGTCATGGAGCTTGAAAGCAGTGCCACTTATGTTCATTCTAATATAGCATCCTTGCACCAGAGAACGTTCTTCAGTCTAGCCTGAGGGTCTAAGAACACCACAGAAATACTGTATGGCTGCAGACTAGGTCTTTTGTTTTTATCACAGAGTTATTCACCACAAAACCGTCCAGTTTGGGGACTTCCTGTCCAGAAGCCATACAGGCAGCACAAACTCTCTGCATGGAATTAAGTAGTAGGAGACCTATTTCAACTCCTGTGCCTTCATGCAGATTAGTAGAAGAAACAATTCCTTATTCTATGTCAGACAGCTGGACACAGGAACGAGGTCTCCATTCCCCCAGCTCAACTTCTGGGAAAGGCTGCAGGTTGGATGAACATGTGTTCGCTTAGCTGAAATCAGCTCTTGAGCCACCTGCTGATCTAGGTTTATCCATCCTGTGTGGGCAAAAGGTCTACTTTAGGTAGACTACTAGTCAGGTATAAATAACCACAGATGTACAAGTTACCAGCTCTGTGGTCCTCTCACTCCCTGCCTTGATGGGAGGGCAGCATGGTGAAAAAGTAATACAAGTCTGAATAGCACAAGCTTGTTCTGTTTCCACATTCCTTCCTATAACCTGCAGTTTGCTGATGCTAGTGTAATATCTCCCTTCCTGTTACCCAACATCTCTGTATGGAACTTGCATGAGAACAACAGAGAGTCTTGTACCTAAAAGCAAATTGCCAGCAAATGAGAACAGTGCAATTGTTAATTACCTTCTTATCTAGCAGAATGCTCAGCCCAACTCTGTCTTGCAATGGTGTAGATGAGCTAGAGGAGCTATAAGCATTTCATTTCTATTTGCTACTCCTGAACTATGCCCAGAATTCTTTTATTCCCAGGTCACTGTGGGAATTCTGTCTTGTGGTGAAGTAAGTATTTTTACATTCGGCCTCAGAGTCCCTGAGGTAGGCTGCTCCCACATGAACAGACTGTCTAACAAGCAGACAACAGCAGACAAGGAAACCCATGGATGTGGTGGAGCGAGCATTATCCATTGATGGAGTGACCATTCTTTTAGGATTATGTAGTAACTACCTGTTATTGTTAAAAATCATAAAGCTTAGCAACTAGCATTGTGCAGAAAGATGGGAGGCTAGGTGCACCCTGTCAAAGAAGAAATTGACTGCTAAAGTGCTGGCAGGGACCAGCTATACGGTTTGGACTGGTGACAGAAAACAACAGGGCATGTGCGGAGTGATGGGCAGCAAAAGTTCAACCCCGAGGAAGACTCTTACTTCATCGCAAGACAACTTCATGACCCTCAAAAGACAACCACCAAGAGAAACAAACTGTGCAAGTTCAAGAAGGAATTAACATAGGAAGCCAGGACATGTTATGCATATGTATAGGGGTGTTGGGATATCTAATGAATATGCATTATTTTATGGAATATAATCATGGCTTGGGGGGGCCAGCAGTGTGCACATCTGTGGTGGCACGAACCCCTGTGCACCTGCTAGTGAATAAATTACCTCCTCAAAAACTCTAAACAGAGTTCTTGGGTCCTTTCTGTGCATCAGATGAGAGATGAAGGCATATAGGGATCCACAGCAGGGGAATGTCCTTCCCATCCCCACTTCCCTACAGAATCCAAAGATCCTATGTGCAGTTTAATGAAAATAATAGCACAAATTTAGGAAGAGGATGGCAAGCGAAGGGAAAGTCACAGTACACCAACTTTGCTGTTACAACCCCATGTTCTTACTCCTGCCAGAAAAGTGTAAGGGAGGACACGCATGGTGTGGGAAAGGAAGACTGGAGGAAGATAGTAACATAAAATCCTCTAACAGAAAAAAGTGAAGCAATAAAGTGTTAACAAATCAGTAAGAACTCTGTTTCATACACAGTTCATGTACTGAAACCAAACTGAGCCAGACGTGCTTTAACGTGAATGTTTAGGCATTTCAGGTACATAGTGAGTGGGAGGAAAATTAAATGAAGACTTTTCCCCCCCAACCTTACTACTGCCTGAAGAGTCAGGCAAGACTTTAGGCCCACTATTAAGTCTTCACCTAGGCAAGTTGTGGTCACAGTGATCACAAACAACTGTAGTTAATAAGATTATTGATTGTAGATCTGCAAAGAGCGTGTAAGTTTGGAAACACTGCAGATGGGATATTCTGCTGGTATGACTGTGGCTGCTCTGCCATGGCCCAACAAGCCCTGAACTGCACAAAGGAAACAGTTGTGGGGAAAAAAAAATGTAGCTATAGGAGAACCTTGTGACATTTCCAGTGTAAATCTTCCATTTCTGTAACGTTTTCCATGAGAAGGAAATGCCACTACCTCCCTCTCCTTTCCTTAGCAAATGGGGGAGGGATGGAAAAAACTTATCTGGCCGAAGATAGCGACTCCAGCAAGACACAGGGGAGACAAAGGAGGCTGATCTAATGACAGATACAAAAGGCTTTGCTGAAATTTATGGAAGAATGTGGCCCCCATGGGACAAAACTTGCAGTTAACTTTATGGTGAATCTCTTCCTAGAGCTGGCCCTCAAAAGCAGCTCATTTGTATCTGCTCTCAGACACACGCACAGCTGACCTCCAAATGCAAGATTTCATCAAAAGGCACAGAGAACAGTAACGTGGACTTAACTGCTACTTAAATGCTGCTTTTTAAAAAAACCCAACACATTAACTTTCAAAAATACTTTTTGGGCTGGTACAGCCTTCTTACTTCTGTGCTTCCATGAAATTCCTGTAGTAGGTGAGAGAATGGGGGCTTCTAATACTGTTAATACTAGAAAACCTTCAGTAGTGTGTAAAAATCTTGCTCTGAGGCAGAAATGGTCATGTCTGCAGTCTGGGCTACCTGAAGATGCAGTGAGAGTACAAGAAAAGTACAACAAAGGCCATGAGTAGCAGGTTTTCATTTGCTGCCTATATGGACTTCATGTCAGCAAGTGGCAGCAATATTCTGCCAAATTACTCTGTAGAGTAATTCTGTGAGCTGCCCTCCAGGCAGACATTATTTTGGCCAAAACTGAGGACTCAGTTGCCATTTTTAATCAGCAAATCCATCTGATGAGTGCTTCTATGATTTTGGGTCCTACATCCTCTAAGCTTGAAGGAGCAGCAATGCTGGTAGAAGCAGATTTGCTCCTCAGATCAGCCCTACTCTCCCTGCTAGGTGCACGTACAATTACAAGATCTTCACCAAGAATTTTATTGGATCATCTGGATTTTGTGAGGACAACGGAAAACTTTCTGTTGTGAGTTGATATCAGCCATGTAGGGTCTGTCTGTCACTGACAGCACGTTCACAGGGGTTTCATCCTTTCAAAGTGGTCGGACTTATCAAGATGTTGCATCTGCTGCTTTAGGTTACCAACAAACAGAGTGAAGGGAAAAAAATGAAACTGGACCAAGGAGATGCATCCAGTGCACAACTTTTATCAGAAGAAGTGTCTCTGTGCATTTCTAAACAGAGTTTCACAGGAAGAGGTGGTTTATCTGTACCAAGCCTTCTTTATCTTCTAGGATTCATAATGCATCTACTTCTGAAAATACTCATAACACTCCCAACAACTGTAGCCCTAATTCAATTGAGCCAAAGCTTACGGCACGCTGGACTAACGGTCAACAGGAAGAACCAGTGCTGCCTGCAGGCTGACGTAGCTACTGGTGTTAAAAGGATGAGAGCAGCTAGAGAGCTAAAAATCTGAAAGAAGGCATTGATTAAGCAGTCATTATCAAACTAGTCTGTGAATTTCCACAATAGAATTGTAAGTCTGATCAAAGTTACTTGCATTTGCCTTTCATTCACAGCCCAGGAGCAAAGGTCTAAATTAATACTGAGGGGTGGTGAGGAACACAGGTCCTGTGCGCTCGTGTGGATGTCTCCTACAGAAACTTAGGAAGAGCACAGCGCCCTAGCTTGCTTCCTTCTTTCACAGTGCAATAGAGTATGTTCTACACTGGCAGCCACACCATTAATACCTAGGGTAGCCATCAATCAATAGATGGGATGATGAACTCTAAAGGTCCCTTCCAACCTAAACCATCCTATGAGCCTTACAATGCCCGATCCTTATGATGAGGAAAGCTGCCTAGGAAGCCTGATTTTCCAAGAGCAATTTTGAGTCGATGAAGCAAAATAAAGGCAATTTTATAGAGCATAATTCATGGTTGCTGCCTAGAGCTGGGCAGCTGAACCAAGATTTAGCATCATCTATGCCTATTGGCTGTAAAGGTAACTCAGAATCTCAGGTGACTAACTAAAATGCTAATGTGTGAAGCTGGGGGAGAGAATCATATGTATAGTCTTCTGGAAGGTCTGTGTAATACAAATTACCACTGTCACTAGAGACATGAAAAAAATCCCAAGCTAAATCTTCCATATTGTTGCATAAAATAAGCCTGAACTTCACTTTCAACTCAGATCAACACTTGACGATGTGAAGCCAATTGTCACAAGGGGTCAGATGTGCCTACAAAAAATGGAAATCAAGTCAAGGCACAGTGAAATGAAAGATGAGGGTCCTATGAAAAAAGGTGTGTGGGAAAGAAAAACTCCTGTAGTTTGCAGAGAGAGCAGAAAAGGATAAGGGCCTTGATAATGGAAAACCAAATTCAACTATGTTCCTGTAGAGCCACCTCTGAAACAAGCACTTTTTTCAAGAATATCCACATTCCAAGATCATCTTCTTGAATGACAGATGTTTGTGAGCCTGCAAACAAGACAGGTCTTCTCTTGAGCAAAGGCAACTCCACCTCTTGGTTCCAGCAGTTCTTGACTGATAGTTTTGTCAGACACTTTGTAGGACCAGAGATACGACTCCATTCACAGGTCACCCAAGTCCTACCTCTCCCTTCGCCCTTTACTGCAGAGCAGGAGAACGAAAGCTTTCCAGCCTCAGTTCCTCTCGCTGCAAGACAGTTCTAACGGGACCAGGGAAATAGCAAAAGCAAAATCTGAGTGGGTTGGTAAATATTTTACTTGCCATGAAATCTCAGGCCCTTCAGCTTACTGAGTTCAGCTCTTGCAGTATCCAGCAGGCCCCTCTGCTCTTACTGTTGCCCTCTTATGCAAATTAGAGGCTAACACATTTGTGAGGGTAAAGTTCCATAAATGACATTTACGGCCTTCACTTCACAGACACATGAGATACAGGGTATGACACAGTGCACGCTGCTCAAGAACAACGAGAATCGGGTTTTGATAAGTAAAAATCAAGCTGGAATAAATACATTTGATTACAAAATAAACCAGCACTTCACAAGTCAAAAACACTGCACATTATAACTGCAATAATCTCAGCATGAACAATTAAAACACAGTTTACTCAGTAATTACTTTGACCCTTCAGTCATATTTGCCTCTAAACACCAGAAGTGTCTGCAGTACCCACGTGAGGTATTTTAAGAAGAAAGAGATCACCCAGGGAATGAATAAAAAGCACCATTTCAGAGAGAGTACATGTGCACAGCGATGTGTGCTCCCAGATGGGTCAGAATTCTCTGAGAATACAAAGCAGGGATCACTCAGCTATCTGCAATGCTCCATTGATTAAACCTCCCAAAGACACTTGTAATCCATGTTTCAAACCAAATCACCTCTATTTTTGAGCAGTGCTTACACAAAGCAGAACTAAATGTAATTGCCTCCTTAGAAAATGGAACTGAAGTGAAATGAAATGCCACAAGTGAAAATGGAACTGAACAGATTCAACAAAAAGTTAAACATTCTGTTTAAAACTCAAATTTCTAAGCTCAGTTCACATTCTTTATGAAGTTTCCAGAAAAAAAATAACTTTGCAAAGTTAATAAAGACAAACGAGTAGAGTCTACACAGGTGAAGCAGGTTATCTACTACAGCCCTCAGAGGCAGGTGGCTTAACCATTTTAGAATCATAAAAAATTTTGGGTTAAAAGGGATCTTCAGTGCTCATCTAGCCCAGCCCCTTTGCAATGAGCAAGCACATCTTCAAATAGATTAGGTTGTCCAGAGCCCCAACCAACGTGAACTGGAATGTTTTCAGGGATGGAGCATCTACCACCCTCAGTATAAAAATTGTTTTCCTTATATCTCTCTTACTTGTTATGATGAAACAGATCTCCTGAATCAAGTGCTAGAAACACCACATTTACACCACGTTGTGGAGTAGCAGGGTAATTAATTAACTGTGACATCAGAACAGTCGTGTGTGAAACGAGCAGAACTTCGAAGCAAGTCGGCAACAGGTGACAAGACATGCATCTCACCCAATTCACAAAAGAAAATGTGACAGCCCAAATCCTGCTGGAGTGAGGCTAATCACTGAACCAGAGTAACACGGGGCAGGAAGGCACATCAGAAAGTCAAGCTGCCTGTCTCAGTTTGGTGGCTCCCTGCATATTTTGTTTGTTCCTGCAATGAAGTCTTTGAGACAGTTAACACAGGCTGGGCAACACGCCTAAAAGATCCTTCCAGACATATCTTCCCAGTGTGACAATGAATGGATTTAAAAGCTTGCCTTCTGGAGCACGAGGGATTGAAAAGTGACCCCCAAGTTTGTCAAGAACACATTTTGTGTTAGTTACCTGTGGGATTCACAGGCGGTATCGCAGAGGATACGACTTCTCAAAGTTAGGAGACACAGCTACGTCGTCTCCAAACCGTGTGGCCAAATACCATCAGCACCTTTTATTCCTTGGGAGTCTCCACTGGCTGTTTTGCCATAACCACACCACCTTCTCACATGCTTAGTGTCAGACTGGTAGACCAGCACGTTCACGTGGCGCATTTGTTGGCTGCTTGACCTCCAGTTTCTCCCACCTTGCTTTCCTTTTCCCGATGCAGCCACTAAAAACTGGGCACGGTGTGGCCCCCAAGGTCTCGCCCACCTCACTAGGCTGTAGGGAAGCTCTTGCAATCTTTCCTTGCAAAGTTACAGCCTCCTACTCGTCCCCGTGGGGTGAACATCCGACCCACGAGGCCAACCGGCCCTAAATCCCATTATCCCATTTCAGCCCACCGAGACCACCTCCGCAGTCGGGAGGATCCAGGTCCCAAGTGAGTGGTTTGGGGAAGAGATGCCCCATGTCCCCTTGGGCGGCGCGGCGGGACCGGGGGCTCTCCTCGACGGGGCACCGGCACTGCCCGCCCCGGGCACCGCAGGCAGTGCCAAGAGCGGAGCTTCCCGCAGCTCCGCACCCGAGCTCCGGTGTTTGCCCGCGTGATTCCTCACGCAGCTAGCGGCACACCCCGCGCCCCGCCGCTGCCTGCCCGTCCCGGTCCCACGCTGGCCCTAGGAGCCCTTCTAGGGGTCCGGCTGATCCCTCCCCGACCGGCTTACCTTGGCGGGTGCTCCCGGAGACGCGGCGAGCGAGGGGCGCGGGCCGTCGAGGTGGCTGCGCTGTAGCCCAGCACAGCGGGAACTCGCCCGCCCTCAGCCTGGGGGAGCCGCCCCGGGGCGCGCAACGCCGCCCTCCACCGCTGCCCCGGTTAAAGGTGTCACCATCTCCTGCTGCTGTCACCTCAGCTTAGAAATGTCACCGGGTAACTCAGATTACCCTTGTGTCTACGGACCGTTTATATGAAAACTACAGGTTTTGGAGCCACGCACCGTCCCAGCAGCACTGCTGGAGATGAAGTAATTAGATCAAAAGGGTGGGAGTATTTTAAATTACCCACGTGTTTTGCACAGCAAACGTTTCAGTGCTTGAAGGGGTAATTGTTTTGAAAAACTCCAGCTGAGACAACTCAGCCACATTTAAGAGGGCATTTAGGCAATAAGTACAACTCATGTTATTGAAAAAACCCAACGAGTTATCGCACTGAGAATCCGGATAAAATTTTCCAGAGACTTTGCTGAGGCCAAAACTGCTTTCACTTCATGAGTGAAAGAAAGATCAATTATTTTTGTAGAGCAATGAAGATGGTGAAGAAAGTAGAACACCTCCCTTATGAGGAAAGGCTGAGGGAGCTGGGTCTCTTTAGTTTCGCAGTGAGGGTGACAGAGCGCCTGGAACAGGCTGCCCAGGGGGGTTGTGGAGTCTCCTCTGGAGATGCTTAAACCCCACCTGGATGTGTTCCTGTGTGACTTGGTCTAGGTAAAAAACTCAGGTCAGGGGGATTGGACTAGATGATCTTTCAAGGTCCCTTCCAATCCTTGATGTTCTATGATTTGCCACCTGCAAACTCCTTCTAAATACATTAAAGTAATAGACAGAAACTACAAATGCACAATACACTTAGTAGTTTGTCTCAATGATCTTAAAGGTCCTTTCCAACCTGAGTGATTCTAAGTTATTAATTTATACAGCTTGGGATTCTGAATGTTCTGTAGACGGTGCATATTCTCTTCCCTGACCTTTGCAGTTGCTCCTTTTGTGATCATTATGATGAAAATCAAAGAGGTAATTTCATAAGATTAATCAGCGACTCTTTTTAAATTTTTAATTACCTAAAGTAAATTTTGAAATCAGCAGTTTGCTGTGAACACCCTCTGTTTACTAAGAGAATAATACTTGATGGTACATTTTATTGTCAAAACCTGATTTTTGTACTTCTATAACGTGACCTACCAGGAGCACGGCCACACCTTGACACAAGAGGTATCACACTTAATGTCGCTGTTGTCAAACTCCATGACCAAGATTATAACAATTATGTCAGTGTAGAAAATAAGCATTCAGATTTTTACAGATGAGCTTTTGTTTTCTCTGTGTCTTGATTAGTTCCTCTCATCTTCGAGGAGAATATAAGGCTAAGAAAGTCAAATGGCTGGTTTTTTCCAGCTCTCCCTATATCTGTTTGTGACAGTCACCATTCTCTCTTAAGAGGAGCTGTGGAGATGAGAAATGCATGTATCTAGAAAGCAAGGAGAACATCACAGAAAACCTTGAATGCTCTCCGAGAAGTTTTTGGACTGCACTCAGGAGCGTGAGCATAGTGCTCCAGTGGGATGGGTGGAGGCTGACATGCAGTCACAAGGAAGAAATGCGGTGAGGGAAATGCTGACGTGGATACGGACTTGATTAACTGTGTGTGTGCTAATGTTTGAGAGAGCTAAAGTTTGTGGCAAGAGCAAGTGGAAATACGTAAGTGTTCCTAACTGTTTTCTCCTCTCTCAGCTGAAAATGAAAGTGCAGCAGAATCACACCCCTGAACCTCAGCCCTCCATTCTGCTCTTCTCCAAAAGCTTTCCGAAAGAAGAGACAGGAGCCCCACCCGCGTTACAATTGTCTCTTTCACAGCATGACTCAAGATCTAACGCACACAATTGCAAATTGCTCTTTTCCTTTGCTTATCATGGGAGGGGTGATCACTGGGTAGATACTTGGTCATTATCCATCCTCAGCTAGGGGATGGGAGCACTTCCTCAGGCCTTGAGGACTGCATTTCTTTGGAAGGCAAGGATCTGGAAAGCAGCAGATAACTTAGAGCTACAGCTGAACATCTGTTTGTGAAAGGGGATAATTAGAAATGTTTCTAGTGCCAGGAACCGCTGTTTTATCAGCAAAAAAAGCAATGCTTTTCCACATATGCCCTCCCTTAACTTTCATTAGTATCACTTTTACACTGAAAATGACATGACTTAGAGGCCTTCATTTTCTTTACAGAGAAAAATGTGGCCCTAAGATCTTACTCGCCCAGAGTAATGTAGGATTAGCCAACTGCCCTCACCATCATGAAGGGAAAGGCTGCAGATATGTAAAGCACTGCCAAGCCGTTTTGCCACTGCCAACCTGTTGTGCCACTGCCAACAGCAAAACCCAACAAACAAGCAAATCGGTGTATTAATTAGATCTTTCAACATCACAAAACTCATAAAACACAATCGGAAGGTCAATTTGTCGTGTTGTTTAAAGAAAACATCTTTCAGAGTGATGGAGGAACAAAGGTTTGGAATATAAAGAGCGAAGACATAGACACAAGCGACCAAATAGCATTGAAAGGTGTCGGTTCAAGGCAAGTGACACCTAATAATGGAGTATCCTCTTTTCAAGTAATAGTCTGCAGACCCTTGTGAAAACATTGGCTGTGGTGACTGTATCATCCTCTAGAGGACATCAGATAATTTCTTTCACCAAGACAGTTTTCTGAGAAACCTTAAAGGAGTTGCGATTTGTGCTGAGTAACAGCGCTTCGCTGGAATGGAGCAGTCTGGAAACAAGTGTCTCTCTGTTTGACATCTTCCTAGATGACAAGGCCAAAAGCAGAAAGTACAGGCATAAGCAAGTAGCAACTACAGGTTTTATGCTCTTCCAATAAGAACAAATTCTACATAAGATTGTTTTTAGACTTTTTTACATTCCTTCATGATTGTGCAGACCCGTGGAAGGCACCTAAGCTATAAAACTTCCTATGAGAAAGGTGGAAAGCTCTCATTTGATAGTTTAGATGGGGAAAAAATTGCATTTTGAATAATCACAGTAAATCAAATTTAAGAGCAACTGCATTGAATGCAGTAGCTAATTAAAAAGCACATAGTACATGGTTCTTTCAAATTAGAACTCATCAAGAAGCTGTACCTCAACGTGCAGCTCTATGGCTAGATCAGTTCCCTTCTGTTCATCAGTCCTTCCATCCTTCTGATGGTATCTTTCAGAGACTCAGAACTGAGAAAATAATTCTTTCTCTATAACTACTGATAGGAAAGCTTATCTGCATCTCTTCTTACAATAGGAAACAGCACAATGAAACACTATCTTGGATCAAAAGCTGAAGAGGCCCTAACTTCATCTGAAAACATCAGCAGTGAAGCTATCAAGTTCATGCTTTTAACTCCAGGAAACTAGGACTGAAGTGCTTTTAAAAAGTTCATCAAAGGTTAGTCATTGGAGTTCTCCATGCCATAATGATTTAAAAATGGGTTTCCATTTTCTTTCTCTACGGTAGATCTTTAGGTTAGCCGGTGTATTTTCACTTCCACGTGTAGAACCTGTTCAGGCAAAAATTTGCTTGTCCAGACTTTACACTGTTAACATGTCAAAGGCCTTGATTCAAAAGCCAAGGATGCCTAAGGGAGTCTTTTACCCTGAGTTCAACAAGTTTTAGGTCAGAGCTTAAGTTTTCCAGCTCTCACATATAAATAGTGCTCTGTGTACACTGATATTTCTTGTCACTGTTTATATGTGGTGGGGATATATATATACACATATATATAAATACATACATATGCACACCCCCCTTTCTGTTCTTCAAAAATACCTGTTCAAGTCAGTCCATTTCTTCACTGTGAGAGCTGAGCAGCTGAGGTAGAAACAGCCTGGCCACCACACCTTGCTTATTAGTTTTATTAACCTTTTGATAAAACAAAATTGTCTGCACCCATGAAAGAAAACTTGTAAATGTTGTGAAACGGAGTATTGAGATCTGATCTTACGTTCAGAATGCTGGTTATTAACTTGTAACCCGAGGGTTTTCATTTGGAAATGTCACCATTTATTAGCATTATTTCTTCAGCTTTACAAGACAGGCTTTTAGGTGTTGCTTAGGGAAATGTGTGCACCAGTGGGCTTAATGATAAAGAGTTTTCAACTGGATGTTTGATTTTATTGATGTCATATGTTAGATTTCACATGTGTGACAAACTAAGCATGATATGAGCAAGGCTTTGAAGTTCCTTATTGAAGGGACTATGACAGGCATTTCAAGGCAAAAGAAGATGGAATTGCCTGGCTCTATAAATAGAAATAACTTCATGATGCATTTTATTCAGTTCAGACTATCCATCCTTTCTGTAGCAGGAGATCCTGATTGTTCCTGCAATAAAGATTTAAATGTGTGGCTCTTACTGCTCAGAAGGGGTCAAAGGAGGAAGCAAAGCTTATTTCAAGACTTTGAAATAAATATGGAAGCAGACTGGGAAAACCAATAGAGTTTAATCTTCTTGCCTCACCTCAAAGGCAAGTGGGTATGAGCTTACTCATGCATGTGGAACTAGCAGATGGAATTTGGGTGCACAGACAATACTTCCAGGTAGGTCCCAGTGAGCCAGACCCGGTGATGTGAGAGCAGTGCAAGTCAGCTCGACAGAAATGGTACACACAATGAAAAAATCGAGGCTAAGAGCTTTGGCATGTGATGTCAGCTTTCTCTTGTCATGGCCACCTCAGAGTATTATGTTACATTTGTGTAAGATATGAGACAGTCATTAAACAAATAGTTATTAGTCAGATTCCAGCCTATTAATCAGAATCCTAAACAGATTCCATGGTGAATGTTAGGAGAAAAGCTACTAGCTAGAGCTCAATACAGAGCAGCGCTGGTCTCAGCTCCTGCCTGATGGTTTATATGTTGCTGCTGATGGCATAAGAGCATAAGGTTGACAGGGAACGTTTTTTCCCCCATATTGTATATAAACATTTTCCTCCATAAAGTTGTAACTTACCTGAAGAGTAGTACAGGGGTCAGTGCTGGGACCAGTCCTGTTCAATCTATTCATTGATGACNGACCTAGGTGATCCTGCTGTGTCAGGGGGATTGGACTGGATGACCTTTCGAGGTCCCTTCCAATCCCTAACGATTCTATGATTAACTCAAAATCAGTGTGAGTTGACGGCTCAATAAATTAAAACTTGAAAACCATGCATTGCAAGTCGACACGGAACACTGCACATGTAAAGGTGTATTCCAAGTAAATTCAGCAACTGGCATGCACTGATTTTTGCAGCATTGTCACGCACATGATATGCACTTGTCTTGTTGCTTGTGAAAGCTATGAAAAGCAAACTCTACACTTTGCTCTGGTGGTGGAGTGTGGCAGAGGCCAGTGCAGCATCTCTAATCCCACGTTTTTCTGCATTCCGTTTTCTTTCACTTTCCTGTGTAGAATTTCTTGCCTTCTTGTACAGACACACAAAATGAACATCTCATTTATGTCACATACCCCAGAAAAAAAATCTGAAAGAATTCCCACTTTGTGAATACGTTCTTGTGACATCGAGCGAAGATAGTTTTGCCTGACAACACTGCATACCACTTTTTCTATATAATGGTCATATAAAATGAAAAGTGCAATCCTTTTCATAGGTTTAGTCTCTCTTATGGGCTTCTTTTTCTCTAGGAGCTCTGAGTCTCACATTCTCTAATGTATCTGTCTCACACATTTCTAGAGGATTAGGAAGCCTACTTTTTCCCTTAAAGCAGAAGACTGCTAATAAAACAATGGAAACTGCGGTAAAGGAGCTAAACAAGGTTTTGGAAGATAGGAGCTGGTCTTCTGAGTCTGCCGCTGCACACGTGTAACCAGGTGGCTAAAGGCCTTTAAAGTCACCTATAAATGCCAAAAGAGCTAAATGCCACATCAGATTGTAAAAATCATTTGAGTCTCATTGTAAAAATCATTTGAGCTTCATCCGTTAGCTGTATCTGTGTCTGAATGCCTGGAAATCTGCACCTTAACGGTCTGCAAATGGAACTCTTATGGGTGAAGAACAGCAGGGGGAACATTCTGTAGGTCTGAGACCTGTTTTGAACATACCCACATTGAACTGTGACCTTCTCACAAACTCTGTCCAGGTAAGAACCTCAGGGTGATAGATTATTTAACCACGGCACAGAAACTCTAACACAGCTCTCTAAAATACTGAGCAAACACAGGGTGTAATTGAAACTAGCGTAGCACATGAGAAGAAAGACACAGATATTTAGCCTGCTCAATGGCTTCTTTATAGAAGCATCATTTTTGCCAGGTTAATATTATTTCTAGAAACAGATGCCAAAACAAACTGTCTTCTTGGACTGTCTGATGAAAATCTATCTTGAGTAGAATAAACTCAGCTGGGTCTCAGTCAATCAGTGTTTGAAACATTTCCAGCTTGACTGTTAATGTGGACTTTTGCCAAAATCTTGGGCTTTACATTTATTTTACAACTACATTACTGAAGAAAAGTCTTTGTAATTGATCCCAGCCTATTTTTAGGATTACCAAAATAATTTCTTGGGTCTTGATGGTAGGCAAATAGCCATACTGAAAAAAAAATCCATAAACATCTGGCACCTCGGAGCAAAGAGCAGTCTAAACAGTTTCCAAAGGGTATTTGAAAGACCACCAGACACTGGAACATTATTGAGAAGAACTTTGTGAGTTACTGTGCAGATTTCTCTTGTACAGCAAAATGTAGATCCTGTTTAAGGAGAAGACTGAATTCTTATGGATAGAAAGGCTATAAATTAAGCTAAAATGGGGTGGTTTTGCAAGAGGTTTTATAAGCAGCTGAAAAATATCTAGATCACCTAATTCAGGTCTTTAAATGAGGGGTAAATGAGTCTACAGCATTTAGGGGCTTAAACAGTCCTTATTGAGTTGTCTTTCCAAGAAAAACTTCCCTTTTCTTGAAATTCTAAGATGGAAATGCACAGATCTAAATTGTCAGTTGCGACAATGCTGCCTACCTTTGCAGAAGCCATTTGTGGGGTTGCCCTTTCTTTGGTACATCTGAAAAAACTTTTTCATTTGTATTAGAAACCTCAGTTTTTCCTAGATGAATCAAGTTAAAGAACATGGTATAATTCCTGTACTCTTTATTCTCTTATTAGTCTGGAAAACTAGAAAAGCTTATGAATTAGAAGGAAATACATGGCCCTGGCAATTATTACAATAGTTTTCTTCCTGTTTTCATCTTGGATGCAAGAGGCATCAAGACGCATTTCCACATTTGTAAATCTGTGTCACCAATTTATCTCAGCCTTTGCCTGGTTTGATGTTAATGTAATTGGTTGATCCTGGTCCAAGGCAAGATTAACCAATTAATTTAGTTAATGTGCTAATGGGCCCAAACTAACAAAACCAAGGAGGATTCAAAACCACTTATAAAGTTACAGGCAAGAACAAAAACTATTTTGATTTGGGAAGGCAAAAGACACATTCATTTCACACAAAATAAAAACCCCAATACAAAGACATACGGAGATTAATCACATGATCTTACATAACTGAGCCAAGCAATTGCTTCCACCTCCTCAGAGGAAAGAAACTTCCAGCAGTTCATTTCCTTGCGAAAATGTGATATCCAAACAAGATAATGGGAAAATGAGATAGTTTTAAGTTTCTACTTTTTGAGTTTCTTCTACTCCTGTGTTGAGAAAGAGAAACAACAGGCTAGAACTGAAATTGTCCTCTAGCCTTTAGAAACAATATATGAAATGAAATATAGCATTTGAGGTGGAGCAATTAGGTATCTCTTGCCCTGGTATACGTGTATTTAAAAACACTACTTATGCCCAGCAGGGGACCATGCTCTACAGTCCATGGTAGCCCAAAGGTATGTTAGTGTGCTTTCTTCTCATAACAAAGAAACTCATGTCTGAAGGCTTGAGAAAACAATAGGAGTTTTCAAAACTGTACTCTAGAGTTGCTCCAGCAAAATCTTCCTTCATCACTTGTGCTTTGTTCTCAATGCTATGATATAGGGACCCTGCTGAACAAGGCAGACTCCTTGTTAAAGTGGTTTGAGCAGGAGAGTTTCTTGGCAGCTGCTGATCTGTATTTAATTACAATCCTTCAAACAAAAAAATCTCTGTCCAAGAGATTCCTCCATCCAAGCAAGCCTACAGTAACACCAGCTCTGTGCTGTGTCACTAGTGCTCACACGTGACATCACTGAAGCACTGTGGCCAGCAATTAGGAGAACTCAAAAGGTTGACAGTTTATGAGGCTGAGACTTGTAGTACTGAACTGATGCTGACCATGTAATGTAGCCAAGACTGAGATGTTTTTCTCGTTGTGTCATCCTGCTATGAAAGGAATTCTCCGGAAAGACCATCCTGCCGGTGTGTTTTCTGTCAAAAGTTGCTGGTTCATCGAGAGTGAAACATTTAATAAGAGTTTATTTATCTCACTAAGCCCTATAACAGAACACAGATAGTGTTTGATAGTTCTGTCCTGGGTGGGTCAGCGCCAGTTTTCCATTGAATCAGATCTACTCCTTTGTGGTGGCATCTTCCATGTCTGAGGGATACACAAGAACCTCCTGGGAACTCAAGGACCTGAGGGAGCGCAGGGAATCAGGGCTTCACTGGTCTAGAAGAAATGGTTGCTTTTTGGAATGCTGTGGATCTTTGTTTCCCAAATGACACTGTGTAGTTTTTTGAAGTTGAACAGGTTTCTTGCCTGAGGCATTGGGAAGTCCCTGTGGCAACCTGTGAAATTTTTGTGACTCTGCAGACTGATAAGACTGGGTTGAAGCTTCCTGGTTCCTGTTCTTCATGTCTTCTTCGCTTCATTTTTGTCTTTCTTCAGGTTGAGAATCATGACACTGGCCTGGGCACAGCAGATATCTCGCCCTGGCAACAAGCAGATATCTCACCCCGGGAACATGATGAATGGAGAGAGAGCAGAACCTCAAAGTTCAGTGGAGGAAAGTTTTAATCTGCAATCTGTTGTTTGATAAAAAGGGGAGATAATCTTTTCCTCATTTGTGGTCTGTAGGAATCAGCATGCTGGGAAATTGCTCCACCTCCTTTCGAGGTCCCTTTCAATCCCTAATGATTCTATGAATGGAAGAGGGAACTAGTTCTTAAAATATCTGCTGGTGCTGAGGGACATATGCACAGACTGAATGGACCCCACATTTCCACAAGGAAAATAACTGTGAGGTGTTTCTTACCCCTGAAGTAGTGCTTGGTCCAGTTACGTAAGAACATGTGATTTATTTAGACAATAGGGTTGTTCAAGAAGGACACAGAACTGCTGGAGAGAATCCAGCACAGAACCACAAAGATGGTGAAGGGAGCAGAACACCTCCCTTATGGGGAAAGGCTGAGGGAGCTGGGTCTCTTAGCTTGGAGAAAAGGAGACTGAGGGGTGACATAATTAATGTTTATAAATATGTGAAGGGTGGGTGTCAGGAGGGTGGTGCCAGGCTCTGCTCAGTGGATAGGACAGGGGGCAATGAATGTAAGCTGGAACATGGCAGGTTCCACATAAATATGAGAAGCAGCTTCTTCATAATGAGGGTGACGGAACACTGGAACAACAGGCTGCCCAAGGGGGTTGTGGAATCTCCTTCTCTGGAGGTGTTTAAAACCCACCTGGATACGTTCCTGCATAACTTGGTCTAGGTGATCCTGCTGTGGCAGGGAGATTGCATTAGATGATCTTTCGAGGTCCCCTCCAATCCCTAATGCTCTGTGATTCTGTGATTAGCTTACCTAGGTTCAACTTACTTAGAAAAGATAGAATCATAGAATCATTAGGTTTTGGAAGGGACCCCAAAAGATCATCTAGTCCAATCCCCCTGCTACAGCAGGATCTCTTCACTGGAGAAGTTACAGAATCAGTATCACTCAGGGTTGGAAGGGACCACCTGATCACCCAGTTCCAACCCTCCCATCATGGGCAGGGACACCCCACCCTAGACCAGGCTGGCCAGACCCCCATCCAGCCTGGCCTTAAATACCTCCAAGGACGGGGCCCCAACCACCTCCCTGGGCAACCCATTCCAAGCTCTCACCACTCTCACGGTGAAGAACTTCCTCCTCACATCCAGCCTAAATCTACCCATCTCCAGCTTTAATAATTCATTTTTGTTTGTAGCTACACTGCAGAACTGTCTTGATGGCTTCTGCGCGGGTGGGCGTTGTCAGTGTGCATTATCTGAGATCTGTGGCATCAATCTTCTCACACAGAATAGCCTGTTTTTCTGACTCTCATGCTGAAGTAAAAACTTCTGGTGTGCAACCTAGCAACAGTAAAGTATATCCTTTGATATATGCTGGTTTTCCCTTTTTCATTGCTTGCATCCAGCATCTCTATGGGGGTATTGTTTCTGGTTCCTCTGGACAGCGTCGAGCTTACATTTCCTTTCCCATACCAATTAGATGGTAAATGTTCATCTGTGAAGGGGTGACAGTGTAGACCTGCTATGAAGGCTGGGTATATCATAAGGTTGGATGTTAGTTCTTTATGGAAGATGCAGCAGAGAGAAGTGCTGCTTCATTGACATGGCTCTCTCCTCTGTTAATCTAGTTGTTCAGCCCTCTAAGGTATAGTTACAGGCAAACTAGTCATCAGAGATACCATTGCACACCATTTTGCATGCTGTAAAATCATTCAAGGAAAGAAGGAAGAAAAGTTTGATGTCTCTCCACTCTGCATTAGCAACTCTCAGCGATGGCTCCCTCAGGAAAAGCTTGCCAATCCCTAAGCACCTGTTATTAATCAGCTGATCTATACTTTGATCAAGAAACATTTTACAGTGTATAGCATAAATTGCTTGAAAATGAGTCAAGAAATAAAGACTGAAAAATTAGTGGATATTTAAACACGAAATTTAGCAGTTCTGAAAATACCGAAAACACCTCAGATTTTAAGTTTTGTAATCATCGATGGAAAATCATTGATGGGTACATGGTGGAGAGCAAAAGTAGGGTGTTTTAAGTGCTGGCTGATAGTGCATTAGATACATTGTAGCAGGATTTGTTTCTCCTCCTTTTATTTTTCTTTTTTAACGATGATCAGGCACAAATCCCAAAGGCTTTACTCGAGAAACTCAAAACTCCTTCAGTGCTTTTCATCTGGTTCATAATGATCTCTTCATGTAACTGTCAGTGTTCTTTGGAAACCAACATGACAATAAGAGAAGGAATCGTAGCCTGAAAAAGAAAGAGCTGTAAAAAATAAACAATCGAAAATGACCACACAAAAAATACTAATTTTGTTCTGATTTGGATCCTATTAAAGAAAAACACTTGTCTTGAAAGGTGTGTGCTTTAAGCAGCCCTACTGGATGTAACAGTAATTCAGGTTGCTACGTGAAGCACGCCTGTAAAGTCTGGAGGATCAAACAACCGACTCGGTTAGGAACATGGAAAAACCTGAAAAAATGTGTCGCCCCGGTTTTGACAACGGAAATAACTTGAGGAAGCAGTGCCTCCTCCCGCGTGTCCCCAGGAGAGGCCCGGTACCGGGGTCTGCGGCCCTAAACAACCTGTCGTGGGAAGCAAAATCGGAAGGGAAAGCAGGACAGTTCCGTCGGGACGGCGACGCGGCTGGGACGGGACGGCACTGGACTGGACGGGACCGGCAGGGGAAGCGGATGGAACGGGGCGGGCGGGCAGGCGCGGGGTCCTGCTGCCCTCTGCCGGCTGCTTCCCCCCGGCCTCGCTGCGGGGGATCTGAGGGTCCCCTCACACCCAGTCAGACCCCCGACAGGAAGCCTTGAGGACATGCAGAGCCTCTAAAAGGGTTTCTTTTACCTCAGAGGGATGGATGTCAAGTGGGAAAAAGCCCACTACCTGCTGCAGGGGACATGCTAAAGCTGACATGTCTTAATGAAAACGGGGCTAAGCGAACGGGCTTGGGGTTCTTTCTGGGTTTGTGTGCTGTTCTGGAGCAGCAGGGCAGTTTTGAAGCAACTACCCCAGTCCTCACCTATCACATTCAATGGTGGTGCTTGCAGAAGGGGTCTCCTTTCTGGACAGACACCAAAGGGGCACCTGCACCTTAAAGAGCAGGGGAGGGCGGAGTGGCATGGAATGGGGTGGATGTCGGAGTCCAGATTTGTGCTGTATGAGCACTAATCATTAAGAAGTCTGAAGTACTCTCTCCAAACTGCACACAGTGTAGATGTTTGAGCCTTCTTACTTCTTTGATCTGAGCCACCCCAGTTGTGCTTGTGAATACAGCCAACATAAAAAATGCCATGAAGAGAAGGAGAAAATGCCTCACTCCAAACCATCTTGCAAGCATGTAACATAGGGACTGTCCCTGCTTACACAGAGCTCATGGGGGGGATGAAATCAGGAGCGGGATACATATGGCTTCATGTGTATTGACGTACAAGTCACTGACTTCAGTTTGGATCTCTGGCATGTCGGCTGGGTGACTCTGTGGCATCTATGCAGTGGCCAACATCTACGAATTCTGTCGTATATGCCATCAGCAGAACATCTTCTCTCTCCCCCGCCTGAGAAAATGCAGAGATACTAATGCAGAAAAAAAAATAGTTTCATGCAGAGCTCCATTCTGCCACAGTTGGGCTGTGGATTCCTTAGAGGAACAGATCCTGGAGGTTTGTCGTCATTTTTCTGTATCTTCATGATGGAGGTATTGGAAACCATAGGAAACTATAAGATCTCTCAGGAGTAGTTGATCCCAGAGACCTACTTCAATCGAAGGGCAGGGCAGATAGTCTAGAAATAATTGGATATTTCATGTAGGACTTCGTCTGGCAGGGCTTGCAGATTTCCTTGTCCCAGGTGGGAGCCCTACAACCTGGCCCCTGTCACCAGCCCTACAGGTTTCACCTGTGGGTGTCACCTCAGCTGCTGCTGCCCAGTCCCTCAGTTTAGATAAGCTGGTGTTTTCAAAAGAAATAATTCTTTGTTAAAAAACGGCTAGCCAGTCGTAAATGATGGATTTGATATGTCTCGTCTGGATTTAAAAACCAGATATGTCCAACAGGTTTCAAAGAGAATTTCTAAGCGATAGCAAAGGGATCGTGTGAGAGCAATTGCAAAGATACACTCAGGGAGTTTACGTGTGGGTGCGCCCGTGGACGGAAGGCTTCTGAGATAACGAATCAATAAATAGTACTGTCTGCAACAGTTCTTCAGCCCACGGGTATTGTGTCTGTGCTGGCCAGCTTCCCGAAGACAAAAATATGACACTACAGCCGGTGCTGGAGAGAACACACGCTCGGTGTCCCCTTCCCTCAGCAGCAGCACGTGGAAGAGATTAGATAAGAGCGGTGGCTCCTGCCACCTGGGAGCTATTCACGCTTCGGAACACTTGATAGGTGTGTGCTGCTTCTCGCACATCGAGGGGAAAGCTGCCTTATCAAGAAGCCCCAGCGCACGACTAAAGCCAAAGTCTGTCTCAGCTCCGCTCATCTTAGTGCTGCGGCTACGGGCAGCGTCAGAGGAACGGCAGATGCTGGTCGCGATCACCTCTGATGTAGGTTCCTGACGACAAAAGTGAGAAACAAGGAATCTAAACTACCAGCAACTTTTCCCAGCTGCGTGAAAAGTCCTTTACTGGAAGCTGGTCGGCCGCGTACTTTATTCCTGTCGTTCGGGAGGGGCTTTATATTTTTACTTTTCTTCTTATTTTCAGGCGAAATAAACCCTCTCGGAACGCAAGGGAACCTTTTAAGTCGTGAACAGATCCTTGTCAGCCTCCCTGGGACAACACCGGGAAGAAATGCCGGCGGGCCCGGTGGAAGCGGCGGGGCAGCTCCCTGCTTCTCCCTTCTCCACTCCGGGCAGCCGGGAGGGGTTGAAGGAGCGAAGGAGTTAAAGGGAGGTGCTTGGGAAATCCGAAGCTAACGAAGCCCGAGGAATGTTGCACATTTCCATTCCCCTCCAGCTTTGGTAGGAGGTCAGCCCCAGCCGAGGGCAGCCGCTCCCAGGAGCCCAGCGCTGAGGCCGCACTTGCTCCGGGCGCTGTCCCGCACCTTCCCGCAGGTTACGTCGAGCACGGACGGGCTGGGGGGCGAGCGGACGCTGTAAAAAGTTTTTCCTGGATTTGGGATGTTCTGGCGGGACCTGCAAAACCGAGGGGGCGAGGGACGGGATGGAGGTCCGCGGGCTGAGGTGGAAAGGGCGGCGGGCTCGGTCCGTCCCGCAGCGAGCGGCAGCCGCCTCTAACCCGCCGCGGCCTCTCTTCTCTTGCAGGCGCGGCCGGAGATGTCGGGGAGAAGGCGCTGGTGGGCGCGCTGCTGGCTCGGCGTCTGCCTCTCGCTGCTGGGCGCAGGGGGCGGCGAGTCCGAGCCCTGCCGCGGGACCCCGTGCAGCGGTGGCAGCGGCGAGGCGGTTCCCGCACCGTGCCGCGGGGCTCGGTGGGGAGGCGGGTCCGCCCGCCCCGCGCGCTCCTTTCCGCACACGGCCGCGCCGCTGCGGCCGCCGCAGGGCAAGGCGTCGCCGCCCCGCAGCGCCCCGCATCAGCCTGAGCCCTGCCCCGGCGGGTCCTGCGCCCCCAACGGCACCCGCCGAGACTGCCAGGGTCTGGAGTGCCGACTGCCGCCCCGCCTGCGGCCCCGCGGCCCCGCCTGCGCCTCGCCCGCCGAGGACTGCCCCGAGCCCACGCTGCTGCGCTCCGCCGAGAGAGCTCCGCACTTCGCGGGGGACGACTTTGCCCACGCCGGCCCCGATCTCGGCGTGCAGCTCGCCTGCGACGTCCGACCAGGTGCGGGACAGCGCCCGACGGGAGCGGGTGGGCGGCCCGGGACGACGTGGGCTGTGCCGTGATCCCGCCCGCAAGTGCGCCCGCGGGGATATGGCAGACTCTCTCGCTGTGGGAGAATTGGGAGGCGAATCTGGCAGTGCTGGAATTGCAACCCTGGGTGACCTTCACCCCCGTTCATCTCCCCTGCTCCCGCACAAGGAGACCCACTGCTGATGAACCAAGGCAAAACCTGTTTCTAAAAAAAAATTAAGACCCTCTATCTGACTCTCTATCTTTGCAGTTTGGTACTTAAGGGGGGTTTAATTTATAGCAACATCGTACAAAGCTTCAGTGTTGTGCATGTCCCACACCCAGAATGAATGGACTGGTGCTGATGGTAACAAACTTGATGTTTCTGAAAAGTTATCTTGCTCTAATAGCCAGGAAAAAACCCAACAACCCTTAAACCCAAAAAACTCCCCAAAGAAATTGCAGAGCCTGTTTCAGTGCACATCATTCAGAGCACGTGTCTGCCAACTGATGGGACCACAACCTGTGGTGAGTTCAGTGCCCCTGTAGGAAGCCAGGGTTATACTCATGGGTCAGCAGAAGGTGTTAGGTAATTGCCTGGGATATGTGGATTTACCCACATGAAAAGCACCAGCAGATTTTTAATGACCACAGAGCAGTTTGGATTGTGGTTTAATGCCTTAGCTGAAATATATAAAATGCATGAGGAAGGATGATTAATTTTATTCCCCATTGATGTGATGGAAAGCACAAAGAGGAATCTCGTTTAAACTTTGTCACATCTGTGGGGCTAAGCTAAGGGTTGTGGCAGCTGGAGCACTTGCCAAGCCTCATGACCAGCGTCTACTTCATGAGGTGATGTCTTCTCCAAAGCAGACTCCAGCACTTAGTGGTGGTTCCAGTCTTGAGGCTCTTTCTCCAAGCATGCTTTTATTCTTCGGCTGTCTTTAGAGGATCTGGATCAGTCTGTGCTGCCCAGTCTCCAGTACCTTCAGCACTTCCAACTAACCTGGTGAGTTACATGCACACCTCCTAAGCCTAAGGGTTAGGTCATCTGTCCCCTCTGATGTGTCGAGGGAAAATGGAATAGGGGAAATTAAAGCAAAAGGGTTGGAAAGTGTAGATGCTGGGGCTTTTGAAGACTACAGAGTTCGCTGTACTCCAGCATTGTATTCTCTTTGCAGGTTTGGTGCCAGGTGAAGGCTTGGAGGAACAGAAGTGTGGTTTCCCTTAACAAAATCCGTGAATCCATCAAGAATGGACTGTACCTTATGGCTAGTAGCAGTCATGTGTTTGTGCATTCATCTCCTTCCTGGGCTAGAGAGAAGAATCTTATATGTTGGTGAGAAAGCAGCGTGCAGCGCTGCCCACTAAACTGTGTCAGCATGGAAGCACACAAGGGAGCAAACCTGTGGTAACACGTGAGTTTCTCTCTGTGAGAGATGGTGTTCAGGTGAAGACAGCGGTACCCTCACAAGTTGTTCTTTTTGTCTTGTGGCCAGCAAGTGACATTGGTTAGTGCCAGACCACATGCAGCAACCATGGCTGCAGCTGGTGTGGGTAAGACCTGATGTGGACCTACATGTTTTGCTCGTTCCAACGACTGGAGCCATGCCTTCACAAGGCAGCTTTCTCTCCTAGGGATGGAAGAATAACATATTGGATTCAGCAGCATCTAGAAGAAATTCTGTGTTTTTGGCATCAGGAACAAAAAAATAACCCACGTTGACAGTCTTTGGTGTCCTTCAAGTCAGTGTACAGACAACCATCTAGTACTCTGCTCTGCCTGCAGCCTCTGACATTCTCACCTTTGCCCAAGTCCTTTTGGACACAGGTCGGTGGGTTTCCTGCATTAGTGCAGATACTACCTTGATCAGTCCTCATTTGGAGCTGGAGTTGTGAGTCTTGGAAATATTCTGCGTAGCAATTCCAGCATGGCTTGTCTACTACAATGAACAGCACGTTACAATGTGATAATCAGACATGTAATTAGGGGAGGTGCAGTTGTGGTTGTCTGTGGAGAGCCACTACTCTCAAACAGTGTACAGCAGATGTGACAGAGCAAATGTGGGTAAGGATTATGAAGAGCAGGAGATCCAGTCTTCTGAAGAGGATCTCCTTGCTGGTGGAGACTGAGAGCTCGCTCAAGAGCTGTGACCATTTCTGTCTGGTTACCATTTCAGCACATCGCATTAAGGCCAGTGCATGGGTTTCTTTGCTGTTGCCCTTTCCTCAGACAGCAGGGGAGCTGGAAGGTGCTGCCTAGGTGACCCCAAGGCGATTTTTCTGCCTGCATTAATTCACTATCCAGAGGTGGATACCTGGTGGCCCATCCCAGCTTATGACTTCCAGCTCTGCAACAGTGCATGGCTAGACTTGCAATGTTTTGTTTTTTTACCCCCTAAGAGCAGTCTCCCCTCCAGCTTACTTGGAGGCAGAATCAGCACAGCCGTTCTGTGGGGATCACACAAACACAGTCATCTTTTTGGCCCGTATCACCAGCACTACAGCCACTACCTGGAAAGCTCTATCTGCCAACTACAGCTGAACTGCCGCTTCTGTTGGCCAGGTGAAGGTGCTGGAGTGCAGACTTGCAAGACTGTCGCTGCCATTTCTCAGCAGCACTGTGAGTACACCTTACTTAGGTGAAAGACTGGCATCCCAAAAGAAGAAATGAAAAGGACCTGTTTTTGTTACCTTATTATTTTGTATTCCTCTGTTTCCTCATTAATTGCCATTAAAGCCTTCATTTTTCCTATCAGAACTGTCTTTCTTCTGTCTTCTTTTGGGCAGACTTCTCTGCATCTGCAAACACCTGCATTTGAACAAAATAATGGGCATCTGCTCGATCTCCTACCATCCAGACCTGCTTGTAGGTTGGCATGCTGTTGCTGTCTGCACACTGAGCAGTGCCTGCAGCCCACTGCTTCCCTGTGGTTACCACGAGAGACTGGCACCTTCAGATGGCCCTGTTCTCTCCAGTCTGAATCAAGACCTCATCTTCTCTTCACAGCAGGATGACTGCCTGCTGTAGCCTCTGCCAGTTGTGCAGTGATAGATTGTGTCTGAAAACAACTTTATCCACGCAGCATTCCCTCAGGATGATGTGTCAGAGGTTTGCATGAAATCTCATGTAGGCATCATGGACTGATCCTGGAAGCATGGAGCAGATACCCTGGCTGTGTGTGGCACATTGGATGTGTGAGTGTACCTGTCTGGTGCTTGTCTGGCAATGTGGGAAGGTACTTACGTGGGATTTCTGGTAACTACTAATGAGTAAACATCACTCACAGTGGGAATCTCTTAATTTTAGATGTCTGTGATACATATCTCCACCTGGTAGGTTCATTGTGCCTTACCTCTACATAGTTAATGGACAGAAGCAGAGACACAGATGGGGCGCTCTGCATTTGAGCTGTTTTAGAGGGCTACCTCAGAACTGCGGAAAACAAGACCTTGTTTGTGTTTAGTTGAATGTAGTTTATTTTCAGCAGTCTTCTCCTTCAGGAAAAAGCTTTTTTACAGTCTCTCTTGCTGTGGCCCTGTGACCTGCCAGTAGCACTAACTGTACTCTGCAGCGAGGAGCTTCTTGTACCAGTAAGTATAAGTTGAGTCATAGTACTGAAAATTGGATGAGAAGGAAAGAAAAAACCAGTCAAAAAGGACTTTTTATACTTCATATTCTCACCAGCTGAGCTTTAGGCAGCCAGAAGGAGGAAGATTAAATTGACTGATGGGAATGTAGCCCTTATTGCAAAGTTCTGGAAGGGGGTTTAGAGCAAAGACAATAGAAAGCTGGTCCATGGTGTGAGTGAGCTTCACGACGTTCCGTTCGGTACTCAGAATTATAGCTGTTGTTACTGCCAGCAAGTCATACAGTGCTGACTGAAGGCAATGCCTGAAAATAAACTCCATGTCTCTTACTGAGACAGGGCTTTAGTTAACTGTTCTTTCCTCTAATAGTGTTGCGCGTGTGTGTGAATAAAAGAGCAGTTCTCCAGGACAGGAGTAGCCCAGTAAAACTGTCGTCTTCAGAACAGTCTGACCCATCTATAAATTTGTGATTGTTGGAATAATTAGAAATGGTGTTGATACTGGTCCCTGCAACTTAGCTGCTGAGGACTGGAGGAGAAGTGTTTTTGGTAAAAATTGGTTTGGTAATATATTCTTGGCTATCGGATTCAGTCTCTCTCACAGTTCCTCAGAGGCAGTTCCCTGGTCTGATTTTTAGCTGGTGCAGCTGGATGTCTCACCTCTGTGAAAGTTATTTCTTTTTCCCTTTTTCATTGAGAAAGAGGGCCAAAAGGCCTACAAGGGGGAGACTGGTCTGGTACTTTCATCACTCTTCATTCCTCACATACCTGCATTTGTTAACATTTCAAGCTTAAAGTCAAGATAATATCTTTCTGAAGCTCTCTGTAGAGGCAGATGTGTATGCAGCACACTCAGCAGTAAATGTGGTGGCTGTTAGGACTAGGTAGCAGCTTTCTAGGGAGTGAATTTTGATGTTTGATTTTTTGGTATAGTTTTTGTTTTGTTTGGTATTATTTCACAGTGAGGGTGACGGAGCACTGGAACAGGCTGCCCAGGGGGGTTGTGGAATCTCCTTCTCTGGAGATATTTAAGACCTGCCTGGATGTGTCCCTGTGTAACTTGGTCTAGGTGATCCTGCTGTATCAGGGGATTGGACTAGATGATCTTTTGAGGTCCCTTCCAATCCCTAATGATTCTATTTTCTGTATTTGCTTGGCACTACTGTGCTTTTGGAGTATCGTGCTCTATGTTTGTGCTATTTGCAGTGTGTTGATCTTATTTTTACTGCTAACTGTATTGTAGTACTAGTATGGAGCCCTGTTCTCACCTGTGATCCCAGCACATACCATATTAATGCAGGACAAGAGGATGAAGTCCCTCTCGGGAGTAAGGGCGAGCTACCAAGAAACAAATAGTAGTAGTCAATGTGGTAGTCAAAGCCTCAATATGCCAGCTTTCATCACCTGTTTTTCTGGGTGCATGTCACTCATTTGGCCAGGTAAGGGCTGCTGTTTCCCTCACAGACTTTCCATCTACTTTGGAGACATAGTTCTTGGCAATACGTGACAGTCCTTTTGCACTCTCTTGCCACCTGTACAGCCAGAGTACTTGCAAAGACCTGTGTTCTTCTTCATTTAGTGTTCCCTAATTCCTGTACTGGAAAAAGGAGTGAGGAGTCCTTCCGTGTCCACTTGCTTTAAACAAACAGTGGTTTGGTTTCTTTTGTTCTTTTTCTAGCCTAGAAAGTCCTACCTGCTTTCTCATGTTGTCGCAGTTATCATACATGAGATTTTCCTCGCTGCCTGTTTATGAACTCTAAGTTCTTCTGTGCCATATTTTGAGATGGGGAACCAGGACTGTGTGGGGTGCTAGAGATGCCCTATGAATTAATGTAATGTCATAACCATGCTTTCTCTTCCGTTACGTATTCCTCTTCTAAGTAGTCCTAGCATTTTATTTGCCTTTTTGACCTCTGTTGAGCACTGAACTGATGGCTACGTGGCTCTGTAGTCCAACATTTATATCTAGATGTAGTACAGAATCACACAGAAGCACTGAACACCAGGGATTGGAAGGGACCTCATCTTCTAGTCATCTAGTCCAATGCCCCTGCCAGAGCAGGATCACCTAGAGCAAGTCACACAGGAACATTTACCTCAGGATTGTCTCTATGTGATAACAATAATCTACAACATTTAATATAAAAAATGTAGGTTTTTTTTCTGTGGGTGCCTCATTTCACTTTTATTCTTTTTGTCATTTTATTGCTGCTACTCAGAATCAGACTCCTTTTGCGACTGACCCTTACTTTTACTACCCTTAATGGCTTAGTATTCTCAGTAAGTTTTATCACCTCCTTTTACCACCTCTAAATGCAAACTGACAATTTACTCTTTACTGCATTTGAACAAGCACATGAGGATGATTAATGTGTTATTGAACCTGGTGATGATTAATTTATGCCTTGAAGCAGGAGGCTTGGTTATGATTTTTTAAAATGTCTACAACTATAAATGTTGTTGCTAATGAAACGTAGGCTCTCTGGTTCTTTGAAGGGGCTACAAAGGTAGTAAAGGAACTAGCCTTACAATCACAAGTTGAATTCAGTAAGACTTTTCACTAACTTACTAAAATGTGAATTCCATTCTTTGAAGAGTTAATACAGCGATCTGGGAGATGACTTTTCCTGGCCAATAATCAATCATTTGTGTTTCAGGAGAAAATGAAGTTCCGTCTGAAGATGCCCTAGTACTACAGCTGCACCTTGCAAAAGGGCATGAGAAATTTACTGAAATGCTAAGAAGCCAGCAGCAGATCATTGCTGATTTGCAGCAGAAACTCACCGAACAGCAGCACATTTTGGTTAGCCAGCAACGGGAGATTCTTGAGCAGCAAAGAAAAATGTTTGAACAGCTGGATCTGGTCAAAGTCCAGTACGGGATCCTTTTGGATGTGGTGAAAAAGATGTCATTTCAGAGTTTGCAAGAAGATATTCAAAACTATTTTGAAAGTCATCTTCAAGGACTTCAGAACCAGGTCAGGAGTCATCTCCAGAAGTCATACTCTGTGCATAAAGTAGACGTGGATGCAAGAGTGATTAATGCTGGGGAGCCTTTGCTGGACTGTGGCCTTTGCGAAAGTGATGAATTTTGCAATTTCCAGAAGACACCTTTGCAGTGTGAAAAATGCTCCTTGTGTCCTGCAGGCTTTTTTCAAATGGCCGAGTGTTCTGCAAACTCCGACCGCATTTGCCAGGTGAAATATAATTCTGTGTCTTGCACTTCATGCTTATGAATAGTGTGTTGGACGTGCTGGGTACAGCTGCTTGGAGAGCTAGAGAGATCCAGTTGAAGAGTGTGTTTCACTAAATGGGTCAATGGCACTTCAAAGTGCCTGTTTCAAATTTAAGTTGTTGCACTAACGTGTTCAAATTCTATTCTTGTGATTTGTAGGACAGAGATGAGTGTGCTGAATCTCCAAGCATTTGTGGGGAGAGGATAAAATGCCTGAATACTCCAGGTAAGTTATATTCTCTCATAATTAAAGAGTGAAGATAACTAGATGTTCAGGAATGGGCCAAAGGTGTAAGATCCGTGTGTTTGTGGGAGCACTGATGTGCTCATCTGGCCCTCATCAAAGGGGCTGAAAAGCACGCGGCTCTAAGTCGATAGCGGTCCTTGTGGACCGTGGGCTTTTTAGGACATAGTACCCAGTAGGAACATTGGATGCTCCCTTATGTCGTATTTTTAAAGGGTTTTGTATGCTTTGGTTTTAATTTTCACTTATGACCTGACTTTCTTCTTGTTTATGCTGGTGCAAATGGAGTCAAAATCAAGGATTTGATTCCTAACAAAGACAAATAGCTGTCATTTTCCTTCTTCTGCACTGGGGTAGTTACTGTATTTGATCTAATGAAAGTTCTTATAAGGTCTCCCTCCATCAATCTTACTCTCCTTTAGCAGCAATATTATCAAATACTGAGCAGTGTTGAACAGTTTCCATCACTTGTGGGAGCTTGGGAGAATTTTTCAAGCATTTCAGAACAGATTTGACTGGAGGCCTGCGCCGCAGACTTTGCCTTCGTTACTTTGCACGGCAGTCAGACACGAAAGAGCAAAATTAATAGACACACAGAGCCAATTACATCCAGGTACCAAGTTTCTTTTTACTTGTATTATTTTTGGTCAGCCAAAAAAACGTGAACTCTGTGATCAAACAGAACATTCCACCTGCCTCAAGGCTCTCAGTCAAACAACCAAGGGAGGTTTTAGTTAGACTTCACTGTTTTCCTCCTCTAGACATTTTTGTTGTAAAAAGAGTGCAGCCCCTCTAATGTGCAGTGGCTGTTTTCAGCTGATTGAGTGATTTTGTGTTATTAGTGCTGTGCAAAAAAATTGAGATGAAACTGGTGATAGGAAAGAGTTAAAAGACGACGTGTTCACTGACTGACATTGTCCTTACTTGTGAGGGCATCAACTGTGGTAACTTGTGTGGTATTACTGCACATGTAGAAGGAACCTTGAATTGACTAGAGGAACAGAGCATTTAGAGCCACATTATGTGCTAAATGCTGTAGAGGAGGTACCTTCAATCTTACAAAAGAAGAGGTAAGATACTTTTAGACAGCCTTAGTGGTGGGGAATTAGAGGCAAGACAGCTTAGGGCACAACATTTGAGACAGAGCTTCAGAAAGGTGTAAGACTTTGTCCTTTAGTAAAGGACTGGGTTTGGTTGAGTTGATGGTTTTGTGGAAGGAAGCCCTAGGGAAGCCTGGTAGTCATTTGGTGTTGCTCTAGTCTGTGACTTGGAAGAGGAAGGCTGAAATAAATGTATCTGGTTGGTTCTGTGGTGGTGGGGGATCCACATCAAGAATGCATCTATACAGCTGCTGGAGAAGAGCAGAATACTGCCAAGAAGCAGATAGGTAGTGGTGGTGTGTCAGATTGCAGAGAGGCAGCAGCAATGTGTGTGGAAGGAAAGGACTCTTCCCTTGATTTCTCCTCCCAGTTTTAGTGGCTGCTTGTAAAGACGTAAAAGCACTTTCCATCACCTGGATGAGGAATCAATGTCCTGTCAATGTAATCTCTGTCATGGATGGCAGGGTGTTCGTTCATTTTTTATTAGCAAGAACTGCTACTTCCAGCCTTCCAGTGACTGCTCATTATCTTACACAGGTGTAATTAACTTGTCGAAAAGGATGCTGAAAATTTATGTCTGTTTTGGGCAATGTAGGGGAGATAGGGATGTCGTCTGGCATGTGAGTTCCAAATGTTATAGCAGTTTCTTGAGCTTCAGGCACCTATAGTGGCTCACGTTCATTGTGCAGTGTGAAGGGAGATAGAAGAAATAACACTAAAGAAACATACGTCCTTTCTTTCTTCAACACTCCTGCTTTCCTCTAAAAAAAAAAAACACTCCTTCTTCCCTTTCTGCTTTCTCCTTGCTTTTATTTAGGATGATAGTTGTTACATTAGGTGATCCTGCTGTGGCAGGGGGATTGGACTGGATGGTCTTTCGAGGTCCCTTCCAATCCCTAATGGTTCTATGATTTGGTTGAAGGCCATTCATCAAGAAACAGTGACAGATGACAGAACCTAATCAGTGAAAATGTACTCCAGCACATCATTTCCTTCTCAAGCAATCACAGAAGAGTGGTCAGAATGTTGTCGTTGCAGTGAACTCGCCAAGCAGAGTCGACCAACGGCACTGCCCCTGGAGTGCCATGTAAGCTAAAGGGGACTTACTAGGGGATGCAGAGAGAAAGAAGAAAGACAGCCTGGGTAGCCCTGATTTGTAATTTGCTGTGTTGGTTTGTAACGATCCATATTTGACATAGGGGGTTTTAAGCGATGGATTCCCATACTTAATCTGCTGGCATGTCACCTTTGCATCAGGCAGCTATGAGTAGTAACAGCAGAAAAACATATGCATGGCTTACTCTGAGTGACTTGCAATTACCTGTCCTCTAGGAGCAGCAAGGTCTGGTGAATGTGCTGCTGAGTACTTGAATGTGCTGCTGTACTTGACTTCACAAAACCAGCTTGAGCACAGCTGGACCCCACAGTTAAACCAGGTGCAGCAGTGCCCAGAGCAAGAGCCAGGCAGAGGCTGGAAGGGTTGTCAGGCAGTAAGGAGAAGTACTAGGAAACAGCCACAGCATGATGCTCTGATGGCTTTCTGATGTTTGGCTGTTGTTTACTGCTTTGTGACTTCTGGTGAAAGGGTAGAATGCTGCTCCTGCCACTGTGTCCATGGCATAAAGTGGCCTATGTGCTGCTTTGAATCCACCTGTTTGAAGTCCATGCAGGGAGTGCATCTGCTGCAGATGTAACTGATAAAAGACTAGCCAACAAATCAATGAGGGAAGTCACAACATCTCTTTGTAAAACTTGATAGTTATAAAACTTCTTGCATATACATTAAAATATGTGAAAGAAGCAAACAGCATTAAAAGTACTTCTAGGCACTGCTGCAGATCTTGTCTAGTATGTGGGCCAGGTGCATGTGGGTACTCAGCAGCACTTTAACAGGTATTTCTTAGTGGTGAGCGAGCCACTGATGTGAGAAGCAAGATGAGCTAGGAAGGGTCACATAAGCAATTGCACCCTGGTGAGAACTGATTTCAAAACGAAGATCTGAGATTTTTTTCCTGTAATCTCTCTAGAAAGTTCTTAGTTGAAAAAACAACAAAAAAAATCTTACTTATTTGGCTATAAGAAAAATAATCATAAAATCATAGAATGGCTACGGTTGGAAGGGACTTTAAAGATCGTGTAGTTCCAGGCAGGGCCACCTTCACTAGATCAGGTTACTCAGGGTTGGGGCACAACTTCCTTGGGTGACCTGTTCCAGCATCTCACCACTCTGACAGCAAAGAATTTTTTGCTAATGTCCAACCTAAATCTCCCCTCTTCAAGTCTGTAACCTTCTTCCCTTGTCCGCTCACTACACACCCTTGTCAAAAGCCCTCCCTCAGCTTTCTTGTAGGGCTCCTTCAGATACTGGAAAGCTGCTGAAAGGTCACCTGGGAGCCTCCTCTTCTCCAGGCTGAAGAACCCCAATGTGCCCAGCCTGTCCTCACAGGGGAGGTGCTCCAGCCCTCTGATCATTTTAGTTGCTCTCCTCTGGACGTGTTCCAAGAGCACTATATTGTTCTTATATTGGGAGCTCCAGAGCTGGACCCAGTACTCCAGGTGGGGTGTCACAAGTGCAGAGCAGAGGAGGAGAATCACCTCTCTCAACCGACTGTCAGTGCTTCTTTTGATGCAATGCAGGATATGGTTGGTTTTCTGGGCTGCAAGTGCACGCTGATGGCTACTGGTAAACTTCTACTCCACCACCACTCCCAAGTCCTTCTCCTCAGGGTCCTCAATCCTTTTGCCTCCCAATCTGTATTCGTGCATGGGATTGCCTTGACCTAGGTGCAGAACCTTGCACTTGCCCTTGTTGACCTTAATGCTGTTTGCCTCAGCCCATTTATCAAGCCTGTCAAGGTCCCTCTGGATGGCCTCCCTTCCCTCCAGCATGTTAAGCTGACCACACAGTTTAGAGTGACTGAGGGTACATTCAATTCTGCTGCCCATGTCGCCAACAAAGATGTTAAACAGCACTGGTCTGAGTACCAGCTCTTGAGGAACAGCACTCATCACACGTCTCCATTTGGACACTGAGCCACTGATCACAGCTCTTTGGGTGTAACCAGCCAGCTAGCTCCTTATCCAACACTTAGTTGGTCCATCCATCAAATCTGTATTGTTCCAATACAGAGATCAGAATGTCATGTGGAACAGTGTCAAAGCTTCACGCAGGTCCAGGTAGATGACATCTGTTGCTCTGCCTCTTTCCATCGAGGCTGTGACCCCACCGTAAAAGGCCACCAAACCAGTCAGGCAGGACCTGCCCTTGGTGAAGCCATGTTGGCTGCCACCAATCACCCCTTTATTATCTGCTTGCCTTAGCAGAGCCTTCAGAAGGATCTGCTCCATGATCTTGCCAGACACAGAGGTGAGACTGACTGGCCTGTTGTTCCCTGGGTCTTCTTTTTTTCAGTTCTTGAAAATGGAGGTTATGTTTCCCCTTTCCCAGTCAGTGGGAACTTCATCAGGCTGCCATGACTTTTGAAGTTGATGGACAGTGGCTTTGCAACTTCATCTGCCAGCTCTTTCAGAAGCTGTTGGTGAATCCCATCCAGTCCCACGGACTTATTCACCTCCAAGTTCTTTAGGTGGTGAACCTGCTCTTCATCTACAGTAGGAGGATCTTCCCTTTCCCAGGCCTTGCCTTTGGCCTCTGTAACATGGAGGGTGTGACCAGAGTCCTTGCTGGTGAAATCAAAGGCGAAGTAGTTACTGAGTACCTCAGCCTTCTCTGCATCTTGGGTGAGCAGCTCTCCTCTTTTCTTCTGGAGTGGGCCTGTGTTTTCCTATGTAAGGGAGCTCTTACTGACATACCTGTAGACTTTTCTTGGTGTCCTTAATCCCTCTTGCCTGGTCCAGTTCTCTCTGCACTATCCAGTTCTCTCTGTGCTAATAATACTGATTGAGTTTTTGCTGTGGTGGTGAAAAGCAGCAGCAGAGGAAAGCGCATTAGTGATTAACATTTGATGCGCCAACTGCGAGTGGCTGGTCCCCTCAGGCGTTGTAAATGTTGACTTAGGTCCTGAAGGCTCGGTGCACAAAGGTTGTGGGCACTGGCTGCTCCAGCGGGAGGTGTTGACAGCTGACGATGCTCTTTGAAAATTGCTGTAGGAAATTGCAGACTGCTTTTAAAACCTGTTCTCTGGGTGCGCGTTGGTGACTCCACTAAGGTCACGGTGCGCCGCTGAACAGCGCAAAATCGCTTGATGTCAAAGGAAGTCATTCCAGACATCACCTCTAGATGTTGTCGTTATTGTTTGCGGCAGTGTTTCGTTTTTAACTGTATTACAGCCACTGCTGTCCTGCGCCTTAGGGCGGTGGTTTTCCACGTTTTAAATGTGTGGGTGTCTGCACAATGATTTTAAACCTGCTGTTTGTTTGCAGTCTTGGTTTTTGTGCTTACCCTGCACAAAATTGATCTTTGTAAATTATAAATTATCTTTATAATCTGTATCAGAATGCTTGGGGCCCGTTTCCCTTGGGCTTAAAAGCACTTCTTTAGCAATCACAGCGGCAGCAGCGCTACCCCACAACATGGCTGCGCAGCCAGCGCGCGTTTTCTCTCGTGCGTGTGACTTGTGCCTTTGCTGAAAACATCTTCACTGCTCAGTGCACCGCGCAGGGAAGGGAGAGAGGTCTTTGGAGCAACACCACCGTGTTTGATCCGTTACAGGTTTTGGTTAGAACTGCCTCTAGGTAGCTCCTTTCTGCTCTGAACTCAGCTTGGACAAGGTAAGTTCTGCCGAATATTTCCTCCGTCCGTAATCAAGGTTCCTTTCATAGCACAAAGGGATTTAACGTCATGGTTGCCTTCTGCTTTCCCCTTATGATTAGAGGCTTTATCAAAGGTACTTGATGCCTGGATATGTTGAGTTCTTAGTACTTTAAAGGCATGACCATAGAAATTGTTCATCTTCTGTGAACAGGTGGTTTCCGATGCCTTGGTAGTGCCGAGAAAGCTGTGACTTTGGGAATGTGTGGAGAGGAGTATTTCTTCAACAAAGACATGCAGGAATGCCAAGCGTGTTTGAAGTGTGCAGATGGAATGGTGGACGTGCCTTGTTCCGCTGTCAGCGATACGGTTTGTTCGACAGTCGGTGAAAACAAGCTCTCGGAGTCCTGGGCTGCAGACATTGTTCTACCCTCTGTGAAGCCTGGCAGCTCTCAGGTCTACTCTGGCCTGAACTTGAAGATAAAGGGAAAGCTTCCTTGTGAAATCCTGTTGGTTGAAGACGGCAGCCTGATATTCAGGCAGCACGGTCTGTTGTGGACTGACCTAAATTTCGCAGTGAAGCACAACTGCAGGAATTTTTTGCAGCTTTCCTTAAAGCTAAATGTCAGTGAGGAAGGCCATGAGCTGAGCAGCGTTCGCATCGAACAGCCAGAAGGAAAGTACTTCCAGAGCACTAGTTTAAGCAGCGCTGCCGAAGTGGAGCCCAGCCAAACCCTTTCTGTCTTTCTGAGGAGTCCAAATCAATTCTGCAATCAAAGCAAAGACCTAAATATTTATGATCTTACTACCCCCCTCAGTTTGTTTTGGTTGTCCCATGACACGGGTGCTGTGGCACTCAGTGCACAGATGTCAACAGCAATGCACTACCAGACCAGCTATCGACCTACCTTCAAGATAGTTTCTGTTTCTGACCCTTACATGCTAAGTTTATCTCATGATGGCAGAGCCATCAAGTTCACTGAAACCGGTGCCGTCAAATTTGTGTTCCACCAAGCACTCTACTCCATGGGTCATACCTGTGTCCAGGAGGGCTTCACCTTAATTTCCTACATCAACAGGAATGGTACCAACAGAGAATTAATGACCGTATTTAAATCTGGGGTAAATTACAGAGACACATCAATATCTGCTTCCGGGGCTGCGAAAATTGATGCTGGAGATCTGATGAGCTTTGAGATCCTTTCTCCTGCACAGTGTAATGTGCGGTATTTTGGAGATAGTTCTGGAATTAGTATGTTTAGCCTCATCTGGATCCCCTCAGCAGTTTCTGCTGCCATATCAGCCACAGTTTCTGTTACCGCTCTGCCTACCGGCGCTGTGAGAAACAAATTGCTGGATTTCACCCAGCTCTCACCCACTGAGAAACAGATACAGCTGGTGTCTTCTGGACAGCTTGCTCAGAAGTATTTCATCTTCACTGAAAAGGGAGTTGCCAGCCTTGCGTTCAGCTTAAGGCTCATCCACTCGTGCAGCGTGCTCCGGATGACTCTCAATCAGCTGGCCACAGAAAACATGCAACCCAACGCAATTGCGCAGCAGATCGGAGGTCAGATGCCAGAGGGAAGCGTGTGGACCAGTGTGTCCCTCCGTGCGTCTTTTGAAGTCTACAATGGGACACTGGTATCGGTTTCTCTCGACTGCGTGCGAGGAAGGATCAATCAGATCGCTCATGAACATGGAACCAGCGTTTCTATTTTATGGATTTCCACTTAATTTCTGTACAGTGAAGACAGCACTGAGTTGGGGTTTCAATTCCATTTGGATTCTACCCTGATTCTGTACGTATACGACACCCTACACTGTGCGACATGAGCAGACTGTCCCCCTAAAATACTCTCAATTTTAGGAGTATTTAAATATAATTTTAATTGGATGATCAGTATTTGAAGAAAAGAGAGCTTTCAGGGTTCCAATATTTCTCTTAACATGTTCCGGAAGGACAATCTTGAATCTGATTGAGCTCTTATTTCTCAGTGTTCTCTTAAAATAGGCTGTTTCTGGATCACAAATACACTGCAGGTGAGGGTGGGTGCATGCCTTTTAGTGCTGCAGGTGAGGGTGGGTGCATGCCTTTTAGTGCTACAGCTGAAAGCAGCACAGCCAAATAATTGAGCCCTGCTTGCAGTCTCTGCACTGCAACGGGCTAATAACAAGACTAAGTGCTCTTTGAGGCTGCTTTGTCTGCATCTCATGAAGTGTTGTGCTCACTATCAATGGAGAGAGCGTGCCCAACCTAGGGCTGATAATATGACAACGGTGCAGTATATCTGCTTAATATTGTAGAAGTGGAGCTGGGTCAAAACCAACAGAACATTTTTAACACCAACAACATTGGAACTAATGACTGCTAATTTCATTGGGAAATAAGCCGCGTGTGAGTCATTTGGGAAAGCTGCTCCTGCTTTTAGTTTTACTGGTGAAAAGCTGCAGAATGAGAAGGAAGCACACTCTAAAAAATAAGGGTATGTAGAAGAGAAGAAACAGTTATTAAAAGAATGCCTTGAAAATGAGTCTTTTGGAAGAATGTCTATAAATATTTGAAGGGTGGGTGTCAGGAGGATGAGCCAGGCTCTGCTCAGTGTCATCTAGTGATAGGACAAGGGGCAATGGGAGTGAGCTGGAACGTAGAAGGTTCCATATAAATATCAGAAGGAACTTGGTGATCCTGCTGTGGCAGGGGGATTGGACTAGATGATCTTTCCAGGTCCCTTCCAATCCCTAATGATTCTATGATTCCTCACAATGAGGGTGACAGAGCACTGGAACAGGCTGCCCAGGGGGGTTGTGGAGTCTCCTTCACTGGGGATGTTTAAGACCCGTCTGGATGTGTTCCTGTGTGAGTTGGTCTAGGTGATCCTACTGTGTCAGGGGGATTGGACTAGATGATCTTTCGAGGTCCCTTCCAATCCCTAATGATTCTATGATTCTAAACAAATTCTCCATTATGAATGACAAAATCCTTTCCCAACCACAAGGGAACACCATTCACAAGCATATTTATTTTGTTGAGCCTGTACTTAATTTTAAAACTCTTGGGTTGTTTTTCTTAAATCAGTTAATCCAAAGAAATGGTGTATGCAGCAGCACTGTTTTTTTTTGTCTTCTTCCAACTCTTTGATCAAACTGTTCTTTCTCCTTCTAAAGTCGGTAGAGTGTTTTCTCTCATTTTTCTCCTTTCACCTCCATGATGCTGCTTCCCACTCATTTCTTTTGTTAGGAGTAAATGGCATGACCTGTCCCATGGCTCCAGTCTTCCAGCCTTCTTTCACCATCCCTACTAAAGAATAGATGTGTGCAAACGAGTAAATACAGAAGAGTGATATCAATAATGTGCTTGCAGGCTGCCTTACATCAGCCTCGCTGTGCTCTTCATCTGTTTCAGAATTTGGCACACTGTACTGCACAGGGTTTTATAGTTTGTCAAGCTCTACAGAGTTTTGCTGGAAAAGAATGAAGCCACGTGCTCCACCCTTGAAGCTGACGGTTCTGGTTTGTTTTACTTGTAACTTAACTGTGTCCTTAGTACACGCAGTTGTTTTTCCTTCATCTGTTTCATAAGTGTATGCTCAGAGATGCAGGCTTTGGATCAACTGCTCTGCTGCTCCAAATGCAGCACAGTAGCTTTTCTTGCTTTCTGCTGCAAAGTCTAAGCAGTCGGTCACAAGATGCCTCACTGAGCATCCTGTTGAATCCAGCGTAAGTACGCGAGCCAAAGGAAGTTCGGTCCTTGTGTTCCTGAAGGCTCTGTCAGAGGTCTCAGGACCTCTGTGTAGCCGGGCTCTCATCAGTTTTCTCAGGCTCCTAAGGAAGGATGAATTACAGCTCTTGTTAAAGACATTCCACATTTACAATATGCAGCTATCACTACAGAGGTAGTGGTAAAGACAGACCCCTGGAATGAGAGCATGTGTGTCTGATGCACAGAGAAGAACCACATCAGGTAGGAGCAGAGCAGTTTTTGTGAGTACTTCACTCTGCAAGCTCCTGAGACTAAACAAAGATGAAATGCCCTGGGAATTCAAGTGTTCTGATCCATCCATAAGCTTTCTGTTGAAGGATGCATGCGATGTAAGAGGAGCTCTGCAGAGAGCAGCGCTGGGTATTCTAAGGGGAAGCCAGTATTGGAGAGAAGGCTCAAAATTATCTGTGTGTGGTTTTGTTTTAGAGGAAGTTAAGAGAGTCACTTTCTCACAGACAGAACCCCTACATTTACTTTGCTCTTTTGTTATGTTAAAGCCTGCCCTCTGCAGTGTAATGACAACTCATTCCAGGTACAAACCGGTGGGACAGATACCAGAAGCTGATGTAAGGCATTAACTGGTACCTCCGTGGCAAAGTGCAGATGTGAACTGCAGGTAATGAACACTTGGCTATCGCCGTATAGTGGCTGTAATGGCACGGCTGGTGTGAGCACGCTTTACTTGGCTGAGGTATCAGTGGAACTGCTTGAATGAGGAGGACACTGGTGGCCAAATCCTGTGTTATGCACGTGCTGGTAATTGCATTTAAATGCATCATTACTAAAGGGTGCAGAAACTACTAGAGGTGCAAGTGAACATTGTTGAGTCTAACAGAGGTTTCAGAGTATGACTTCTATGATGTGGTAAGTCTTCTCAGAAGATTCTGGGGACCTGCACATAACTGCCCTTAAACTCAGAGTAGATTTTCAGATGTACAATGACAGGAATGCAGTATTTTGCTTCTGTCTGGTGGTGACAATGCAGCTAATGTTATCGGTGACAAGGTGAAGAAGTCTTATTAGATATGTAGCATAAATTGCAAATTAAAGCAGGCTTAGCTTTCTTTCAAGCAAGAACATCCCTAGCATCTTAACCTTATAGGAAAAAAATGAAGCACACCTGATCTATGGCTCAGGCCAATCACTGACCTTGGTTATAGCATCATGAGTTTGGTATGGGTGTGTTGGAATCAGTGTGGATTTGTGACAGCCTAATTCACAGCATAACTGTATTGCCTTTGCATCTATGGAAATGATTTACAGTGCCTCGTACCGTGCAACGTGAAGTGGTGCACTGTGATCCTAACTTAGACACTGTTCAAGAGGGCCCAGACTGTGTGCAGTGGATGCTATTGTTATGGCACTTATCCCATTTGTTGTAATAAATGGCATGCTTTATTGACAGCTGTATCTTATTAATTATATGTACAACGTTTGAACTTTTTTGTGTTCGTCATACGGTTTCTTTCTGTTAGTGGCACAATATGGGGCTGTGAAGTATGGACTTCATTTAAAAGCTTTTCTTTTGCATCTTTTGATACAACATTCGTGGATACGGATAAAGTAGCCCGTGACAGGTTTCATGTCAATATGAGAAGGAACTTCTTCATGGTGAGGGTGACAGAGCACTGGAAGGGGCTGCCCAGTGGGGTTGTGGAGTCTCCTTCTCTGGAAACATTTAAAACCCACCTGGATATGTTTCTATGTGACTGGATCTAGGGGATCCTGCTGTGTCAGGGGGATTGGACTAGATGATCTTTCGAGGTCCTTTCCAGTCCCTAATGTTCTGTGATTCTGTGGCAGTCTCCCAAGTAGTTTCTGCCAGAGAGTGCTTCCAATGGAGGTGTTCTTCAAGTAATAGAGTAAGTATGAAGGTATCAGAATCTAGCTGCACAGAAAGAACTTAATACATTGAGAAGGCAGGTGGTTATTTCACTTTTGTTACACAGATAATGGGCAAGAGGTTGTTACTTGACCATTACAGGTGGCAAATGATTCAGGTTGCCCAGTGCTGCTCGTACCAAAGGGAAAACGATTTTTGCTTACAAAATCCTGCGTCGTTTTGTATTCTGAAACATTTTGCAAGTTCAAAGATTTTTACCTGAATATATTTTATTACCTATACAGACTTTTTAATACTTTATATGGAGACAAATCTGGGCAGAATATGCTAAGTCTATTTAATACTATGAATTCTTCCTCGCTCTGTTCTGTGGTGTCTGCAGACTGCAGTAGACCAGGAAAGCTACGCTAGTTTCATGTGGTGTTTGTTTATGACCTTTCCTACTTTGAAATAAAACCTTCTTTTAAAAATATGATTTAGACACTTGCCTCTGTTCACATTACATTGTAATATGTTTTAAGAGAACATGAGTGTAATAAACCATCAAGGCTTCATTGGTGTTTGTGTTGTGTTCTGAGGAAGACCGATTTTGCTTGCTGTAATATTTAGCATTGACTCTTTCGGGGCCAGAATTCTACAGGTGTTATCTGAATTAGTTACCTGAAGTGTCACTAAACAGGAACAGTATTAGTAGACATTTCTAGACATCATCTGCTCTCCCTGTTCTCTGTTCCCACTGTTGTAAGTATAGGTCTGTAAAGATGAAAAATTGCACTTGATGCTACTATACTCATAAGTAAGGTTCCACATAAATATGAGAAGGAACTTTTTCATGGTGAGGGTGACAGAGCACTGGAACAGGCTGCCCAGGGAGGTTGTGGAGTCTCCTTCACTGGAGATGTTTAAGACCTGCCTGGATGTGTTCCTGTGTGTTTTGGTCTAGGAGATCCTGCTGTGGCAGGGGGATTGGACTAGATGATCTTTCCAGGTCCCTTCCAAACCCTAATGATTCTATATGTGGAAGCATTGACATTGTTGAGGGGGTTCCTGATAAGACCTTTTCAGTAGCAGAGTTATGCTTGTGTCAGGGTCTGTGCAAATTAAAGCTCATGTGTTCTCAGTAGGAACTCGTCATGGTTATCTAAAATTATACCTCTGTTTCTTCTTTTCAGAGATGTGGTTTCTTACTTATAAATGAAAAAGAGCTGCTGTCAAATGACCTCCATTTAGAAATAATGTTGAAATAGTTTCCTCCAAAAAACCAGTCTGACACCAAACTGATATTTAGTTCTGCCCTTTCTATTAAAAGCAAAAATGTCAAATTTTATATGATGTGTTTTTCACCAATTGCATTTGTACTGATTTGAAAAGCTCAGAGAAATCAGGCCTGTCAGAGGGGATTACAGACATCACTAACACAGGCTGAATTAGCCAAAGATGAGACTCAAAGGAATGAGAAAAGAAGCATTTGTGAAATAGTGGTGAAAACAGAACCATCCTCCTCCAGGAGTCTGATGTACATGTGGACACTGTACAGAAGAACGTGCCCAGAAGCATGTGGCCATGTAACGATAGGATGAGGGGTAATGGTTTTGAGCTGGAAAAGTGTAG
Source organism: Rhinopomastus cyanomelas (assembly GCA_013400115.1). Taxonomy (NCBI): domain Eukaryota; kingdom Metazoa; phylum Chordata; class Aves; order Bucerotiformes; family Rhinopomastidae; genus Rhinopomastus; species Rhinopomastus cyanomelas. The sequence continues at coordinate 837,489 of VXBP01004577.1, forward strand.
ATTTAAGCTGGACATTAGGAAAAAGTTCTGTAATCTGAGGGTAGTGGATTGCTGGAACAGATTGCCTGGAGAAGTGGTGGAGGCCCCATCCCTAGAGACATTCAAGGTCAGGCTTGATGGGCCCTGAGCAACCTGTTCTAGTTAGAGCTGTCCCTGCTTGTTGTAGAGGGGGTTGGACTAGATGACCTTTAGAGGTCCCTTCGAACTCGATACACGCTACGATTCTATGACACATTAAGCTTTAAGTATGGTTGGGCAGTGTTGAGGCTCTTTTGCTGCTGTAGCATTTTTGTTGCTGATTCCTGTTCTCCTAAGAGTAGTCCTTTGGAAGTCTGCCCAAATTCAGTACTGCATCTAACTGCAGCTTCAGCAAAAATTTGTTCCAGGAGTCCAGCTGAGACCAAATATCTGAGCAAAATGCCTAGGAATCAAAGACGCGTATGGAGGTCTTCCTGAAGCAGGCTGAGGTTTCACAAGTGAGTAAGGAGAGACATTACTTGACAACAGAGAGACCTGGGCTGGAGCTGTAACATGCATCCTTAATTTCTGTACTGCAAAAACGCCTGTGTGGTGGGTTCGGTGTGGTGGGTTCGGTGTGGTGGGTTCGGTGTGGTGGGTTCGGTGTGGTGGGTTCGGTGTGGTGGGTTCGGTGTGGTGGGTTCGGTGTGGTGGGTTCGGTGTGGTGGGTTCGGTGTGGTGGGTTCGGTGTGGTGGGTTCGGTGTGGTGGGTTCGGTGTGGTGGGTTCGGTGTGGTGGGTTCGGTGTGGTGGGTTCGGTGTGGTGGGTTCGGTGTGGTGGGTTCGGTGTGGTGGGTTCGGTGTGGTGGGTTCGGTGTGGTGGGTTCGGTGTGGTGGGTTCGGTGTGGTGGGTTCGGTGTGGTGGGTTCGGTGTGGTGGGTTCGGTGTGGTGGGTTCGGTGTGGTGGGTTCGGTGTGGTGGGTTCGGTGTGGTGGGTTCGGTGTGGTGGGTTCGGTGTGGTGGGTTCGGTGTGGTGGGTTCGGTGTGGTGGGTTCGGTGTGGTGGGTTCGGTGTGGTGGGTTCGGTGTGGTGGGTTCGGTGTGGTGGGTTCGGTGTGGTGGGTTCGGTGTGGTGGGTTCGGTGTGGTGGGTTCGGTGTGGTGGGTTCGGTGTGGTGGGTTCGGTGTGGTGGGTTCGGTGTGGTGGGTTCGGTGTGATGGGTTCGGTGTGATGGGTTCGGTGTGATGGGTTCGGTGTGATGGGTTCGGTGTGGCGTGCTGAACACTGGAGGTATCCAGCCTGAGGTAAGGTGGAAATCTTGTGGTTCTGACATAACTCAGAGCAGACTTCATTTTGCCTGTGCTGCAGTTCACTGGATTTCTAGCATGTGCCACATACCACAGTGCCTTCCAGGCAACTGGTGAGAATGAATTCACTGGAATTACCTCGTGGTGAAGAGTTGAAGGCTTCTAGCCACATGCATCTAGACTTATGGAACGAGACTTATGGAGTCTCTTCAGTGATCATTGCGTCCAGCTGTCACCAAGATCACCATGGATCTGCTCTCTTGCGATGAATGACCACTTTGAAATAGGTGTTTTATTTAATTTGGCAGCATTAACTACTGCATTTTTGGTAAATTGAAAATCCTTACTTCAGGGGCATTAGTTGTTGACAAGCTACACCACTGAGGTCAGGATCCTTGCTTCAAGTGACGGCTACGCAACCTGTATTCAGGCTCTCAGTCCAAACTTTACAACTTGAATCTCCTTACGGTCACCACAGTGGCACCGCAGCCCTGCAACAACAGTGTCTTAGGAGCTGGGCTGTAGCAACAACTGTCTCTGCACCAGGAGGGTGAGTAGCTGTGCATGAGCAGGACCTTGCAAAAATTAACAGCTCCTCCCCAAAATGCCCGGTGCCCCCATTATAAAGGCAAGAACCCTTGAACTTCATACCAACGTCTTCTCTGCTGCTGTAGCCCCACCTGAACGTCACCCCAGACTTCACATCCTTGCAGGCAGCAAGGTGGAAGGAAAATTCTAAATACTGGTTACGTTCATGTCGCACCCAAGACAGTTTTGTGTTCCATCAAAGCTGCCAGCAGCAGATTTGACTACTAGAGAGGAGGGTTCTTTATTTATTCCCCCTGAGTGGGGGAAGCTCTTATTTATCACTGTCTTGGCTTAGCAGTCACAAAAATGGCAACAGCAGTTAGCTGATAAGGGCAGTGAAAGGGGACGGATCCAACCCAGGGGAAGGTTTTGACAAATGGCTCCTTGCTGGATTGGAGGTGTTGCAGGCGTGAAGACAGATGGGCTCATCAGGTGGATGTAGCTTGTGCTACAGGTAAACGACAGAGAAATTACTGTAGGCATAGCTGAGGTAGTTAAAATAATCTCTTTATCTACTCTAGGCATCTTTTGCCTTCATTTTGCTTTTAAAGAGAGCTTCAGAGGCCAGGGAGTGAGGGATGAGTGAGCTCCCTGGGCACAAAGAAAACGATCCCTTGATTTGGGTGCCATACATTAAACAGCCGTGTTTCTGACAAGCTCTTGCCCCAAATTGTCTTGTTTCAAGTCACACGGGTTTTTGATTTGCAGCCAGTTACTGATAGATTTTAATTATAGTCCTTGCTCTTAAAAATGTTGGTCTTTTCTGTTTAAGTGAATTCCAGTAGGCATCAACTGATGGGCATTGTAACCACGTATTAGAAATCTCTGTACAGGCTTAGATGAGCAGTAGCTGACAATGAAATCCCTCTGCAAGTTAATTTTCACAAGGAGAGGAATGTGCAGTCTGGAGCTTGCCTTGTGCTATGTTTTGAGCAGCACAGGTTTTATTATCTCTCTTTTCTCGTGTGTCTGAATGATCAAATCACTGTAAAAATAAATGCTGTGTTTCAGGTAGTTTTTGTTTTGGCCTTGTGCCTGTGTCTGAATGTGGACATTTCTACAGACGGCCCTTTGGTGCCCTGAGGTCACGACCAAAGTTTTCAGAGTCTGAATTAGTTGACTCAAGGATGTAAGAATGGAAACAGGGGAGGTCATAGTGACTCTGTCCCCTCAACCTCTGTGGATTCCAGCTAAACACTTTAACCTCATTTGATCAGTGGATGTGTCGGTCTGCTTTATTAGAGAGGAGACACACGTGTGTGTGAAGAAGTCTGGGAATTTCTGCATCGCAGTCTTTGAAAATGATTTGGGGCTTAAACGTTCTTGCTAGAAGTATTTAAGAGCATTTCTAAAGAGAAATCAGATGGGAGTCTGCACTCTTGGCACTTTTGTTCATGTTTTGAATTTGAGAAAAACATTTCTCATGGGCACGTGAAGAAGTTTCTTAAACAGAAGTAGTCATCTCCAAAGACGTTTTCAGGACTGAGCTGCTTTCCCTTTTTGATGACTGCTTAGGTCAGCTCTGTATTAATAATCAGCGTCATCTTCAACTGTCTAAGCTACCTGTTACCTAGACCAGACAGTCTGAAAGGAAGCAGCATCTGCAGCAAACTAGCCAAAGGCTGGTAGAACTGGGTGTGCCATTCCTCCTTTCCGTGGCTCACGTTGTATGGTTGAGCCACAGCCTAGAGAAGTCCTTGAAGGAAGGACATTGCTGAGCTTTTATGGGGTTTTCATAACAGGCAGTGACACACAGAGCTCATAACAATGGCTCTGAAACCATTACACATCCTGAAATCACTGCGGGCTACTCAAGTCACTGTGGACTGTTATTTAGCTTTTTCTGGTGCTCTTGCTACTCATCTCCGTAGCTCTTAAACGGGACTGAGAGCCCATTACCACAGCCTGTGTTTTCAGTGTATTACCTGTCAGTCACAACTCACCCTGAGAGCCCTGTGCTGTTTCTTCTTCTCCAGGAGTCTTAAGAATGCCTGTCTGTTTTACACTTTCTGCAGTTAAAATAACAAGAAATAATGATTTTCTAATAAGAATCAAGTTTGCTAAGAGTGTGATAGACAAGAAAAGACATTTCTAATAATGGGCAAGGAAAATGCAGTCTTACTATTAGGTAAGAAGGTCTATTTACCTGTGAACAGGACATCCATTCATCTTCCCTAAGCAGAGAAGACCTCCTGTCCTCTCTTTCGAGCTCACAGGGATCTGTGGTGGCTTGAAGGCATGAGTGGAGAACGATAAACAATTGGATTTTGATGGCTAATGTTTGCTCATTTCCTCATCTTTATGTCCCCACTGAATTTTTAACAACATTACCAGAAATTTAGTGATAAGAGATTTTTCCAATGCCTTTATTTGCTTCTGAAGTGTAGAGCCCCAAACCACACCTGTGTTTCCCTGCTCGATTCAGAGTAGAAAGTGCCATGTATCCTTGGAAATGAACCTGGCCCTACTCCCCAGCAGTGGTCTGCTGGCCAGTGTTGAGACCTGTAGTTTTGTTACCCATGCACTCTTCTCTAGTAGTGTATTATTGCCCCCATCAAAGCCACAACAGTGGCTGGACAATGCTGTGTTCTTGTTTAGATTTCAGGGCTCTGACCAACAGAGTGCTGGTCTGACTGGGTAGGTAGGTCAATGTGTTTACTTCTGCTCCTTTAAAAATGGGATGATGTGCTACTATACTACAGGGGTGTTGTGAGGGTAAAATGCATTATAAATGCCTGTGAGGTATTCAGATGCAGTGGTAATGAGGCTATATAGATGTCTGGAGTATGTGCTTCACTGCACAGCTGAAGCAAAACGTGTCTGTTTCCTTGACAACCCCTCAGCATCTGCACCACTGCAGCTCTTCTACACCGTCCGTGCAAGTATCAAGCATCATTACTGCTGCTTGCTCACATTTTGCTCCATTCACATTCTGCCACCAAAAACACATCTTTTCGTTGTGCTGGCAGTGCTGGTCTGAATGGTGCAGGTCTGTTCCTCCCTGTTCCTGCCTCTTTTTCTCCCTCTCTCCCCAGAGGTGCAGCCCCCCCCCCCCTTTTCTCTCTGCCATCAGGATCTGTGCTCACTCCTTCAGGAGGGCAATTCTGTTCCATTGGCTGCTAGCAAAATAATCTATATGTAAAAATGAAATAAAGAATAGTTTTCTGCTGAGCTGCCTTTTAGAAGGATCAGACAGGCATTTTGTGCGGCAAGAGTCAAGCAAGAGAGGAGGAGCCGTGGAGAGGCTGCTCAGCTTAAACCTCTGCTTATAGCAGATGCCTCAGGGTCACCCCACTGAAGGTGGGAAACAGCAGCACTTCCCTAAGCAGACCACAAGTGTGGTAGTGCAGACACACGTCATGTCCATGCATTGCCCTTGAGAAAATTAAAGCAAGATGAACTTTCAGAACAACAATTAGTGCTGCCATCTGTTACTGTCAGCAGATGTACGTGATAACCTTGTGCTCGCTTCCTCGGTGAGAGCTTTGAGTGCTATCTGTGAATGGTTTCCTTTTGCAAAGGATGTGGTACTGTCTGGCAGTGGTATCCTGTCATGAACACCTTTATGTAAAACAAATATCATAGAATCATTAGGGATTGGAAGGGACCTCAAAAGATCATCTAGTCCAACCCCCCTGCCACAGCAAGATCACACAGACCAAGTCATAGAGTCAGTCAGGGTTAGAAGGGACCACAGGATCATCCAGTTCCAACTCCCCTGCCATGGGCAGGGACACCCCACCCTAGACCAGGCTGGCCAGAGCCTCATCCAGCCTGGCCTTAAACACCTCCAAGGACGGGGCCTCCACCATCTCCCTGGGCAACCCATTCCAGGCTCTCACCACTCTCACAGTGAAGAACTTCCTCCTCACATCCACTCTAAATCTACCCATCTCCAGCTTTGCTCCATTCTCCCTAGTCTAGTTGCTAGCTTACATCCTAAAAAGTCCCTCTCCAGCTTTTTTGTAGTTACCTTTCAGATACTGGAAGGATCTTCCACAGTTCTGAGCTGCATGTGGTCAGTCTTTCTAGGTAGGTGACAGTTTATAGCCCATGGAAGCCCAGACCCATGTTAGAAAATACTCGCCATAGTGAGGAGACTTTGTGCAGACCCATCTCCTGGTGTAGCCTGTGTCTGTGTTCTCCTTTGAACTCACATGTGTTGAGAGGAGATTTGTAGCTGACAAAAACCAAATCTTACATGCAGAGAAAAGCAAATGTGTCCTGTTTAAATAGTTGTCACAGATTAAAAACAACACAATTCAGGTTTCAAAAGGTCAGTTCTTCTCACTCTTAGTACAGCTCCATGTAAAGATATAAGGCAACAAAATGATGGAAAGGCACTTGAGTCCAAATTGTGATGCTCTGCTTGTTCTGCTTGGTGCCAGCACCTGTGTCTCTGCAGCTTGGTTGCCCAATTATTTGTTGGACTAACCAGTACTTTGCTTGCTTGCACGCCTGCTCTTGAACAGGTTTGTAGCTCTGTGCATTTGCACTGAGTGATGACCCAGGACAAGGTGCCGAACAAGAGGGCTAAGCTGTTGCAAAACAGAACATGAAAATAAACTTCTGATACAGAAATGTTTTATGATTAAAAAGGCAGCATGGAAGACTGGCCACAAGGTCTGTCCTGTAAATCTGTACATCCATTCAGTGTTTATGTCAGCATGATATTACCTCAGTTATATCTGTAGTGTGTGTGAGAGACCTCCACCCATTATCTAAAAGCTGTAACATGGGTATAGAATCATCGAATCATTAGGGATCGGAAGGGACCTCGAAAGATCATCCAGTCCAATCCCCCTGCCACAGCAGCATCACCTAGACCAAGTCACACAGGAACGTAGATATAACAGAAAGAACAACCCTGCTTGTTTTTGGCAAGCACTGAAGACTGGTGAAGGGAGATTTTCCTCTTTCAGGCCCAGGAAGAGCATCCTAACAGTGCACGTGTTGCCTCTTTCAGGACTATACATCTCCTTTTGCTTAAAATGGATTGGCCCCTACAAAAACTGTATCTTGTGGTAGTATCTCTTGCAGATGAAGACATGAGGAACTGCTGCACAGTATTCCGGGAGACCACTTCCCGTTTCAAAATCAATGGTAATTGTGTGTACATACTTTAACGGTAACATAAATTAGTTCCAAATTTACATGCTGCCTATACCTTACAAAACATCATTTTCCTTGATTCTGATGAGATCGTTCCTCAATGTGTTTTGTGTCAGTCAATTAAAGAAGTGCCTCATTTTTCACATCAACATAAACACACACGTACAGTATTTACGTGCCAAGTACAGAGAACATACAATGGGGATTTGGCTTTTTTGGGAAGTCGTAGGGAGTTTAAATTCCTGTTAGACAGAGGAAGCCCCTGAAACCAACTACTCTTCTAACCCACCCTAAGTAAGCTGTTGGGAAGAATGGCACCTGTCCTTATGCACTGACAAAGAGGTCTGATTCCAGGACAGGGCTCAGGGTTGCTCATCCACACTGGAAATCCTGCAGCTTTCATGTAGGAGCTAAAATTTCTGGAAGAAGTGGAACTTCTCCCCTTTCCATTTCTTACTGACAGCTCCATGGGAATCCCCAGGCATACTGGTTTTTGTTAGGGATGTTCAATTTCTCTGAAAACCATGAAGGGTCTTCAGAAACTTCACACCTGGCAGGTATTTTAAACAGCTGAGCAGGGACACAGAAGCAGAATCACTCCAGGAAACTTAACGGAGAACAGCAGAATGTTCTTTGTAGGCACCAAGAAAGCACTGGCTGTGGGACAAAGACACTTTATTGGACATGTTTGCTTCAATGAAGGGCAGGGTAGGAGAATGTGTGTATGTCTACAGACATACATATACTCAAGAAATATGGGAGCCATATGGCAAAACAACAAGTCCTCGTAGTGGGAAAAACTCAAGTGTGACAGAGACCACAGTGAAAATAGTTTCAGGATTCAATAGGTCCTTCTGCAACAGATTCGTGAAGCAAATGTGGCCTTGCCTCTAACAAGAAACAGTCCTAAATTCTATGCAAACCAATTAGCCCATTACACGTGGATCATGGCGAAACTGTGAGAAGTAGGGAAGCACGTCCATTCTTACCACAGTTTGCTGTAGCAGTGCCCCGCACTTCACGCTGATTCGACTTCTAGGTTGCCCCCAGTCAGTGCAAAGCCCAGGACTTCCCACTGTGCAGTGCCTAGAGAACGGCGTTTCTGCAGGGAAGCAAGTCAAAGCCATGTGTCTGGGGAAGATGGTTTAAGCAGCATCTTCCTTTCTTTGTAGCAGTCATGAACACGTGTTGCAGTGCTGAAGTTTACCGCTCCTAAATTGTGAACCACACAGTCATAGAATAAATTGTGAAGATATGGCTGTTTTTGAGGCCAAGCTGTAGAACAGGTCACTGAAGTGTTTCACATAGTCACCAGAGGCCTCATGGCAGTTACTTCTGAAACCAACTTTTGCAGCACTGCATAACTGCACAATAAATGTTACAGTTGTGTGCAGGTCCACGAATAAACACAGAAATCCATGAAACAACGCAAGGGAAGAAGAATGAAGGACGTAGCCTGCCAGTGCCTTCATGGTATATGATCAACAGCTGCAGGCCACAGCTGCAGAGAGAAAATGAAGCAGCACTGAGACCTTGGTTTAATTTTTCACAGCATATCCTACCACAGAGCGTTATTGCCAGCTGCCGGTTTGTGACTGATCTGCAGTCACAACGCCATTCCATTTTGATTTTGGAACTGTTGGTGGGAAAAGCCTGTGCTCCTGTGCAGCTTGGTCTAGGTGATCTTGATCTGGCAGGGGGATTGGACTAGATGATCACTGGAGGTCCCTTCCAATCCCTAATGTTCTCTGATTCTATGATGATGATCCTCAGGATACTCTTTTTGGGCCATCCCGGAATGAAATGTCTGAGGGACAGTGAACCGGCCCCCTGTTTAAAAAGTTTGAGGACCACTGACCTAGACCCAGTTGCAGATTGATTCCAAGAATCCAGGTTGCTCAAGAGCAGTCTACCACACACCACTCATCAGAGGACTCTGGGTCTGCTTTAATTTAAGTGAACTGTGGAGTCCATGTCATGTCAGAGCTAGAAAGCTGCAACGGTGAATTAAATCTCATACATCTGTTGTGCTTCACAGCACTTCCCCATTTTCTCCTTTGTTGTGCTTGGTCTTTAATGATTGTAATTACTTTTAAGAGATGCAACTGTGCAGTGGTAACACAAGTTATTTGCTGCTGCTCTTCATTTTCTAGAGAGATTTCAGCAGGTATGATGGAGGCAAGGTATGGGCTGTTTAGGACACTCTCCATGAATGTGCCCAGTTACAGTTTTGGATCATCGCAGGCACATTCTGAATAGAAATGTAATCATGTACCAAGAGTCTTCAGGATATCTTTTCCTTAAATTCCTATTCTTTTTAAGCAACTGTCAAGGCCAATAATCCAGCAGTTTGAAAAACAGTGTTCGTTTGAGTTTATCCTTAAAGAGGATTCAACCATTCCAGCAGGCTGAAGGAGTTTAACATCATCAGCTGCTCTATTTCTGGATCACTACGTGTGTGTAATTGCCTGGAATCCCAGGATTTCCCATCTGCTTTCATTAAAGGACAGACAGCACTTTTCTGCCTTAAAGAGATTAAAAACAGAGAGGAGACTAAAATTTTGTTTGAAACAAGTTAAATGTAAGAGCAGTGTTTTTGGGGAGAGTTGCTGTGTCTACGTTTATTTAACATATAGATGATGCTTTATGCTTCACTAAAGCCAAAAATATCCATCACATTTGCTCTGCTTGGAAGTATTTGTGAAACTTTGATAAGGACTTTAAAGCTTAATCTTCTAGTTTAAGGATAAAGACTGAACTCTCCTGGAGACAAATCTAAAAATGTAGCTATGAAGGCTTTCTGTCAGGATGTCTTGTCAGTGTGTTCGTATAAATGTGCATGGAGCACCAAGGAGGCTAAATGCCCAGTCAGAGAGAGTCACAGAATCACAGAGCATTAGAGATTGGAAGGGACCTTGAAAACTAATTTAGTCCAATGCCCTTGACACAGCAGGATCACCTAGACCAAGTTGCACAGGAACACATCCAGGCAGGTCTTACACCTCTCCAGTGAAGGAGACACCACAACCCCTCTGAGCAGCCTGTTCCAGTGCTCTGTCACCCTCACTGTGAAGAAGTTCCTTCTCATATTGATGTGGAACCTCCTGTGTTCCACCTTACACCCATTGCCCCTTGTCCTATCATCCCTTCATCATTAAACTTCTCCCTGCTCAGCTCTCCAGCCTGTCCAGGTCCTGCTGAATGGCAGCACCCAAATACAGGACACAGTATTTCACAGACACACACTAAGCCCTTGAGTGCTAATAGCCAAGAAGGCAAAACACGTGTAGCAGCTATGAGCTGCACCACTGGAAAGTGTTCAGGTTTTGTGGTTACAGGAATGCACAGAAAACAGCACATGCTTTTAATGCTTCTGGCTTTTATTACAGAAGTTGTATTATTCTAGTTTTTATGAGTTTCAACTTACCCTCTGTAATTCTTGAATTCTGATAAAGGTGACCATGTCCACTTGATGCAAAAGGCAGCTTCGTTATGGCACAGATGATACGCAGAGGAATTATTGAAATCTCTGTGTCTGAAGACTTGTACTGCAGACCAGTCTTGTATTTCCATTTGTCTTTTCTTCTGACAAGTCTGCTTCAGTCAACCCACCAGGAGATACGTGTGCCTGAGGGCCACAGCTGTGTGTTTTCTTACTGTTCTCATTGAGCTTGTGTTTTCTGCTTCCTAGAGCTGCCTTAAGGTACCTTTGTAAAACTGAATGTAAAATTCATGACAATGATAGTTGCAAAGACTTAAAATACTGTGATGAAAGACTTTATTTTTAAAAATAAATATTTTATTGTCATCAATAAGCTCTGAAAGAGTTACTGGAACAAACTGATAATGTAGTCATTCACAAACAAGGTGGTGCAACACATAGAAGTTTAGTTCTGCTTCCAGCAAAATCAGTGGCAAAGTCCTTACCAACCCACCGACCCACCCCACAGGGGTAGAATCTCCTTTTAGGTGATTGAATCTGTGTTTTCTATATGTGGAATTAATGTACTGATAGCTGCTAGAGTAGCTCTACAACATTCAGGAACTCAGAAATTCTATTGCTCATATTTAGTTAAGAAACAACAAGAGGAAAATATGTGTCGTTTCCTCTGCTCAACATGGAATCAGAGTTAATTGTATTTTCTTGAAGGTTTTAAAAATTGCTTGTTTAATTGTCATTATTCTTGCAATTTTCAACACTGATGGTCAGGAGGAATCAGTGCAACATTTTGGCCTGTGCTTGGAACCCACCCACTCTGGAACAGCTCTGGAATCTGAAGTAGTGTTGACAGCACGGTGTGGCAGCCCCCTCTCACGTGACACTGTTCACAGCCAAGCATGTTGATATTGATTAGACTCAAGCACTAAAGTATAACCAATTCTACTACTTCTACTAGTTGTGCTCCAAAGGCTGACGTGGGTTAGTGAAAGCGAGAAGATTGTCAATGCGTTCCTGTACTCGACGTAGTGCGAGCCGCATGTGTCGATACATCACCTGTGGTACGTAGGTGTACATCAAAGTAGCACGAAAGAAAAGACAAGCCTTAGTTGCACAAGCAAGTGCTAATTCTTTGTAGGAAATGTGCACAGTCATACTAATCACTCTGGGCTAGAAGAAAGTAGATGTCCCTCCAGGATGAATGTTCTTCCCTGGGTTGAGGTTTGCTTACCACCTTTTACTCATAACCCCTGTATTTTTTCCAACAATAAGCACCTGAAAATATTATACTGCGAGGTACCGTGCCTTGAGGTATGAGATTGAATCTGTTGAAGCAGAGGAAGCGATGCAATGTCATTGCTCCACCTCTGACCATAGATGCCTAAGCAGTGTCTCCATGATACATGTTGAACACCACCTGCTTTTTGTGCATTGGGGAAATCAGCAAGAGTCTACGACGTGAGATTGTGAGAAACCCGGTTTGCAGTCCAAAAAGAACTTAGTTGAACTAAACACTCGGATGGTTAGCTACAACAGTATGTAAGTCTTTGAAGGCAGGACCACTGTCCGCTAGGCTCCTACAGATTGACGTAGTATGGACACGTGCCTCAACATTTCTTATGTTTCACGATAGGGCTGCAGATTTTGAGGCTTTATCACAGCATCNGCTTCTGACAAGTCTGCTTCAGTCAACCCACCATAGGGCTGCAGATTTTGAGGCTTTATCACAGCATCACAGAATGTTAGAGGTTGGAAGGGGCCTCAAAAGATCATCTAAATCCAACCCCCCTGCTGGAGTAGGGTAAGCCTACAGTGTTGTCTCAAGATGTCCTGCATGGAGCTCAAACCCATGACCCCAGGAATTCAGAGTCCCATGCTCTACCAGCTTTGATGATGAGATCTAGTTGCTTTCACCCCATGAGTCAGTCCAAAACAAGCATCTGACTTGCAGCGCTGCATTGGCCACACGAGCATTTCTGTTAACTCACTCACACGTTAGGGACCACACTGCTGTTCCGTGACACGTGCATTGCAAACACTAACTGCTGTTGCAGTCACCAAGGGTACAAATGTCACTGTAACTTTTTAATAAAAGACACTGCTTAGAATTCACGTAATTCTGTAAGTGTCTGTGTGTGGAGGTTTCTTTGCGAACAAGAAGAGCGACATGGTTCTGCAGTGTTGAACCAAGATGCTCTCTTGAAGGAAGCTCCGGTGGAGCTGCTGTTGATGGCAGGACTGTGCCTAACCTGGTGGACACACAGAGTCCCTGGAGAGGTGCTGGGATAAAGGTAGCTTCATATGACGGCTGTTGAGAAAGTAGAGCTTTTCATGTTGCCCTTTCTCATAACCTTTTCTTACCCTACATTCTTTTCACGCGTGAGAACTCTTGACTCCATCTTGCTGTTGAAGAAGCACAGGAATGCACACAGCAATGACTTCCTTCCTTATGCTACTAACAACTAACAGGAGGAGAAATCTCATCCCAAAACATCATTGTCCTAACAGCCTAAGAAATCTTCACAGCGAATAATTCACCTTGGGCTCTTGTGTAGTTTGGGGCTGATTTTTTTAATAAAGCAGTTACTTGCAGAATTTTCCACGGCAGAAACATTGCTTTTTTCCCCCCCACAGTTCTACTTTTTGGCAGAAATATATCTTTACCTTTGGCAGAGTCTGAGCACATTCACACTTGGCTTTGCACAGCCACTTGAGCTGTCTGCAGCAGTAGCAGGGTCAGTAACCAGAAATTGGGGTCAGTTTCCAGATATCACATTACATATCTCAATCAGGAGCTCTTCCTGGAAGGTTTCATCTGAAGACATTAAAATTTAGCTGCCTTATAGAACAAGGTCTCTCCTTTTGTCCAGATTTATCCAAAAGCTCTCACAGCTGTTTCTTAGCACACGAGTGGGCTTAGCGTGTTGGGAGGCAATTTGAATATCAACAGAAGGCTGAGCTGATGCTGGGTTAGTGCTCCAGTCCAGTGCTTTCTTAATTTAAAGGAGAGGGAACTGAGCCTGAAAAGAAGCCGCAGCACGGCAGCACTGTTTCTGCAGTGGGCAGTTTGCACACCAGCCACCATAGATGTGCACAGCTCCGCGAGCAGTGTCTCCCGCTGTCAGAAGGGAGCGATCAGCGCTTGAAGTAATTGGATTAGAAAGAGAGCAACAGCAATGAAACACTTGTTCTCAGTGTGTGAAACCACAGCCAAAACAGAACTTTCCCTGCTGTGCCCTAATGATGTTTGACTTTCCCCCCAGGAAATCCCAAGTCCTGGTCGCTGGTCCCCACAGGGAGCTGCTGTGCACTGAGCTGCTGCAGCCATCCAGGAGTGAAGGGCACAGGCAGGGCTGAAATATCTCTGACATGACTCAGGGGGGATCTCTGTAGCCAGCTCCTGCTATATGCATGCTGGTCCTCAGACTGGTCAGTATGGCTCACAAATGCTAAATGGTGACAAAGCCTTGAAATATGGTCGTTTGGTGGCATCACAGTGGTGAGACACAGCTCCTTGCCGTTGCTGTCCAAATGATTTGTGCTTTTCATTACAGCAATGCCATAATAAAATCAGAGCCTGGAGAAGGAGAATGCCAGGCAAAGCAGATGCTTGTCAGTAGAGTGAAGCACCCAAGTGCCCTGCTCTGTCTGGAAACACACACTTTTCGCATTGGTAGAAAGACATTTAGTCCATTTTCGTTACGTTTATCAATCAGGTGACATTATGTGGGTTCCACACAACACTTTGGTAAAGCTGGTCACTGCCTTCTTCTAAGTGTCCTTTTTCAAAGGCTTAGCTGTCCCATCAGGCAGTAAGCCTGGCTTCAGTAGTCGACTTCAGCAATTGGTAGGAGAAAATAACCAGACTATGCTAAGTAGCTTTACAAAGAAATGTCTTAGTTTTTCAACTTAAAATTCTTTAAAAAGCCATTGCTTTGACCATTATAATCACCAGTCTATGGAGAGGCTTTTAAAATTTGAGAAGGTGCTATGGAGGAAACTCAAGCCCCAGCACTTTGCTCTGTATGTGTCAGGAGCCATATTAGAGGAAGAAACAATGGAACAGCAACAAATGTTCCATAGAATCATAGAAATATTATGGGTTGGAAGGGACCTCAAAAGATCATCTAGTCCAATCCGCCTGCAACAGCAGGATCACCCAGACCAAGTCACACAGGAACCTATCCAGTCGGGTCTTGAATATCTCCAGTGAAGGAGACTCCACAACCCCCCTGGGCAGCTTGTTCCAGTCATCTGTCACCCTCACTGTGAAGAAGTTCCTTCTCAGGTTGATGTGGAACCTTCTGTGTTCCAGCTTACAACCATTGCCCCTCGTCCTATCACTACATGACACCGAGAACAGCCCAGTGCCATCCTCCCGACACCCACCCCTCACATATTTATAGACATTAATGAGGTCACCCCTCAGTCTCCTCTTCTCCAAGCTAAAGAGACCCAGCTCCCTCAGCTGATCCATGACCACATTCCAGTGGGTCGCTGGCCCGCCAGGTCTCTGTAATTGCCACTAGATTGTAGTCCCCTGACTGAACACAGATTTCTAACTCCTCCTGCTTAGTCCCCATGCTGCGGGCATTGGGGTACAGGTATTACAGGGAGTGAGCTGAGCGCTCTGATTTCACCCTAGGACAGTGGGAGGCTGCCTGGTTTTCATCAAGACCAGAGCTCTGTCCCACTGGCGCGCACCCATCCACATTCCCACCCCCTTCAAATCTAGTTTAAAGCCCTTTGAATCAGCCCTGACAAGTCCTGCCTCAGAACCTTTTTTCCCTTCTGAGATAAACTTCTCGCATGTGGACCTGTAAGGTCTGGTGCCTTATAAAACCAGCCATTATCAAAGAACCCAAAGCCCTGCCCGTAGCCCTGGTCTCATAGCCAGGCATTTATGGACTGAGTCCTTCTGTTCCAGTCCATGTCCTCACCCCAAAATGGAAGTAATGAAGTAATATAACTTTCACCCCAGACTTTTTTACCAAATGTCCCGAGGCCTTGAATTCTTTCTTCTGCCAGGTTGACACCATGGTCACTGAAGATTAAAGAAGACCATGCTGTGCTCCAGGACGGCTGAGCCAACAGGGCTGTTCTAACCCCACATATTCCAGCTTGCAGCAGGGTCACGCTCAAGGAAGCAGCGAGACAGTCTACGGTCTCACTTTTCTCCAGCTCTTGGCTTTTCCCACATATTGCTTTTCTCTCTCTCTAGTCCGTGTTTGTGCCCTAACATTTCTCAGTAGGCTGACTTTTCAAAAAGTTGCCAAAGTCGTATTTTTAGCTCTGCATCTGTCACTACACTGCATTTTAGTTGACACAGCATTTTTCAGACTCATTTCAGTAACTGCTTGATAGCTTCAAAATTATCGACATTTGTTTCAACAGGAAAGCCTGCACTTGTGAAAAGAAATAGCTTTTCTGATTTATACTGTGCAAAGAGCAACAGCTGGCTGAGAGAGGAAACACACATCTGAGTGTGGACAACAGCAACATCTTCTACAGCTCCCAGAGACAGTGCGGCAGGAAGCATCACAGAGGAGCTTTCAGGATGCTCAGAAGCAATAAATGAGCTGAACAATTTCTTGCCAAATACTCAAATGTCCCATGTAATTTAATGCTCAGCATGTTGTCATTTTAGGGGTTGGCAAAGGAAAGCTGGGAGAAGCATCAAAAGTGTTCTGCTGTAAGATGGGGTGTGCTACCGATTTCCTTTACACAGCCTTTTACACCTTAAGGAAATCTGAAGCTTTCTGTAAGCCTCCTACTTAGGCTAGCTTCCCATTTGGAGAAGAATATTATAGGTTATTGCAGAATGACAGAACATTAGGGACTGGAAGGGACCTCGAAATATCATTGAGTCCAATCCCCCTGCAACAGCAGGATCACCTAGACCAAATCACACCAAGGAACATATCCAGGTGGGTTTTAATCGTCTCCAGAGAAGAAGACTCCATAACCCCCCTGGGCAGCCCCTTCCAGTGCTCTGACACTTCACCTCACGGTGAAGAAGTTCCTTCTCATATTTATGTGGAACCTCCTATGTTCCAGCTCACACCCATTGCCCCTTGTCCTATCACTAGATGACCTTGAGAAGAGCCTGGCTCCATCCCCTGACACCCAGCCTTCACATATTCATAGACATTAATGAGGTCACCCCTCAGTCTCCTCTTCTCCAAGCTCAAGAGACCCAGCTCCCTCAGCCTCTCCTCATCAGGGAGGTGTTTTACTCCCTTTGTCATCTTCATGGCTCTGTACTAGATAAAAGGTGACTGGTGAGCACTGTGAATCCAACAAGGGCAAACAGGCAGGGCAACTGCTATGTGTGGTGCACCTGCACGTCTTCTGTCAGTGAGTACCAGCACAGGATAACCATTATCATTACATAATTGTGGTTAATAAGGGTTCATCTGAATACAGTTATGGCCACGTGGTTACTCAAGTGTTGAGTCCTGCAAGAAGATTTTCCTTCTAGCTCTTCATCCAAACAAGGAATGAAAAAAATGTACAACAGACTCTGTTGTAAATTAGGGGGTGAGACTGTAAATACATACTTCTCATGCACCATTTCTCAATAGTTTAGCTTGCAAAGCAGATTCAGCAACCTGAAATCAATTAAAACCCCACAAACATATGTCTGAGAAAGTGATTTCCCACACTGGAATCAGACAGACACAGTAATTCCAACTGACAACCACACATGCAGCAAAATTCTGGCAATTTTCTTACAACTCTGCAAACTAACTCACAACTAATTCAGAAATAGCCTTGTCTTCATGGGCTTACAGAATACTATAATGATTTTAAAAATGCAATTTAAATTACTATTTAAAAAGTGAAATGTGTGCTTTTTTTCAGAATTTTAGAACTGGGATGTTGTTAAAACTACAGGTTTGGGGTTTTTCATTGCATCTCTGTACAGTGAGACCTCTTGCTTACTGAAGGTTATGACCACGTGCAGCTGTGTTTGTTTATTTCTGTGTTTAAACCACAGCTCTCACAGGAGCAACGGGAGTAGCAACATGTAAAACTCTTTCATTATGCAAAAAAGAGTTTGCTTGTTCCCTCTCAATTCATGCCCAGAAAATGAGCGGTGCCTTTGTAGTCCTAGCAGCTCACAAAGAGGAAGAAAACTGTGGCATATTTTACAAGCATTTTATAAAATATGTATTTTTATATAATAAACTTTTATAAAATATGTATATTATAAAATAAGCATTTTACAAGCTTTTCTATAAAGATATAGAAAAGTGGCAGATTAGCCACTAGCCATGAGTGCTGCTGACTTAGTGGAGCCTGAGTAAATGCCAACAGCCATTGATGCCCATTGAATAACAGGGCTTCCCTTATAATCCACTGCTTTGTCTACAGAGAGGCACAAGCTAACACAGCACAGACTAATGTGTACTTCGAGGTTTTCATCATCCCAGTTAAGCTTGTCTTGATCCCTGTTTTTCTGCTTAAAATGTCCCAGTCACATTCCACCTAAAGCTCTTCTAATAGGAAACATCAGTTTAGGACAATGAACGAAAGACCTCTGACTGACCCTTGTGGAGTTGGCTTGCTCTCGTCTTTCGATACGTACACATGCATCCTAGACTCCGAGCAGAGTCGATACCTGTTCGTGATGCCTTTTCAAGACACTTCTGTTATCCTTGCACTGCAGGATTTTGCAGAAAACAAGCCATGCTGCAGAATTAATGGAGAATGTAACCGCTGCCGTGTGAGTCTGTAGGACGCGTCAAAAAACACAGCCAGGACCTTGTGCTCCCCTTCAAATATTCTAGTTTGTATTTATTTATATAGCAGTGCAGTGCTTCTCTAGACTGTATTCACTATGGTTTCCAACTACTTTTTAAAACATCATAGAGTCACTGTTTTATAAAGATTTCAAAGCCATCTGATACATTCTGCTCATACTCAGATGAAGCACAAACGTCTTGCTTAAGGTTCGGTGCAGGATTCTCCCGTCGTGCCGCACTCCACGCACAATAAGGGGCAATGATTCACTGTGGTGTCCAGGGGCTTATATGACTTAAATTACTATTTCTCTTTGGCTTCTCTGGGGAGTTAAGAAGCATCCGTGTTTTTGGAGTGACTAGTAGCCCTCTCTCAACCCTAGACCAGGCGGGTGGACCCCCAGTCTGCCCCATCTCTGTGTTAGCCTGCAGGCTTCTGCCCATCGCTCTGCGTGGAAGGAGCAGATCATAGGATGTTTGGAAGCAGTTAATTTTAAGACCTCAGGTCCTTTCTGTCCTCAGTGCGTGCCCAGAGTGGCTTTAAGGTTTAGCTCTCAAAAGGCCAAATTGCCAGCCTGTGACAAGCTTGTCCTCTTGAGAAGTGCAGGGTGTGGATCTTACACCGCATCATCCACTATCAAAAGGCAGCCCCTCTGTTACCATGCTTTGCCAGCACCCAAAAATCACCCTCCAACCCAACCAGCTCTGGTGGGAACAAGTAGCAAAGATGGACAGAGGTGTCCTGGGACCTTTGGAGTTAGAGGGACTTTTTCCCTGACTTTAGCATAACCAGGATTTCAGCCACCAACTGAATTAGATGGGGATTGTATGAACTGGACTCAGCTCTGAAGCATCTCCAATACTGGTAACCTTTCTTTTTAACATCGTCCTTTGACACACACACTCTTGATCTAGAGGAGAGCTGATGGCCAGCTCTGTGTAGCACTGGGATGCCCGGAGGTGCTGCAGCCCAGCCCACGCCAGGGTATGCTGCCCACAGCTCTTGCAGCAGCAGACTTGGCTGGAGATGGTAAGAGTGCCAGCAGACACAATCTCTCCAGAGCAGCACCCTTACACCTGCTTGACCTGACTTTTAAAATACCTTGACAGGGCTAATCTGTGCTGGAGCAGGACTGAGAAATAAAAGCAGCAGTTAGTGCCCAGCAAGACGAACCCTCCTCCTACGCTTTGGCCAGTGGTCCATTAATGCCTGAGAAGTGAAACCTGACTTCATGCCCTGCTATAACCTCTCCGCCTCGCTCTTCCCCAAGCCAGTGCAGGTGCACATGCTTTGAGCTTTTCTTTTTTAAGCTGTGTTGTGTAAAATACCCTCTACCAAAAAGTTTCTAGGCAGAAAGTGCTCTGCAAAGTACAACTAAATTTTCTTTTATTCACAGCTTAGTAGGTTTAATTCTACACTGCTCTTCATCTCCGATGTGTCCCTCGGTGACAGAAACATTATGGATATATGGCAGTAGAAATCAGATGAAGGCAAAGTGTAAATACAGGTATAAACAGGAGAGGAAAAAGAGATCAAGGAAAACGAGGTAGTGAGAAGAGACAGAGATCCATGTATTAGAAACACCTAAGAAAATCAGAGGAATAGTTTTGTCTAATGAATTTATCAATGTTGGTGGTTAAAGTGCTCGGGTGACGAGGACAAGAAGGTAGGAATTGCTGTAATCATATATAAACTGCATCAGCAGCTTCTCCCAGCTGGCTAATAGTGAAGGGTAAAGCATGTCCCAACAGCTACCACAGCAGTGCTAGTCTGTTTGCCAACGTGGTGATTTATAGCACAGTCCTCTGGCAGCTTGTCTCATTCTAAAAGTAATGACACATCCGATGTGAGAATGGAACAAAACATTTCAGCAGGTTAAAGCAGCCACTGGGGGGAAAATTATAGGGTCTCCTGAATACAACAGAGGTTCAGACAAATTACAGGAGAGCCTAACAAAGGCATTAATCTTTTTAACGATGGGCAGTCACTTCTATATTTAGTGGCACCCCTGCACGGGTACCGGTGTCCAGGTAAATTCTTTAGCTCAGTGAAGATCTGTGCTATTAAGGTCTGATGTCTACAGCAGCCTTCTGTCCTTTCCTCTGTCAAATTCAGCTTTTAATGAAGGAGTCAAAGCTGTCACTCACTGGAGGTCTGAATCTTGTGACCTAATCACAACTGTGTGATGTAGAAAATCACTATCTGCCCTGGAAACATTGGTCTGCAGAATCCCATCCCACAGCTAAGGTGCCACAACTCTGAGTATTGCAGTTTCCCACATAAAAGACAGAGCTTGGCTTGGTGCCTCTTCTTCCACCTTCTGAACTGAACCTCGTCAATTAAAGTCACTCATTTTTTCATGTCATGAACCAGCACTTGATCTATAGGTTTGAAATACCCAGCCTCCTGCAAGGGCTGCACCTCTGCTTTTCCTGTGCAAATGTGACTCGCCCCTGGCTGCAGGAAAGCCAAAGGTTTGCATTTGCATTACATACATTTCTGAGCTCACAGTTTGAAGCAACAGGGTCTTGTCTGAGTCCCTGCCCTTCTCCATGAGTGTTTCAGTAGTCAGCTTTTTAAAAGCTGGAATTATCACATTGGAGTGGTCAAACCACACTGGTGATCAGTACTTGTCTGTTTAACTCTGAAAACTCTGCTTGAGGGCAGAAGACTTTTGAGAACAATTACATATGTGGCTGGGAGAGGACATTGGCTTCAAGCTGATGACCCCACGATCTCTCACGTTGCCCAGAAGCAGAGATGGCATTGCACTGGTTATTTTGGTGTTTCAGAGCACTGTGGGAGATGGAAGACACCCCTACAGAAGGCAAAGGCTGGGGTCCACAGCACGTGGTAGGTGTCTCAGCCAGCTGAAGAGATTGTTGCAAACCCTGGAGTGATGTGAAGAGCAGGTCAGCTCTAGAACCAGGGCACTTACCACAGCCAACGGGCCTTTCATTTCCCTCCACACCAGAGGTGCTGCAAACGTGGTCACGCGGCAGTTTTAAACTACTTTTAAGATCTGCAGTTGCAAGGAAAGGATTAATTTCTTCCTTCATAAATCAATGTTCTCAGCATCATTGCAGCATTCTTTACACAATATGAGCTTTTCTCCTACTTAAACTTTTTGTCTCCTTCTCTGGAGACATTTAAAACCCTCCTGGACGTGTTCCTGTGCTGCTTGCTCTAGGTGATCCTGCAGCGGGATTTGACTGGATGATCCTTCGAGGTCCCTTCCAATCCCTAATATTCTGTGATTCTGTGGAAACATCAGCAGTGGAAGATACTTGCAGAAAATTCCCCTTTTGCCTTTCCCCCCCATTTAACAGAAAAAAAATACAGTAAATTAGAAACAGCTGAACAAGCATCAGTTAACCAGACCCATGGGAGTGCCAGCTGCCCCCTGAGCTGCTCTTTCTGCTGCCAGATGTGTGTGTGCCGCGCGTTTCGGCTCTTACTTCTGATCTCTTCCCTCTGTGCTGAGAGGTTTTGGCATTAACCAACAGCACTTGGTTAGTTTTCTCTTTTCAGTATCAGCCTTGGCTCCTGCAAACAGTGGTCTGAGTTCACGGGGTTCCCCGAACCCAGCACTTTTTGTGGAACAGCTGTCAGACTGCCTCTGCCTCTATCAAGGCACCTACAAGAGCACTGCGGCGAGGAGCGAGAAAGAACTTTATGACTTGATGAGACCAAAGTGTGTGAATTTACACACAGTAGCTCTGCTTGGGTGGAAGAACTTGCTGAGGGCTTGCATTTCAAGGCTGAGAGAAGGAGTATTACAGGCTGGTGGGTGGTCAGGTTTAAACTGCTTCCTCTTCCCTCACCTCTGCCCTACCTGAACTGACCTGTTACAGGAAAAACAATACAGAAGGGGAGAGCTGACCACTTCACCGCATTCAACGTACGAACCTGGGCTCATAAGAAGGTGCTGTGAGGCCACCTCAGGCTTCCGCTGTCTCTCACCCACCTGTTGTCGCCTCATTCCCAAGGGGCTTGTTGGTGTGTAGGATGAAGGAAAAACTCTTCCAGAAATGAATCACAGAACATTAGGGATTGGCAGGGACCTCGANGTCTGCGTCGTTCTTGAAGTGAGGAGCCCACAACTGGACACAGTATTCCAGATACGCTCTCATGACGTAAGATATGAGGGGAAGAAAATGGCCTGGTGGGCTCCAAATATAACCTGGATCAAACCAGCTGTGCTCAATCACAGAACCACAGAAAACTAGGGATTGGAAGGGACCTCAAAAGGTCATCCAGTCCAATCCTCCTGCCAGAGTAGGATCACCCAGACCAAGACACACAGGAACACATCCAGATGGGTTTTAAACATCTCCAGAGTAGGAGACTCCACAGCCCCCCGGGCAGTCACCAGGTTATACTGGACAGAAGCATAGTTACAGTCTGGAAGTGCTGAGGTGTGTGATTTCTGCATTATTGAGATGAAGATTTGTCATTAATTTTGAAATAATAGCTTTTGTTGAAAAAATCACCTGTATTAATAAAAATCTAGTGTAAGGTACAATTATGAAAATTGTAAAACTTTCAAAATAAAGAGAAGAAGATCTTTTTAAAGGGGCGGGGGGATGTTAAGAGAGTAAATAATCCCAAAAGAGAGCACAGCTTCAGAGTTACTATTATTTGGTTGACCAGAATGTAAATTGTGAAAGGGTTACATCTATAGCTCTTATTTCCATGATAACTTCAGGTCAAGTTCAATATATTTTAAAAGCAATCATTTTCTTACCATTCAAGAAGCTATCACTTGTCTTCCAAGTGTCTTCATTCTTATGTCTTCATTTTTCCTGGTTTTGATTTAAGATTTTGTTGGACTGCTGTTTGGACAGAGTGTTGTGGTTGTTTCCCAGATGCTGGTGCCCACTTGAATTCCCTCAAGCATACAGAGCACTTACCACCACAAATAAGTGCAGATCAGGAGGAACCAGGTGGATTCTCATTCTGGAATCTTTGTAAGGCTTCGGCAGGACCTCACGTGTCTAACAAGCCAATGGACATCACCTGCCATGGTGTGTGAGGAACCCGTGGGGCAATGTGAGAATGGGCCATCAGCTGTCTCCTCCTTCAGCTGATGCTAAAGGTGACGTCCTGCTGGATAACTCTTGTTTGGGTGGTGAAGAGCAAACGAGTGAGTGCTGCTCTGGGGAAGTCTAGCTGAGAAGTGGCCACGTCCAAAGAGCTTCTCTGCAGCAGACGGGACATTTGCCTGTCAGGCTCTGCCTAGGCTCTGGGCTCAATCAATTTGTTAGGTGTTCAAACGGTTCTGAAACAGATGGACATTAGTTCAGGCAGCCAATACATCCTGTAAATTATGTGGCTCATAAAGTCTGTCAACGTCCATTTGCAGTCAGTGGGAATTCTACCACAGCCCAGTGCAGGGGCTGGTTCAAACTCAGCTTGTGAAGGTGTAGAGGAGCAGGATTTATGGCCACCTTCCTCCAACATATATCTGTCAGTAACAGAGGCTACCGGGATATTTTATCACCTCTTCACCTCTGCACTGGGTTAATTTTCAAGGCAAGTCAGGGTGAGAGAGCATCCAAGATCATCCAGCTGGAAAGCTGAATTAAAGGGGAGCCACCACTAACCAGATCTGGCTTCTGTATCTCACATAAGACTAGACCAAGACTGTCTTGCAATGTGCAACATCAGCATTTAACCCCTTCTTCAACCCCAAGGGAAGTTGCCCAACCTGTCCAGCTACTTTGCTCTTAGATGACCAGAGAGAGGGATGATTCTAACGGTGCAAGCCATCTTCTGTTCTGTGTTGAGTGAAGCCAGGAGCATCTTTGTTGAGTTAGAAAGAAGGAAAGCACAGAGGAATGACAGAATCATTAAGGATTGGAAGGGACCTCCAAAGATCATCTAGTCCAATCCCCCTGACCCAGCAAGATCACCCAGACCAAGTCGCACAGGGACATACCCAGGTGGGCTTTAAACATCTCCAGAGAAGGAGACTCCACAGCTCCCCTGGGCAGCCTGTTTCAGTGCTCTGTCCCCCTCACTGGGAAGGTTTAAAGATGGATCCAATGATCTTAAATGTCTTTTCCAACCAAAATGACTCTGAGTTCTGAGCGGGCTCTGCTACAGCCTGCAGAATGATGTCTTTAACACTGGGCACTGGGGCGTTTTCTGTGCACACGAGAGAGAGCAGGAGTGTGTCTGAAACTGCAGCATCCCCCGCGATGCAGAAGTCAGACTCGGTGGAGTCTGCATCTGTGCTGTCTGCTTGGATCAGGCTCTGTGGTGACCCAGCCTGTCAAATGTGCCCAGTTTCCCATAGAAAAGGATTGGGTGGTTCACTCTAAAAACAAGCCTGGGAGCAAGTGAGGCTGCCTGCACTGTGAGCAGGGAGTCAGACTTTCTGTGTGGGGAACATCAAGGATAGTGATCAATTTATTCAAGATTCCTACCAGGGTTACTGCTTCCAAGAATTGTAATCATAGAATGATTAGGGATTGGAAGGGACCTCAAAAGATCATCTAGTCCAATCCCCCTGCCACAGCAGGATCACCTAGACCAAGTCACACAGTAACACATCCAGGCAGGTCTTACACCTCTCCAGTGAAGGAGACTTCACAACCAGCCTGGGCAGCCTGTTCCAGTGCTCTGTCACCCTCACTGGGCAGTTGTTCCTTCTCATACTGATGTGGAACCTCCTGTGTTCCAGCTCACACCCATTGGCCCTCATCCTATGACTAGATGACATTGAGAAGAGCCTGGCTCCTTGTGACTTTTCTGTTCTCTGAGAGAATGGCCTTTGCTCTGTTTGTGCAACCTAAATCCATAGAACAGATTTTTCACTCTTTCTTTGTAGCACAAGAATGTTATCGGTGACAGCCGTAGCCTTCTATTCTAGTACAGAAAGCTGTGTGTGTTCCTTTTCCTCTGACTCTAATCTCAGATGAAATGTCTTGCTCCAAGTGCCTGCGTCCTGCAACACTGTGATGAGCAGTGACACCATCTGCAGCTGTTCTGTCTTCTCGGTGAAGACCAAAGCCAGGTCTGTGCCTCTTCCAGCTGTAGCACTTGGCCAGGGGAGGCACAAGGGTTAGAAATTTTGGGTTTTGTGTTGGCTGTTCTGTCTTTTTTACTTCATGGCCCTTTTAAACTGTTGCCATTGTGCAGCCTGGAAAGTGCCCTGACTGCTTGGACTGCTATGCCAGAGGCTGACTCGAGTCTGTAGTTAATTTGGGGGTAAGTGCTCCTAGAATAAAAACACAAAACAAAACACGATGTTGAGCCTTTGGAACAGAACAACTAACTCTGTCTTGTAAAGATAAGGTAAAGACACAGCAGATGTATGCTGGGTCTGAGTATCGCCGGAAGAAGGGTCTGGAGATGAAACTGCCTTCTTTATGTTGTGGTAATGAGCAGCAGGTGTCTTGCCCTGAAAAAAAACCCAGCAGGAGACACAGAAAGCTGCAATTAAACATTGTCTTTATTGGGGCCTTGTTCTGAAACGGCACAAGTCATAAACGTGCCCACCAGCGCTGCTAATGAAAAGACCCAAAGTCACATTTTACACTTTTATTTGGATTTAGATCAACACCACAGATAAGATACTTTGGTCAAACACAAGAACAGACTGCTATGCCGCTCTTCTCTGGCTGCAATAAGTACAGGAACATGGAAAAAAACGACGCTGTTCTCCCGGAACGCTGAGTGTAAGTCTCGGGTCGGCACATACAGCTAATAAATACGTTATTTGCACTTAGCACTTTGAAACAGAATTGCACATGCAAGATGTAACCAGGCTACTGATCACCTTCCTTGTTGTCCCTCTACTGGTTTTACTTTTGAAGGTTTTTGCCTTTTTTCCAGCAAGAAGAAATTCTTATCACTTGCTGCTCTACTCAGTCCTTCAGTCATTAGTCTGCTGATTTTGACAGGTTAAGCAAAGGTCCCACTGAAGTCCTTCCTGACGGAACTGGTATTTCCTCTAGAGCTTGACTTGCAACACTATGCATCGCAGGTAGCCACGGAAGTCCACCAAAGTGAGGCAAGAGGTCTGCCCAAGAGCTGACGAGGAGAGGTCAGCGCCAAGCAAAGAGCTAGCAGAGGGACTGGCGCGGATGCAGGTCTTACGATATCAATACTAGTACGACACAAATAATAACATCTCAATAATATATTGTACAGGCTTATACAGCAACACATGTTGGCTTGCAACGTTGTACAGTTCAACTCTAAAGTGCACGGCCTCAATCTGAGGTGACAAAACAGTACTATCAATATAATAAAGGCAACACAATTACAGACACAATTTATTTCCTCGTGGTTCATGTCCTCGTGATACCACGTTGAGCCGACACACCGGTAATCTACTGTAGCTGAAATGAAAACGACATTGCACTTTTGTTCCCTTCAAGTATTTTAGAGACAGCAAAACAATACTGCTTCACAAGCAAACGTCGGCCGTTCGGGCTGAGTTAAAACCAAAACTTTAGTAGGGTTATAAGTAGACAGGCTTGAGCTGCAGAACTCTTACCAACACTTCCAGACGTGGAGGGGAAAGAGGACACGTAGCAGTTTCCATGCCAAGGTCACCTCTAGCGTTAAGGAATGACGCAGCGCATGAACTCTGCCAGAGCCATGCCCGTGGTTTCTAAGAAGGCGGTGAGGCTCGTGTGAGCTGTTTGAGGCAGATGTAGCCTTATCTCTTTTCTTTCTGCGACTTCAAAAGCCACTGCAGACGATGGCGGGCTCCAGCACGGGGAGAAATCCTTGACAAAGGTTTGTTGTTGTAACTGTTGAGTTACAGCTTGTGACTCAGGCACTACCCCTGTCGCTCAGGTTACAGTCACGTTTGACTTAGGCCTTGTCTTGCAGACCTGTGTATCTCTACGACGTCCCTACCCTCTTCACGTAGCTGTGAGTTTTCTTGTTATTTCTTCATTATGAATTTCAGTCAATTTTACCTCTTGTCGTAGTTTTGGGCTGCCCACAGCAGAAATGGTGATGAGACAAATACTTATCCAGGTGTGACTGGTTTTTGGATAGGATTTTTAACCACATATGACAGAAACCATCCAGACACAACCTTGTTTCAGTCTTGGTTAGCACTGTACGCTGATTGTGCGTCTGCTTAGTTAGGACAAGTGGGAAACATAATTAGTAATAATTGCATCCTATTGTTGCACTGTTATTGAGTGGTTTTAAGAGCTGCAGTACTCTTGAGGTTTTCCAGGAATTAACCCTGGAGATGTACAATCCATATGACGTGGAAAAATGAGGTACTGGTACCTCTTGAGGATGTAGTGTGTGGGCTTGTATTCTAAAATTAGTGGTAATAAGGATTTGAGGCACCTCCAACAAAAGGGATAGAAACCTAGTTAATGTTCAGCTTCTGTCCTTGCAGTTTTATAACCCATACAAAATAAAAATATATAGTTTACAAAATAGGATTTTTATATATATATATATATTTCCCTTTGTAAAACTATACCTATTTAAGTACATTTGAAGAGTTGCTATAGGTAAATAAGAAATTCTGTTCTAATACTACGGAAAAAGCAAAATACTTTTGACTTTTAAACCTACAACTTATATATTCTGCTTCTCAACACCCCTTCCCACTTCCCCCAGTTTGACTTGGTCATCATTTTGGGCAAACATGTCATCATCCACTCTGTGTTTCTTTCAGTTCAAAGTAGTCACTGTGTTAAAATTTGGGATAAAGTCTTAAGCATCTCCTGTTCTTCCTTATTTGTTTCAATGCGGGTTTTGTGCAGCTTTTTGTTAAGGAGGTGTTCTAAAACTGTTCTAAAACTCAGGAAAGGATTTTAAAGGAGCCAAGTTTCTGGATTTTAAACTGTACTCTACTCCAACGCCACAATATAGAAATAGATTCACTTTGGAACAAACTACAAATACATTCTCACAGTTTGTGACAACTTAATTGTCTACTTAGAGGTCCAGGAACAGACTTCCGCACCCAGTTATTATAAATCTTGTCCCAGGCGTTCTATTTCATCAATCAGGAAATCAATGTCCTGGTGAGTTGCTGCAGGGTTTGAGATGACCATCCGAAAGAAGTTCACCTTGTCTCCCAGGGGCTGATAGCTCACCATGGTTGTGCCATATTCCATCATCCTAGCTTTTATCACTGGTGCCACCTGCAGCATAGCAAAAGCCAGGGGAAGATGATGATGGTGATAATTGTTTTCTTTATCACCATCATCCTTATTATCATTAGAAAAACCACAGAGCATCCTGGTTTTTTTAAAAACAAAAATTAAGAGCTACAAGAACCAGTTAAATAACACTCAGGACTGATAAAAACATTTAGCACTATTAAGGAATGAATGTTTCAGTGAAAAGACTTTGGGTTTATCCCATTTCTTTGTCCTGCTCTTAAAAAACACCGGGGGACTTCCCCTCCTAATCTCTCAATATTGCTGACGGGGGCAGTAGCCGGGTTTTGTGCGGCTCAAAACATATTGTTGCAATAATTTTCCATCTCCTTTTCATAAGCCAGAAGGCCATGGCACTAGAGAGCTTTGGTTGCCCTTGCTGGATTTAGGGATTAGAGTTCACAGTGACTTCAGAAAGCACACAGAGAGCAGCAAGTGCCCTAGAGATAAGGCAGACACAAGGACTACCAAACTTGGGACCAGCGCAAGCCGGTGCCAAACTAACCTGCGGTAAAACGACCGTGTAGGCGCCACTTGCCAGAACATCAAGAGGTGACCTTGCCCTGAGAGATCATTTTAGGGATTGCCTGCCTCTTGACTATATGAGACCCTGGAGGACGCCCCTTACCTTCATAAGGCGGCTCGTCCTTTCTTCATTGTCTTCCATACTGCGCAAGCTGGGAGGTATATACCAGAAGCAGACATTTGTGTGCTGAGGCTAAACATACAACAACAATGGTTGATGATGTAAGAAATGCTCCTCACAACTGCGTTATGCAGCTGTGCTCTCCGTCCCTCTCATACATTATACTGTGACAGCAGTCAACGGCTTTCATTACTGTGGTCCACTGAGAGACATCATCATCACTAGTGCAGAAAAGATACTTCTGGGCAATTTATTCCCGGGGTGTCAAGTGTGCAAAGGTGTCATCCAGCTGTGCTAACACATTTATGCCTTACTGAGAGGCACCTAGCTTTTGCAGATGTTGTCCCCTCCAGAGGCTGATGGGATTGTGTGGCTAAAGCAAGTGTCTGTTACAGATGACTTACAAGTGAGGACTGTGTTATTTACTTCTGCTACTTGAGAGAATAATACAGACTCTGATTCTGTAAACAGAAATCACGGGTAGTGCATGAGACAGTTTGAGGATTTTTTTAATTTAATGAGATTTGTTACTTCTCAGCTGGATGCAGCCAGCTGCTGTATTGATGTGTGTGCACCACGGCATCTGAGCTAGTTTCACTTACACGGGAGCACCAGCAGACAGGCATAAAGTAAGGACTAGCTGACAGTCTGTGTGTTTTTGCAGTCTCCCAGCAGTCGCCAGCCTTGCTGAGTGCTAAATGTGTGAGTTACAGCAGCATCTAGTGCTGCCAGCTCCTTTACTCATCATCAGACCCAGTGGACCAAACTTAGCCATGACGTGTGAGGCGGGAGGGAAAATAAGTCGCGTGGTGGCGCGTGGGTATGAGCCTGTGACATCTGTTTGAAGGAACTTGAAGGAACACAGTGATTTTTCTCTTTGTGCTGCAGAGCACTTGGACTCACACACAGTTATCGCTGTCAGGGAGCAAAATCTTCCAGGGCAAGTGCAGAGAACAGAAGCCATCATAAGTAGGAGGTAAAAAAGCTAAAGTAAAACTCGTTTTTAGTCTTTTGTAGAGTTAACTTTAGTTTTTGTACAGTTAACTTAGTAACAGAGGTCTTTACCGAGCCTCTCCCCAGCCATTACAGCTGGAGAGGGTTGCCCACAAAGAGGGGGTCAGACACTGGAAAAGTCCAGTGCAGTTCAGAGGTGCCGCCACACAATCCAGGATGCATTTCCTTACCCTGGACTCTGTTCTGCAGCTGAGAACCTGGTAGTTAAGTGTCTCACCCCAGCTGGGCTCACATCACAGAACGTACCTAGACATATTTGCACCCACTGCAGCAGGGACTTCAGTGCAGATGTTCCCTCTAGGTCACCCCAGCTGCCTGATCTCCCTTGTCCCCAAGGAAGAGAGATATTGGCACAGAAACAGGTTTTGCTGCAAGGGACACTGCTTTCTGTCACATGCTCTTTGGTTTGACCTGTTGGCAGCATCTCAACATGTGACCAAGGCAAGTGCTGTTGAGCCACAAGGAAAGAAGTGGTCGCGACACATACCTTTCCATCAAAAACCATTTCATACCCTTCTCTGTTCTTTATTTTGTTGTATAAGTATTCTGCAAGTTCCAAGCACTTATCAATTTGTGCCTCGAATCCTGTGGTTCCCTTTAGAGAGAGAAGGAGAAAAAGGTGATGTGACTCTCTGTTCTGTCAACCAAAGAGCAAAAGGGCTACGCATGCAGCGCTTGCAAAGGCATTAGCACAAGTCACTTCTCAGAAGACTCCGACAGACAGATTCAGGTTCTGATTCTATGAGACTAAGGACACTTTACTAAGCAGGGCTTGTTTGTCTCTTTGCCACTGGCTCTCCTATAGCCACCTCTGCAAAATAAGTGCTGGGTGCTAGCCTGGTGCTCAGCAACATGCTGCTAATGCCTCCGATAAAGGGTGCTCTTGGTAGATTTGTGGAGAGGCTGAGCATGGTTTTGGATAGCTTGGACTGGGGCAGAGGGGGGTCTCTGGAAGGTGTTGAGTTCCAAACATAAGGAATCTCTTGCTGTTCTCAGAAGAGAGGATTTTAATCTGCTAGGGGTGATATGCTGGGGTTTTTTCCAAGAATAATTTTTCTTTTGTAGCTAAACAGAGAACGGACAGATACGCTTTTGGAATCTGCCCGGTGGTATTTTCATCCTTTCTTTTCTACTAGACACCAAATAAACTCAGAAACTGTATTTTTAAGAGCTGCACTAAATCCTGCCTTTTCTTGTCTGGCAGAAGTCATAAACCTCTCTCTGTGACATCACAATTGTTCCTGCAATCACCAGCTGTGATGCCACAAACAAAGGAATCAGCTTTATGAAGGTGCAAGAGGAATAAACAGCTGGAACAGATAAACTGTTTAAGAAACACACGTCCTATTTTGTAACGCTCACATGAGAAGTGGGGTGTGAGAAGAGAAAAAGCAGTGCAAGGCAAATTTAAAAAAGAGGGTTTGGAAGAAGAAATGTCTCCAGGTAATGGAGAATTACTCCTGCTAAATCTGTCCTGGCAGCACAGAACTGACTTAAAAGGCCACGTCATTAGCCCTCTGTGTACAGAGATGTACAGGCAGGTTAGAGCTAGCACAGCCCTGGGGAGAAAGGCTTGAAATAAAAGAGAGATGTGACTAAAACTGTCTGCCACTCTGGAGACCCCGCTGACACAACAGATACTGCAGCTGCAGAAACTTGTGCCCTCCTTTACGGATTCCATCACCTCCAGCTACATTTAATGTCCATCTCAGAATTGTTTTCAGAGTTTTGATAAAGCCCATGAGGATCTTTAAGGCTTTCTGGAAATGAAAACAGTGATGTTATCTCCTCTGAACAAATCTAAGGCAGCCTGATGTAATAAATTGAATAAATGTACAGAAGAACCCATTCAGCAACATCCTACAAATACAGAAGAGTTAATCATTAGAGCTGGTGTTGTCAGATCTCCTCAAGAACAGATTTCGAAGAGTTTCCTCTCCTCTTTGAGAAGATGATGCAATGAATGACACTAGGCATTCCACGTTTGCCATGTTTAATTTCTGAAGGTCTTTAAAACATCTTGGTATTTCCAGAAATCGTCGTAGAGACATCCCCAGGTGTGTGATTTATTTATGTTGTTACTATCCTACAGCTACACAGAGCAAACGCTGCACAAAGCCGTGGAGTTCAGGTTTCAAAACCGTGTGTGCTGCTTTGAGGCTAAATTGTTACAAGTATAAAAAACCCAGAAAAGAGTAATGCTCTTTCTTTCATGATATTTACAGGAAATTCAGGTCAGATATTTTCTGAGGTGATAATTACAGGACAAAAAATCCATTTCTGGTGCGTATTGTTTTAATGCAAAGACAGGCAGTGCCAGCAGTCCTACCTTTGCCCTCCACATTAGCCACAGCTTGAAGACGTCAACGTGCCGTCCGCACTGCAGAGCCTTGTCTCCTGTGTCGTAAGACAGGTCATAGTGCTTGTCTTGTTGAAAGAGGTAGGAAGCATGCATTTGATTGCAGCTCTGCATCAATCCCTTCCAGAAACAAGGACAAAAGAGGTGGTGTTGGTGCAGACATGACTACTGTTCTGAGAGTCACTTGGGGCGAGAAATTGCCAACTCCTAAATTCAGTGAATATGTGGCTACGTGCAAAAGGAAGCTCTTGAAAAAAGGACAGAACTGGACTTGGTGGGCTGTTTTTCACATTCCCCTTGATGCCTGGGACACCTTAGAGATTGATTCAACAAACCTGTGACCCACTCTCTGGGCATTTTTAAAAAAACGCTGGGCATGATCCTTCCTATGACTCTTCGTACGTTAATTTTGGACCTCATTTCTTATTCTTTGTTCTGGTTCTTTCCCCCCCTTTTGTTGGGACACCTCTTTTCTGGCTGAGTCAGACTGAGCCAGTTAGGTGACTAACTTGAATATCACACCACTTATCTAAGTGCTTTGCTCTCCACATTTCTGGTGTCGATTGTTTTCTTTGTCGGTAGGCACTCCTCTTTTCTGCACAGCCCTCGGCTGCAGACTGGGTGGCTGAGTGGTACAAGCAGCCTTGAGAAGACAGCTTATGGCCCTTAAATGGCCAGCTAGAGCTGTTTCTGGGCTGCAAGACACCACTCTGAGAAGCAGTTTTGTGGGAGTGCCTGAAGCCAACAAGGTGAAGAAACATGGCTCATGAAAGCATGAGGTTTTCTTTGTAGCTTTTTACGTGAAATGAAGAGAATTAAGTTCTGGATCTAGTTAAGTCCTCAACCAGGTTTATGGCATCGCTCAGGGCTGTTGCCTAGAATTGCAATTTCCAGTCCAAGAAGAATCAAAACTTGGCTGTTTGTCATCAGCTCTGATCTTTATGTGTAACTCAAAACTGGGATAGTAAAATGAGAGGGAAAAGAAACCTGCTTTCTCCTAATCTGAGCCGTCTGTTCTCACTAGAGGTCAAGGATGGTACTGACTTCAGCCAGCCAGGATTCGTTTCATGGAACTGACCCAGAGGGCAAATAAAAGCCACCTTCTCTCTTCCTAAGTGAAATCACTTTGTATTCAATCTGTTGTACAGCTGTTATCAAAACTGCAACCAGCTTGTTGATAGCTGGTCTAGGACATGGTGGCTGTACAGCAGCTGTCCCAGTAACTGATGGTTATATGGAAATTACAGGCTTGAAGGGCAATTCAAATTCCAGTACCAAATGAAATGTCTACTTTTTATTTCAAGTGAACTTAGTGTTCCATTTTTACTTCCACGAGCCCCAGTGTGGACATATGGATCAGAGCTGGGTGCAAATATCTACTATAAAAGTTCAGAAAGTGAAACGATGCCTAAACTCTGGACCAAACGTGCTGCAAGCACCATTCACCCCAAGAGGACAGGAGTTTGCCTGCAGTTGAATGTAGTGCTGCACACCAACGGGTGGACTTACACAACTGTGCACCCACCGCTTAACCACGGACATTTTGAATGGAAAGCCATTGATTTGATCTGTTACTTCTGCTAGACAGCTTTCTTTTCCTTTTCAATTTAAGGAGTTCTTCAGGTCCTTTTGTACTCATACCCCAAACACACAGCTAGAGGCCCATTTCTCAGTTTCTTCTACAATCATCATCCCATTAACAAATAGTAGCTGCAACACAGTTACGAAGAAAACACCCAGGATCTTTAGAAGCAACGTACCTCTTCTCTTACTAGCAGGGCTGAACATTGTAGTGGGACGCCCATCATCTTGTGAGGGTTCCAGGTCACTGAATTGGCCCTGGGACAGCAAACCACAAGAAACTCACGCATGGTGGTGAAACCATGGGGACATTTAGCAAGAAATAACAAGGACAGCAATGAACACGTAGCAATGCAGAGCTGAAAATAATGGCTGATATCAGGAAAGCCATATCATCCTAAGGGACCTAATCCACGCTAGCTGGTTTTTGGATTGCAGAACTGACAATTGACCACAGCATGATTGTTCCATCCACTAAACTTAATCACTGTTACACTTACTAGGAGGAATCTACACTTTTTAAACACAGGATGAGCTTCCTAAAAACATCCACTGGACTGCAGAACTTTCTAGTCACACAACTGATTAAAGATCCAGATAGGAATCTGGCAGAACAGAAGATTCCTTCCCACTGATTCCAGTTTCCACAAGATTTAACTAAGCCGCTCACATAGGCATTCTTAAAGATCCCTTTAAATACTTCTGGGTACCTCTAAGACTCCGACTAACTTGGAAAACTTGGCCCAAAGTTAATTTTTCTCATGACTGTCCTGATGGTAAATATTCATAGCTCCTTAATTTTGGCTAGGCTACAGGAATTCACACAACTGCAGGACTGGGTCCCAAATTACCTCAGCAATAAACAGAACTGACCTACCCTTCCATAAGAGCCTGATCCTGCCTCCTTTCAGAACACACTCCTCAGAAAAAAAACAGCTATCAGCCTAGATCTTGTGAACCAAGAGGCTGCTGTTGCAATAGTGCTGAGAGAAGAGGCATTGGGGACTGTGAAGGGCTGGACGGGAGACTGTCCAGCTGTTTATTATTATAACTTTGTGTTGGGCTTGACTGGCTAGGTTTTAATTGGTATTATTGCACGTGATGGTTAGCTAGTAGATATATACATTTGCATCCCATCTGGCAGCCTGTCAAGGAAGTGTAGTGCACACAGCTTCATGTAGTGCAGTGATTTGAGTTTTGGTGGCATAAATTGGTTTAAATCAGTCATCTGGGGCACATAAAGTTTAAAGGACCCAGGACACCTGCAGGTAACCTTTGTGTGACCAGAGGCAAACATGTTAGAATCTGGCAGCACGCTCCTGTGTGGGAGCTGGAGACAGTGCTACAGGTTTATGCAAGTCCTTATAATTTCCTGCCAAATTGCTTCCGCTCCAACATCCACATGAGCACCAGGCAGCACTCCTGTGCTTTCCTCTTTGCTGTTTAAATGGGGCTGCTCAAGTGCCTGATGCAAAATCCAAAGGGAACGGTCTTCCACATGCGACATCTGGCCACTTGGCTTTTTGAGTATCTGGCCATTTTTAATCAGCTTGGAGGCTGCCATCTGAGTACGACACCCAAGCTATGAACGTGCATTCAGTTCGATGTATTTCCTCTGATATTTCCTGATCTCCACCAGTGCCTGTGCAGGTGGCAGAAAGTCTTTCAGAGACTTCTAGGTAACAGTAGTGGCGTGGGTCTTCTCAAGTAAAAGGACTATTTACTGACAACAGACAGATGCTAATTATCTGCCTAAACATTTAATTCAGCCCAAGGTCATTTCTTTCCCCAGACGTGCGCAGAAAATAACCCATTGTGTAAAATAAAAATCCACAATTTTTATCTGTTATTTTGGGTTCCAGTCACCAGCATGTGTTTGAAAAACCTGCTGACTGAGACAAAACAATCAGGTAAAAAGGCTGCATGGATCCACAGATGTTTTCTTAAAGCTTCCTACCTTTGCCCAAATACCTGAGTGCTAAGCATCTATGTGACTTCTTGGCTGTTGCTCACAGACAGCAAGAAATAAAGCAGATCTTTTTTTCTTTAGAGGTTTCTAACGGTTGACAGGAAAAAATTCAAGACTGGTGGAATTTGGTCCTCATCCATCATTAAAAACTGAAGTGTGTTCACTGTCCAGACACAGCTCAGGGAAGGATGCCCAGACCTGGTATGGGAGTGCTCATTCAACTGCAAACATGCTTTTCTCATGTAGCTATCACTCCCTGCCTGAACATCTGGGAGAAGGTCATCAGACTGAAACACCTGGTGGTGGCCAGACCTATGTGCTCCAGAGACCAGGGAACATTCTTCCTTCAAGGTGCCTTGAAGCAGCTTGAAATCATAGAATCATAATGGCTGGAAAGTACCTCCAGGATGAAGTCTAGCCCTCATTCCAACATCTCCCTAACCCCTAGACCCTGGCCTTAAGTGCTCTCTCGTTTTTTAAACACCTCCAGGGATGGTGGCTCCACTGCCTCCCTGGGCAGCCTGTTCCAGTGCCCAACCACTCTCACAGTAAAGAGTTTCTTCCTGATGTCCAGTCTAAGTCTTCCCTGGTGCAACTTGAAGCCATTTCCTCTTGTCCCATCATTAATAATTTGAGAAAAGAAATTTTTCACACCTGGGCACTGTGGAGGGCATGGTAAAATGCTTCTGCAGCTCCTGGCTCTAACAGGAGTATTGTTGCTGAGCTGCCTATTGCCAGAAGGATGTGAACACAGTCCTGCATTTAAAGCTTCCCTATCAAACATGAGTGCTAGTTTCAGTCTTTTTCTATCCAGACCAGAATAGATGTGCAGAATATCCACCATGAAACAGGAATGCCCATAAAAATTGAGTCCAGTAAGTCTGCTCTAAAGCAGACTTAGAGATCTGGACAAACTGCAGTGAAGTGCTGTGTCCATCCAGCAGAGGAACAGCACTGGAAATTGCAAACTTCATTAATTCATTGCCAAACATATGGAGATGGTGCTTATCAAAGCACTAGATAAAGTCCATTGGAGCTATGGATCTAAATCATATGATTTGGAAAATTCTCCAACATAGTTCCAACCTGAACTTCTCCTTCTGACAGAATTTGGAAGCAATTTGGGAAACAATGTTTTTTCATCCTTGGCCCTCACAGGGAACTGGGTAGATGTTTTTTAACTTGCTGGATATTTGGATGTGTGTCCTTGCAATGCACAATGTGTAAGTCTGAAGTACTGGAGGTAGCCTTAACTAAATAAAACTCACAGAAGCATTGGCTGCTTTCCAAGTTTTGCATGTGAGATGTATAAAGAACGGAATAATCAAGGTACCACCCTAATCTTCAGGAATATGATAAGAAAGTTATTTGTAATTTTAATTGGCAAGGAATAGCAGTTTGATTTAGAGATAAAAGAGACAGGAATCATAATTTACTCTCAAACAGCATGAGCTTCAGAAGATACACAGATGTGACAGTGCCTCCATCTAGCCCAGTATGATGTCTCTAGCAAGAGGGCTAAACAGGTCTCTAGGACAAGCACTAAGCAGAGCAAGTGTATATGAACCTTCTCTAAATACGCTCTGAGCTCCCACTCATCTGTGGCCCCCACAAATCCCAAAAGAGTTGTGTTTGTCTTTGCCTCAAAGCAGATTAATCTTAACATCCTATGGCAAGGAGTTTAACAGCTTATCCCAAAGTTTCTGAACAAGCAGGTGGTTTAAAGTCTATACTCAGTCCTCCCAGTCTCTGAATGGGACTAAAATCACGTCTGTTCCTGTGATATTCCCAAGCTTATGACCAGAACTGTGAATATACCCAGGCAGTGATAGAAACACTAAGAAGACAGTGTTAAAGCAGACTGGAGGGGGTTATTCTCTCCAAATGTGACAGACCAGTGGCCAGCCACCTGTCCCAGCTGCCAGTGCATCCACCTTTCATACTTCAGAGCAGAAGACCTGCAAGATTTGGTATTTAGAGAAATGTAATTGCTAATTCCTGCCGAATGCTGAAGCAGAGAGAGCTACAGAAACCACTCTGGGGCTGCACATGTGTGCTGGGAAGAGCAGAAAAGCAAACAAGAAAGGTCTGCTGTTCCCACTACGGAACGAAGCTCACAGCACTGTAGGCACTTAGCGATGCCTCTTCGGCTGGAAGAACACTGCCTGTAATTTCTTCTTACTGCATCTTGGAGATGACACTGATGGTTATTTTTATTTATAGACATTGCTACGGTAATCACAAGTGTGTCAAAAAGCATTTAATAAGTGTGTCTAATTAACTTCAATAAATCATACCTTTCAATGCCGTTTAACTTCCATTTGTGTTTTCTTGACATCAGGAGCCCACCACCCCATGCTCCCTGGAAGGCAAGACACATTATCTTAATGAGAACGCCGCATCTCTCAGTGATGACATCTGTGTGTTCACATCAGTTTGGGGCCTTTCTTTTTTCTTGCTGATGTGGCACATTCCAAAATGACCAAGCAGATGGGGCCTGATGTATTAGCTGTGCTGACAGATTTCTTCCAGTGCCTGGGAAGCAGTGGTTTATAGCCCATAATCTCAGTGCCCACTCTTAGCATCTGCTAACCCCTCCCTCATCACCTCCTCTGGCACTGACACGTGTTGTAATTAATGACTTGCGGAGCTGCTCCTGGGTAAGCAGCTTTTTTTGTTTTAGTGACCGAGTGACGATAACAAAGCAGACTGGGATCTCAGCGGATCTCTGGTGAGTTTTCATCACGTTTCAGACCACTACTGTTTGCACCCTACTCCTTTGCTTTCATTCACAGAGATCTTGGACAAAGAGGTATTTCATGTGATTGAGAAGTAGTTACCAAGTCCTTTTAGAGAAAGGATTTGGAAAGGTGACTCAAAACCCTTTCTGGGACTGAAAGATGATCCTTCAGAAAGATTTATTGGCCAGAACTCTGACAAGGCTGAGGAGCCAATCTTATTTATTTCTCTAGCATTTGCATTAACCTGTTCAATAGTTTGTGGTACTTTACTGCAGACAGCCATAACCTTTTCCTTGTGTGTTTCTTTTGCAGCTGCTGCAGAAGCTAACCCAGTGCTGAGTATGGTTCTTAGTCCTGTGCTATCAGAATAAAGCTGAAAGCCAAAAGCACTCAAACTTGATTGTCTTAAGTGTCCTAGATGCTAGAAGTACCACAATGTCACAGGTCCTAAATTGTCCTGTTGTCCTGAGCCTTTCAGAGAAGTGGGAAGGCAGCGTTTGGACAAATTCTAATGACTTAATTACAAGAAGCAAATACAATGGGTTCTGTGCAAAATGACATTGTCCAAAATCAATAAATTAGCACGAACACACCTTGCGGTCCAGCACCCCACACAGCACTTACGTCCACGTGCATCCACACTTTGTACTTCTTGCAGATGTCTGCAATAGCTATGAGAGGATCAAACGCCCCGTACACTGTTGTCCCCGCGGTGGCACTCACCAGAAAAGGAACAAATCCCTGCAAGAGAGCACACGTGCGTTTGGCAGAGTCAGAGTCCTGCAGCATCCTCAGCCTATAGCAGCCCCAATAATTCTTGTGCTGCCTCCACACACGTGCTACCGGCCACTGGTTTTTTCGGTTTAGACGTCAGCGACGTTACAGTTTGTACCTTAGGGTGGCAGCAACATCCAAAGCAGCATCCTTCGTTTATTAGGATGCATCAGACAGGTAGGGAGTCAAAACACCAATTCTGCTCCACACCACCTGCCCGGAACAAAAGCACCTGCTCTTCATGATGTCA
Source organism: Rhinopomastus cyanomelas (assembly GCA_013400115.1). Lineage (NCBI taxonomy): Eukaryota > Metazoa > Chordata > Aves > Bucerotiformes > Rhinopomastidae > Rhinopomastus > Rhinopomastus cyanomelas. Next base: position 877,125 of record VXBP01004577.1, read on the forward strand.
CGTAAAGCAAACCTCAGCCAGGCTCCACAGTGCAAGAAATATCTCCTGTACACTGTGCTCTGGGCTGTATTATGGTTATCCCAGAGAGTGCTTGAACTTGTGGTGGAAGCATCTTCTCTGGGAGTGTCTTCTGGGGGCAGTATGCAAGGAAGGTGTGGGGATGGCCTACGGCCTCTCTCATGCAGCTCTTCTGAGGCAAAGACAGGAATTTCCAAGGAGACCAGGGACCACATCTCGGATTCCCTCTGCCAGATGCTGTGTCCTCCTAGCAGGACAACTAGCGGTACCATTCTTAGGTTTTTCTCTTTTTTAAAAGCAGAAAAGCTAATAAACTTACTTTTTGTTTGGCTTCAAGAATTCTTCTTTCAAGGTCTGATGGGATCATTTTCCCTCTGGAGCAAGAGAGAATGAAATCAGATATTTGATACAGAGATGAGCTCTTGCTGTTACTTCTTCACTGAATAGGAAACCCAAAGAAGGAGCTAAGTGACTTTTTTGCCCAAGGCTTGTGCAGCATTGAACAAATGGACATCAGTCAACCAGTTATTTGTCAACCCTAATTACTTGTCAACCAGTTTGCATCACTAGGGTGATGGTAACTGAGAGAAGCTATCTAGTTGCCACCCCCATTAAAGACTGATGCTCTACTGGCTTTGAATATTGCCCATTTAACAGTATTTTTAAAGGACTATTTCAGCTGCTTTCTCTCACTAGGCACTGATTTATTGGACTAGATGATCTTTCGAGGTCACTTCCAATCCGTAATGATTCTATTATTTCCTGCTGCTAAAGGAAAAGAACAGCATTTACTAAAGATCAAGATCACGGTCTTGGGGAAGCTAAAAGCCAATAATTTTTAGTTTGGATTTTGCATAAAAAACTCTAAAGTGTTTCTCATGACATTTAGATTAATGCTAAGTTTCAAAAATCATCAGGTTCTTGTAACAAGAGGCTGCTGTGTTTCGCAAGCTCACCATGTTACAGCAATTATTTATGTAGAAATGGGTTTGTAGCACTGATCAGTTTGCAAAAGCACTTTACTTACTCAGAACACTAAAACACTAGAGGAAAAACTGGACAGAAAAAGCTTTCCCTCTCTATAACGCCAGGTCAGGCTCTTCTCCCAGGCAACCAGCAACATGATGAGAGGGAATGGCCAGAAGCTGTGCCAGAGGTTTAGTCTGGATGTTAGGAAGCACTTCCTCAGGGGAGGGATGATCAGACACTGGAATGGACTGCCCAGGGAGGTGGTGGAGCCGCTATCCCTGGATAGCACTTAAGAAAAGGCAGGATATGCCACTTAGTGCCATGGTCTAGCTGATTGTGGTGATGTTAGGTAATAGGCTGGGCTTGATGACTCAGAGGCGTTTTCCAACCTCAATAATTCTATGATTCTGTGATTCCATGTACACCTTCAGTAAAAGAGTAGTTGTCCTATCTTCAAAAACTGTTTATGGGATCATTAGATAGGTAAAGGGGAAGAAACCCCAGAGGTACCAAAGGAATTGTTTAGATGTTGGTCTTAAACGCGTTCTAATTTATTGAGCCTGTGCACAGAAACACATGCAAAGGTGGGCAGGTCCCTTTATTGCCCAAACTATTTGCCAAAGACAAGTGGCTATCCAGGTCTTGGTCACGTTTGTGTACAGGCAGGAATTCATGGCCAGGAGTGTCCAAATACATGCTGGAGCACACAACCCACGCTGCTCCAAATCTAGTAAAGTAGCCAACAGTCCAGTCTGGGGTATGAGCAAGAACATGAGGTTTGGAGTGTTTTCCTGGCTTTAAATTCACCATGTGTTTGCATAGTCCCATGATGCAGCAAAACCAGGCAGACTTGGTGGGTGTGGGTCAGGACGGGGAACAGCCACCAGGAGGTAGGTATACTTGGTCATGCTTGAAAGGCGTCCTGGTGCTCTTTCACCCTTCCACAGGTCCACATCTTCACAGAGGGTCATCTCCACCATACCAGCCCACATCCTGTGCCGACAACCTGCTTTGTCCCACTGGCATCTGTTGAAACACGTAGCAATCTTGCTGTTTACCTCAGGGTGATCACAGGTGAGCGTTGTGGTCTTCGCAGAAAAATCATCACGTTGAATTTGCATAAGAAGAACAGGAAGACATGACTTCATTGATCCACATCTGTCTTTAGTAAATAGAAATAATTGGAGGTTTATTTTGATGTGTGTTGGTTGTGCTGACATTGTCATTAATTCCTCTTCAAGGTGCACTCAGTCTTTTGTCGATGAAGAGACAGTAAGTCCATAAGCCAATACGCAGGGACTGTGATTACCGCCGTAAATTGTTTAGTTGCTTCTCCTTTAATGTGGGAGCAGAGTATTTTGATAACAAGAAAATCTTTAATAAATGCAGGAGCCATAAAAATTTCCATACCTTGTACAATGACACTCGAGACTCATAGTGAGAGCAGTTCGTATTGAAAAGATTCTCAGCAGAAGCACAAGGATTGTTCTATTAATTTTTGTCCCACTGAAAGTTCTGTTCCTTAAAATTAAAATATTCTTCAGAACATGTGGGTTTTCTTAGTAAATTTTTGTTTTCTAAAAATGTGTTTTCATAGAGAATCAAAATCTTTTAGCTGGGTGAATGAAAGAACAGGTTTTGCAGAACCTATGGGACATGCAGGTTGGGTGCCTGCTGTGCCACCCCCTTTCCATGTTCCACTGCTCTCCTTGGTCTGTGCTGCCCACAACAGTGCCAAGACCCTTCTCTTCACACGCCATTGCAAGGATGTCCCCACCAAGGGCACTGTGGGAAACAGTCCAGCTGAGAGAGACGGTGGGGGCATGAAGTAGTAAAAGGTGTTAGTACAAGCTCCTCAATATTTCACTATTATAAAAGGTCAACTTATTTTAATGGATCAAAATGTGAGTCTCTAAATGCTGTATTTTGAACGAAGCAAGCTGCTTCTTGGTTTCTTAGCAGAACTTCAAGAAACGTTGTTAGTTCGAGACTCACTTGAGGGTGAAAGAAAAACAAGTGTCCACGAGGACAATGAAGGGAACTTGAAGGTTTCTGATGGACTCCAAAAACTGACTTGTAAAGGAGTTACTGATGGTCTCTCGTGTGGGGTGAGTCAGTGTGAGCCTACTGAAAATGACAGCACTCTGATGAACGACACCAAGTGCTGGCTGCATTCGACACGTTCCCTCTAAGCTGAGCACCTGATGGTCCTCTTCTCTACACTGACAGAAAGAGCTGTGTTTGGAGTCTTTACTTACCTCTCATCACATCTAATCAAAATCACACTATCTGTACCAATACCCAAGGCTGCAGCTCCTTTCTTCACAGAAAAGTGACTCTGAAAAAATACATTTATTATTATTTTTTCATTATTGTTATTTTTTTCCTTATTTAATATAAAACACTACAGCCCTGCAAGCCCTTCAGCAGTAGTCCCACACAGGCAGTAGTTCTATTTATAGCCTTTTTGGACATGAATCGCTCTAATTTGAGGCTTAATATCGAGTCAGCTACAGTCGATTAGAGAAACAGCAATCACTCGAATCTGGATTTACTCATGGAATATGAAATACACAAGTTGTGGCTGATGATGGATCCAGATGCTGTCCCTTGGTGTGTACCTGCAGCTTCTATTGCCCGTACGGATTCAGCTATGAGCTTGATTTGTTGAAATAAAAAATTATCCCCTAAGGAGTTCGTTTAGTTTGTGGTGTCTGGAGTAACGTGCTTCTGCTACGTAACAACTGGCCAAATAAAGTGCTACAGGAAATTAAGATAGGGAGCCTAATTGTGATTTCATGCCAGTGAAAGCTAGTAATAACTCTCATTAATAAACAGAGCTACTGCGGTTTAAAATCAGAATGGGGCTATTAATAAAGCTATTAGTTAACGTATGCGTACACAATAAAATGTGGAAGTTGTACACCGGAGTGCAAGCCAGCCCAGTCTTCTCTAGGACTTAACTCCTGAACCAGTGTTGGTTTATTATTCTAATTTAAATCCTAGTGATTAGGATAATGAAATACTTTTACATCAAATGATAACGCCAAGAATCTGATCCAAACCCAGCCGTAACAGTACTGCCTAAAGACATTTTAACTACATGTTGCTCAATTTTTAGAAAACATAAGTTATTTGCATATACTTATGACAACTTCAGTTATTTATATAGATATTTATGTCTACTGCAGTACCTTGAGCTTAGGATGTAACCTTGTAAGAAGGATCAGGCAGATAAAAATCTGATAGGGATTTCCAGGTCTCCACAGTGTTAAAGAAGAAAGGAAGACACACAGTCCAGAAGACCACAAACCAGAGAAGTAATCGCTATTGCCTTCTCGAGGGAGAATGTTTGGACAAACATTTAAATGAGGTTCATTAGCTTCACTAGAGTCAGCGGACTTTTCCCAAGTAGATCAAGGCTTGGACTGCAACCAGTCCACAACCTCCTGTACGTGGAAGGTACTGAAGACTTTTCCCAGCCTTTTGTAAGCCCCATGGTGCAGCAGCAGGTCTTTATGAGACCAAGGAGGAAGAGAGGCCATGAGGAGGCTATTAGCATGAGGAGGTTTATAAGAAAGTCCTGAGATTAGGAAGGTTTGTTAGAACTCAGCAAAAACTGAAAAAGAGCTAGAATATTTCCAGCATGATGCCAGTGGGTTCATTTGCTGTGTGATGCTAGAAGGGAATTTGTGTACTCAGAAAAGAGGAATACATTATTTATTCATGTATTACAGAAATACATGATGTGCACATACTGGTGGTGCAGTGTTTACATACAGGTAGAGATACAGGAGTGAAGGATTCCAGCTGTATTTTGCTGGGTTTTGGGTCCATGACATTACATTGACTAATATGCTCCTTATTCCATATCAGTTAAAGTAGATTTGCCATTGAAATTTGTCTTTCTAATAGAAAATAGACCTATTCCAAGTGCCTTACAGAAGAAGATAGAGATTTGAATAATTTGCTGTCAGGAAAAAATGCGTGTTCAGAGGCAGCCACTGGAATATGGCAAGCTCGGCTGCCTCACGGAGAAGTCTCACGCTGAAACAGCGCTGGGGAGCAAAAACGAATGTAGTGCTCGTAGTCTGGTTACCTGAAGACTTTCTACAGACTGAAAGGAATTCAGCAGTCAAGAACCAAAACAAGTTGAGGGATGAATTGTGAAGAAATGCAGAAGTCTGGGTGCAGAAATGCAATTACAGTTTCTAAGCAAACTTTGAGTATGAAATGGCTTGATCTGTGTAAAGTCACAGATGTGCGACTGCTGTTCTGCTTTCGTGGCTCGGGGCAACATCAGAGGAGTTACTCAGAACCAGGATGAAAGTAAAGATGGAAAAAACATAGTTCTAAGAGAAAGGAACATTTCTTAATGATAAAAAATACTAAATTTTAATATTCATGGGATGGTGCTGAAAGTTTTGTTGCCTGTGAAATATAGAAGTAAACATAGAACAAATCTGAAGGTCAAGGAGAGTGAAAGGTTTGTGGCAATAAGCCTCGTTAAACAGAAGTATTGACAGATACAGCTGGGCTAACGAGGAAGGACTTTAATTCTGATCCCTTTGGGAACACAGGGTGGGTGGTTTGGCCACGCAAAGAAGTGAGCTTGAACACTGCCTTTCACAACACAGCCAAGTGGTGGTTATGCAGACCTGAGGTCTTTTGGTGAGACAGCCAAGGGCCAAAACAGAGACCAGAGGCAGACGGCTGATACTAGTCCCGAAGGAAAGACCATGCTAGGAAAATCTGGCAAGTCCAGACTTTCACCACTGCCCTGTGTTTGCCAGAGACAGGAGGATACGAGGTGGGAGCTGCCTGGCACTGCAGCTTTCTCCCTCCCTCCCTCTCTCTCTCTCTGCCTGTCTTTCCCTTTGTCTGCAATCTCAAAAGCCACTAGGAATAGGTTTGTTTGCCTGGTAGCCGTTTTTTCAGTTAGCTTTGTGAAGTATTGTTAGCAGCGTACAATAACACGTGGGCCTACTGGAGAAGGGAAGAATCAGAGTCATTAAAAGACGTTGTGATGCTGAGAAGTGTGGCATTGTCTTGAAAGAACAGTGTGTCGATACAGAAAAGCTTCCTTTATCATAGCCTGCTAAATACTTGCCCACAACCAGGCACAGCTGAAGCTGCCAGAAAGAGCCAGCCTAATGCCATGAGCCCCAAAGGCCATCAGTGTCTTTTTCACATTGCGTTTGCTCTCTGCTCACATAAATTCAGAGTGGCACAAGCTTTGTGGAGGGAACTCGTCAGGAGTGGGCTTCCAGATGCTGAGCAAGCTGAGCCATCCAGCAGCCAGATCCTCTCTGAGGTCTGCAGATTTGGTCTGCCTGGCAGACCTGGACTCCCAGTGTCAACCCATCAACCACAAACCAGTAAAGCAGGTGAACACACTGTCTTCACCTTGCCTGGGCTTTAAACAATGCAACATCCCTTGGCATGTAGCTTGGGATGTTTATTTCCTAAATTTAATGATCTACACTTATGTGGCTGGTCAAGGCTTGTCGTTTGGCCTCTCAGCAATGGGAAGAAAAACTATCTCCAGAAGGCATCCAATTCCCAAGGCTTTGTTGCCCATTTTAGATTGGGATGAGTCACCTTCTAGCAACCTTGCTGTCTTTTTATTTGCCATAGGAAGTGCACAGATTGAGTCAGATTAAATGTTTACACTTTAGGTGATTAAAGTTAAGTGACATTAATCTTGTTTTTAACATCTAATTGCTACAGCTACAGCTATTCCTTGTTACCTACAAAGCCAGCACATGGTGCCCTATCACAGTTCCAAACGCCCGGCAATGACATGTGCATCTGCTACTGTTCACCTCAGTTCACCTAATACTATTGCTTTTTTACACATATTTATGAATGACAGGAGAAAAAGCAATGCATTCATGTTTCTGCATACCATGCTAATACTCTTGTACTTTGCATTTTTGAAGTTATATGACTTCATACTGCTTTTCTAAGCAACCAAAACACACTCCCCCCCCGGTCTGGATAGATTTAGAGCATTATACTTGTGGGTAAGAAATGTTGCACTAACTTCAGGAAGACTTTGTGGTAGTGTAACAGTCATGACCTGTCAACTAGATATAGGATCAGATTCAAATAACAAGTATCATCTTTGGCATAGGCTGCTCTAGAGAACTGTTTTCTGGAAAATGATTTTACTTTTATTTGAACGATGTTACTCGAATTAAGTTGCTCCTCAAATAAGACCAAAGTTTCACTGCTTCCCCCAGGCTTCAGCTACCACCAAAATACATTTCTAGTTACTTCGTGTTAGGTAATGTGAAGAAACAGGGTATGGATCATCCGTGAGCTTGATTTTTAGTTTCCTTGGGTGGAAACAAAACTACTCCCTACTCACGATGCCTGCTCAGGATTACAACTCACAGCTTTGTAGCTTACGCCACCAAACAGAAAACATGATCTCGAGGCTCCTCGGATCTTTCCCTGGAAGCCCTGCCACACAGATCATGGTCACAGCTGTTTGCAGGTGGCAGTCCTGCAGACCCTCTCCCGAGTTGCCTGGCCAGAAGCAGCGCTCTGTGCCGTTAGGCAGGGGCACTAGCGATCACCTTTTCACTCCACCCAGAAACCAAACAAAAATCTTCTGTAGGCTGTGTGATGTGGAGGTCTATCAAGCTGTCTGCTTTGACACGACAGTAATTTCTTCATTTCCTTCTGCCTCCAAGCCAAGAACATCCATGTTTTGTTTCAGAAACTGTGCCCAAGCCACTTTTCTTGCACAGCAGCTGGTGCAGTTTGCCGTGTTGGTGGCACACAACGGAGCTTCTCCACGAGCAAGAAGCTGAAGCGATGACTTATTGTAACCTGCCTCCTGATCCAGCTGCTAGGTGGATGCTGCATGTGCTGTTGCTGTGGGGGTGCTCCTCTACCACCACAGATAAGCCACCTCTCTCAGACACTCCCAGCACTGTCCCAGTGAGGTCCCTCTGAATATTTCCAGCGTCTACAGTGCTGACACCTTACACCTGAGCTGCCAGCAGAACCTCCCTTCAGTCAGTGGATGCCAGACCTGGACCCCCAGTGAAGCTGCAGGTAGGAGCTAGCTCACCATAAGAGCAGAGCAGATAGGGGGTGCCAGGGGCAGAGAGATCCCCCCTCTGTATCCCCTTGGGTTTCTAAGTGGGAGAAGGGCTCAGTCACCTGCCAGTTCTTAGTCTGCATTTTCTTTTCCAAAACTGTGACAGGAGTTGCACTGTTCTCTCTTGGGTGAGTACCTGACAAGCTGTTCCTTCTCAGGGAGCTGCCAGAGGGGTGGGAAACGAGGAAAGCTTATGTGGACCACATGAGCAGCCTTGCTGTGCTAGAGAGGAGAGGAGATGAAGATACACCTCTGTACCTTTCCGGTTAAGCCCAGCTCGTTCTTTCCATTGTTTGAAATGCAGATCAAGCCCCTGGAATAACCACAATTCTCCCCAGCTATTTGTCTATTACTAATAACACTGCCAAAAGCTAGCTCTGTACAGCTAAAGTTTTGCTCATCTGCACCACTTCTCAGAGTAAGACGACCCTGTCCTTTCTGCCTGCTAGAGGTGATGCCTGCTCCATACTATTTCTAGCTACCAGTTGATGCTGTTTGAAAGAATGCTAGTTGGACAGCTCAAAATCACTACTGCTCTCTCTACACTGGAAAAGGGGTGTGTTCCGCTCAATACTCCCAGTAGACTAGCACTTGGCAGAGATGGAGGCATTCATCTTAAATTCTGTGTTGTGTTTGAAGTAGTAAGATTAAAACAGGTTTCTACAGCTGGCATTCCTCACTTTCACCTATTTGAGGCAAGGTCTTTAGCATCATGTGTGGTCCAGAACAGCTGCCTGGTAGAATATAGGTACTCCTGCACCAATGCAGACGAAAGAACCACGGATTTGGTGGTGAATACAAATGACTGAGCGAGTCCCGAGTGCAAGTACATCTCAGCGAGGTTATACCTGGGCCAGACTGACCCTAGCGGGTATTGAGTACCTTGCTGCCTACTGACCAGCCTGGAGAACACCTTTCACTGGGAGCATGCATGGGTAGAACAGTTACACAACCTGTTTCGGGCCTCTAATGTAGGTTGTGTACATCAGGAGGCTGAGGTCTATACATGGTTAGTGCACAGAAGTAGGTGATCCACTCCCGAAGGAGATTTAGAAAATCTAAATTAAGGAATATTTCAGTTCCTAACTTGGATGCTCTGAGTTTCTCTCCAGAGGTGCCTCTCTTCACTGACTATGCAGGTCCTAATTTAGAAACATGATGCACTCCTAAGTCAGTAAGGGAAATACTTAGGAGCTGTGAATTAGTCCTCCCTTTCTTTCTCTGCCACAGGCAGCTGAACCTATCACAGCATGAGACTGAGGCCGCGTTCTAACTGCGGTGATACTGGTGGCAGTTGTGACGTAACTTCATTCATGGAATTCATAATGGAAGCTCAGGAATGTGGAAATGACAGTAGTCTGGTCTGTGGTGCTGAAATTCTTGTCTGAGAACTGCTGACACTGGAATCTTTGCTTCTGACTGAAAATTTGGAAACAAAAATCTCTGTTTTTAAACACATTCAATAACCTTAAGCTTTGTTTACTATCGTGCCACACATGGACAGCACAGGTAAAGGACAGCATCTGCTTATAGTCTGCTTGTTCCATGATCATTGTCTTACAAGAGGATCCTACTGTGGCAGCAGGGAACAGGCTGGGGAGTCTAAAGGGAAGGACACGATGTGATAAGGCATGATGTGATAAATAAGATAAATGACATTCACATATCTGTTCAGGTTCTGCACGACATCTCTTATCTGGAAAGAGATTGCACTCCTAGGCCTCTGTAATTCCTGTAACAGCCTCTGCCCTTTTGAGGGTTAAACCCTGATCCCATAGTCTGTGAGCAATGAATGGTTAAAGCATCCTTTGTTCACACAGCTTGTTTCTCAGCTTCCCCAGAAGATGTACCATTACATTACAAAGACTTGGTGGAGGAAGAACCAAAACTGCAGTTTCAAGACTCTTTCAAAATGTGATGGATTTCAGATGCAACTGTTCTACGGATTCCCTGGTATGTTTGACTTTGGAATGTTTAATTTGCTAAGGGAACTGCTTCTTCTCTGGCATGAAAACACAATTATTAAAGCTCATTTCATTATTTTGAGACTGATAGCACAATTTGGTTCATTGTTTAACGTTCTATTGCTATGAATACAATGAAATCCTCTAATGATGAATAGGATTTGTTATTTTAAATAATCATGCTAAACCTTATTTGCAAGACTTATGAGGTCTGTAACTTCCATATGAATAATGCATCTCTAAACGTACAGCCAGCTTTGGAGAGTTGCTACTGATTTGCAGGATATCCTTCTCTTTAATTTCTTTGGGAACATCATTCTCCTACACAGAGCCCACAGAGGGCAACATCAGAGGGATTTCCTCCTAGAATTTTCTGATCAGCTGTTAGGACACTTTGCTCTTTATACTGGCACAGAACAGAAACATGTTTTCTGATAAGTCTAAACAGGGAGCCAAGAGGATGTTGTAACCACACATGGACAGCATCCCGCTGAGCTTCAGCCACGAAAGAGTCCTTTCTGGCTGAGCCCACACAGTGGAAGAGAAATTTAGAACCAGGGGACCATGAAGCCTAAAGAAAGCTCACAGACTGTTCTGGTTACAACCCTTCCTCTTCCTCCTGCACACACATGTGCTCCACTAAAACCAGCAAGGAGATTTCAATGGCCATGAGGCTGAAATAGCCTCTTTGATACAGAAATACTTCTGTATGATTGTTCAAAGAGCAAAACCTGCTTTTGTCCCATAAGGACCACTCTGGTTTCTCCTCATTGCCCCTCACCTCTTGCACTGCCACATCCCATTGGTGCCTGTGCTGAAGGTATTGCTCACAGGCAGACACCCACAGCAAAGCCCAGCTCCCCGCTGTACACCACAGCTGCTCTGCTGAACACACACACAGCATTTAATCACGACTGTCTTCATGTGTGTTATCACCTAATTAACAGCAAGGGTGGTTTCAGGTGGAAACACTTTGACTCCAAGAGATTTTCTGCGCTCTCAGAGTGATGTGAATGGAAGACATTCCTAACGGAAAGTGCTGAAGCCCCATGATGAGCTCTCACGTGGTCCTTACTATTAACGGATTACACAGACACAAGTGAGCTCAAAATAATGGCAGTGGTCTACTCTGCCCACGTTTCAGCCACATGATGCCTTCATGCATCAAAAAACTAGCCCCTTCCCACTTTTTCCCTTCTTTTATTCACAGCAAAGGAATAGCAGAAATGGAGGCAGTTGGCTACAAATTCCCATTTAGCTATTTTCTTCATCACAAATTCATACAAACAGATAGAAAAAACCATAGAAAGACATACATGTTCTGATGTGAAGGCAACCAGCCTGGGAATAGCTGCCATTCCTTTTTCTTTCACTTCAGGGAACATCTTGAAACGTGCAATCAACATAGCATACATGTTAGATATGGCACCACCTGGAGTCCACAGTAACATACTGTTACTTCTTCTATGCATTCAACAGCATCGCAGAACAAACGACAAGTCTTGCTACAGCTTTCCCTAGCCCTAATGCTAACCTTTCTGCCACAAGGCAGGGTGCATTCCTCTTTCTGATGCTCCTCACAGCTGGGTTGTGTAACAACAGGATCTACCACACCCAAATAACAATTTATGCAAAGAGTAGTGCTACAGAAAAGTGTTGGGGCTTCCTTTCACCCTCATCTTGGTTAGAATTTCTCCCTTAGTCCCCAGTCTTATCTTTCCATATGCCACCAACACATAATCCCCACCATCCTAACACGTGCCACCACAAGGTGACTTCCTAAGGTGCTTCCAAGCACAATGGAAGCTATGTTCCCTCTCCCAAATCAGGGTGTCGTTTCATTTCCCAGCTCTGAGGAAAACCACACAGTGACTTCCAACAGACACTACCTCTGGATACCTGGAGTCAGGGAAGGGAAGAGAAAGGAAAAAGGGTCATTCTAACATATCCTTTTCCTTTCATTTGTCCTCTGGCGGGAAATACTAGACATCTCTGACACTAGTCCTAAAATCACTGCCATGCACTGACCTAAAATACTCATTTCAATATGGTTTTTAATCCACTTTAAGATGGGAATGAGATAAAGGCATTCTGCTCCCACAGTTCAACTTTCAATCTATACATTAAAAACCTTCTTTTTCTCTTTTTAGATATTTACAAACCAAGCCTCTGCCTGCAGAGGGACAGCGGTTGGTTCTAGAGTAAAGCTGCACGAGCACTATGGGAATATAATGCAGAACCTGAGACAGACCCTGAGGACTTTTACATGTCTGTACAGGCAAACAAAGGTACCAACTTGCACACATGAAATCCACCAGTTTTATCCTGATACACGCACCAGGGACAGGTTGATTACCTATTGGCATTAATGCACGTGAATTTATATAAAGGAAAGGTGTGTGTTGATCATGGTTTCAGGCTTTTAAATGAGAAGGTCATGGAGTGAGGAGCATAAGATGTGCACTTCCAGAAGATGGTTCAGCTCACTCTAAGGCAACTGTTGATGACTTGCCCTGCAGAAGCATTCCCCTCTCTCCCTTGAATGTATGGGAGCTGCTGTAGCTGACCCAAAGTAAACACCCGATGCGTGGACAGCCAAAGTGAGGTAAGATAAAATCCACCCTTTAAGCAGAAGAAAGTAGCTCTGCTGAAAGCAGTGATGTGACACCAGCAGGGTATGCAAGATTTGTCTTTATCCCTCTGGAGATACACACACTGTTCCACAGAAACTGTATCCTTCATTTGTAATCAGTGTCCTAGCTCTGCTCTTGCAGGGATGCTGTCCCTGCTCTGGGTTTTCCACGACCTCACTGGCCTTCCTGTGAATCCAAGGAAACATGAACCACTGGCACAAGGGTCAGTACAGGTCAGGTTTGTTCTTCCCCTTGCAACTAATCTTGAAAGCTATGGACACATTTCTACACCTCTTTTTACAAACAGCAAAACAAGAAATAGATTAAGAGGAAATGCTTGGGTATGTGCCCCTAAAAAATGCAGATGTCATGTAGCAGCTGATAATAATTATTTAAGTGACTGAACTAAGGTGTCCAAGTTGAGGAAATTTGGCCTATCTTACCCAAAGTCATTGGCTCAGTGTCAAAAGAATATAGACTGAAATGTTAAGTTTCCTTTTCTTACTGCTTTTCATTACCTAGCCATTTAACCTTAATCTTAAGCCCGCATTCTGTCTTTAATTTTGCAGCTGTGTTTCCACTCATTTAACTGCAGGTGACAAAACACACCTAGAGAACTTGGAGATCTTAATCTGGCCTTCTTGTGTGTGTTGGTATCGTGTATTCCACTCCAGACAAGACAGAGAGGGAGAACCTTGTCTTTGCAACAGTAAGTTCTTCAGCTGGAGCTGTGACAGTTTGAAAGAAGACAGCACAGAGATGATTCTGGTTATTGCCTGAAAAAGCAGAGCACACTGCACAGCGAGCGCTGCTGCCTTCAAGAGAGAGAATCAGGTGCACTTTGCACAAACCAGAAATTGCAGAAAATAAGGAAGAGGGGCAGCAATGAGAATGGCAGTACTGGCACACACTTGCCAGCGTCCCTGTGCAGGTTTCAGCTGGACAAAGAGAGTTCATACATGTGACGCACTAGCAACACCCTGGCTCGCAGGTCAGGCAAGGACCTCTTGCAGAGCTGGAATTGATGGCAGCTCTCCCAGAGATGTACATCCTTCCTGACTCGTGCCACCTCAAGCACAGTTTGCCAGAGCTGGGCAAACTCACCCGTGCCCACCTCTGTGCAACATTGCTGTGGCTCTGCTCTCCCCTTCTAGTCCCTTGACCATGTCACTAGGACTACTGCAGCTTCAGTCCACAAAGCAATCAACTGAAAACCAGCTGTACTGAGTCACGCCAGAGACTGGACAGTCACCAGCCACTGCCCAGTTTCCAGAAACTTCAGCTTAGGGTTCAGGGCTTGTGATACATATTTGCATGCTGCCCTGTGTGATGGAGGCCATGATTTTGGTCGGAACCTCCAAGCAATACAGAAAACGCTGCCAGAGCTTTTGCTCTCGTGTTTTTTAAGGAAGGACTCAAAGAGAAGTAATGTAAATTCCCCTCATCTTGTCCTCCATCTCTGTGGAAAGGTCCAGGACAAACTCCTGCACCATCTCCCATGTCTGCATCCAGCCAGGAGAAGCTGAAAGCAAGCCATACTTGATCTGTCCAGCATGAACTTCACCCTTCATGCCCTTGGCACGCTGAACACCCCGGGCAGTTACCACTTTCCTTTCCTCCAGAGCACAAATGCACTTTCTTGCTCCATTAAGACAATGGACTTTCTTTCCAGAAGGGCTCCCTACCCACCAGCTATCAGTCTGCTCTCTTTTGACAAGCCAAGATGCTATGCCAAATGCCAATTCTTATAATTTTTTTACCATTTGGTGAGAAAGGCTAAAATTTTTAGCAGTGATATTCTAGAGTGAGATAGGAGGTGACAGAGTATAAATCAAAAGGCTAAATGGAATGATTAAAAGGAAAAGTTTAACAATGTAGCGCTTCTCAGAGTCAATAATTTCTCTACAGTTAATCATGCTCATTTTTTGCCTTATTGACTTGCCCTGAAGGAAGCAGGTTTCTCAGGCTTTAAGCTAGATTAACTAGCAGCCCAAGCACCCTCTTTGTGCTCAGCGGGTCAGCTCACACATTGGAAGCTGACCACACACTGTAATGATGGCAGGATCTTCCCGATTCAAGCAAAATTATTTGAAGGGTCGCTGCATTTTTGCTGCAATTTTCCCTGCAGCGATGGAGAGTGTTGTTGTGTCTCTCCCCTCCATTATTAATACAATAGACTTTCTATTTCATCTGTCCATAAAACGCGGGGGCAAAGCAGAACTGCGAGGCAAACGTCTCTTCTGATTATGTTTCCCATGTGCTATTACAGCTGCTCATAATGCAGTGCAATTTGCTCAAACAGACCCTGATAATCACATCCCTGAAATTCATAAACATGCAACACTTTATCTCAAAGAGGCCACTGGTGGTCATTAGCAAGTGTCCTCTCAAATGTGCATATTTAATGGTGTTTAATCTTTAACCACAGAGGATGCCGCATAGCACAGCCTGAAAAACAAAGAAAGCTTGAAATATCATGTACCAGGTGAAAATATCCCATCGCCACAGCCCCCTGGCCAGCCAACCATCTCTCTCATTTTCCTTAGCGTGACATATTCCAAAAGCACAAACACTGGAGCAATTTCATAGGTGAACCTGAAATGTAGTAACGTCCATGTTTAATGCTTTCATCTGCAACACAAACACGTCTTTTTCCAATATCACATTACATCGTCGTCAACGTATGCTCTGTCTTGCACGGGGCACCGTTCTGTCTTGCAACACTTTTGATAGTCTTCCTTCTGATTTATTGATGTTAACTGTCTAGAGGGAGAAGTACCTAGAGCATTTTAGACTCCATTTCCACCCATTTCAGTGAAACAAATCTTGCCCACCTCCTCCAGGCTCCAGACTTTGCCCTGTGTTCAAGAGCTGCTGGGCAGAGTCTTGGAAAACCCCGTGTGCACACCTAAAATCACACACGTCAGCAATCCTACTCATGATGGCAGCGCAGACTGGAGAGCTAAGCAAGCGCACAAAAATCCTTCCTCGTCCCAAAGTTAAAATAAACAGAAGCACTTTGAATTCTGCACCTCTTTGCTACAGAAAGCAGCAGTTCTAACTGTTCCAAGTACAGATTATACCCAACACCCCACGTGAATACAGCTGTTCATTTAGCACACCTTCAATATTATGTGTTTGTGCTTGCCATGTGATAAAGTACTTTCTCTGCATGTTTTTGGGGGAAGTATCAAAACCAACATCATATTAATATGATGACATTTTATAGAAGACAGTCTAGAGGACAACATTGAAAGTCTTCATGTAAACAGCTGTAGCAACTATTGAAAAAGCAGGTAATTGTTTTTCCAGCCATCATGAGATAAAAAATACTCTTTACTTCGTTCAGTTATGCAGTCAGTATTTTAGAGTAAAACTGTAAAATTATATTAAATGCTATTAAGAAACAAATCTGCTACTTACATGTTAGTGTTTGCTGCTGATGTCAGCCAGTCTGCTGCCAATCCAACCATGTCCAATCCAGTTGAAAGTTGATTAAAATATCTAGGGTGCCCTGGATAAGACGGAAAACCCTATCAAAAGGCTGATGTCTCTGAATGAAACTATTCAGCGCCGAGCAGTATATTTACCT
Organism: Rhinopomastus cyanomelas; assembly: GCA_013400115.1. Lineage (NCBI taxonomy): Eukaryota > Metazoa > Chordata > Aves > Bucerotiformes > Rhinopomastidae > Rhinopomastus > Rhinopomastus cyanomelas. The sequence continues at coordinate 893,415 of VXBP01004577.1, forward strand.
CTAGTTTTCTATAGAGAAGGAAGTGCTTAAAAGGTACTGAACAAAGCAAACAGAAATAAATAAATTTCTTGGAAAAGGCAGGGTTTCTCATCTTTCTCACTCCAAACTCAGTGAAATCGGGGTAATTACGCCGAGCACAAAATAATGCATTCCAGCATTCCCTATTATACGCTCAATATGCCTTGGAAATGAGCACATCGCTGCCTCCCAGAAATAGCTGTTTGCTCCCGTTCGTGTGTCACACGTTGTCACTGGCTGTGGCTTTGCCTGGCTAGGCTTGAAAGGCAGGCACGAGACATCATCGGAGGAGCTTGCCAGTACAAATAACGTCAGTGATGAATGGCTAATGATTATAATAGACAGGGCGAAATGAGAAAATGGAACATTTTGGTGACTGCTTTGCACACGACTCAATGGCTGATGATTTTACGAAGATGGCAGGGAGGGTGGCGGTCCTTGTCTTTTCTTCCCTGTCAGAGTGCAATTACAAATAGCCTGCCTGCTCCCACTTGTGATTTTAAGCAAAGCCCAAGGAAACTGGCGATCCTGCCCCAGCAGGGCAACGCACAAGAGTACTCTCCATGAACTGATAGTCTGTTTATCTGCTTAATCTAATTGCATACTGATTTTCTGCTGAAATTCTGCTAGAGACTTTTCTTAAAAATGTGCCTAGAGCCATAAACCCAGGAACCATTAAAACTGTTTTGGCAAGTTGCTCCCCTCGAGTCCCTGTGAAGCAACATAACCACCGGTACAAATTACGGGCGTTCACGGTTACGTAAGTGCCATCCAACTCAAAGGAAGGCAGCCGCTGCTTGGAAAGCACCTGTCCTGACCCACGGATGACACACTGCTACTGCCATCACAGGAAACAAAAGATAGAGCAACATGATTGAGCAAATGCAGAACCAGCACAAAGAGAAAACTTATCTTTCAGGCTCTGGTGGCCTCTTATCAGGCACGGACACATGGCTGGTAGAACAACACGGGGAATTGCTCCCCACCTCCCAGCTACACAAAGACAAAGCAACTGGGCTGTGCAGGCAGAGCAGGGAATGTGGGCTGGGGATGGGGGAGGCAGGCAGGCAAAGCCCAGTGCCCTTCATCAAGATGAGTCTCACGCCGTTGCCCTCTAGCTTGACCTCATTTTACATTGAGCCCTCCCCACTGGACACAGGAACTGCCACCTTCCCCCGTGTCCATGCTACCCGGGACAGACAGCCAAAGCTCCTCAGCCACAGAGGCACAGCTGCCAAGATCCAGCAGAATGAAGCATCAAGCCCTTGCCCTGCATGCTCTGGAGTGGGGTAGGTGGGCCTGGGGTGCACCCCATGACCACTGTTAAAGGCACAGTGATACCATGCCACTGGGTCTACCTGCAGAGGACAACATCTGCCCTGATGAGGGGACTTTGAGAGCCATTTTGCTCTTTATTCTTTATAGCTTGGGTTCAATCTCACAACCAGGCTCCAAGTGGGCTCCCAAACTCTGCCAGAAGGCAACTGAAAATTAGGAGCTGAAAGCTTTTGGTGAATTTGGGCCACAGGAAGGATCAAAGAAACCAGAAAAACTCCTGATTTGGAAATAAATCCACACTGAAGAGCCATGGAATAATGGAATTCATATTTTCAACTGCAATGTCTCAGCAGCTCTCTGCCAGCCCCTTACCCAGCCCCGGGCAACAGCCTTGTTGTCACTGCTTGTTTCTTCAAGGAAACCTCACAGCACACCTCCTGCTTCAGAAACTGCCATAGGAACAGGGTCGGCTGCATACAGGGGTCAGAGCAGCCATACCCTGGAGCGTGTGAGAGAGTCGCAGGGAGCAGCATCGTGCTTTCGCAGAAGCATTAGCAGAGGGAGAGCAGGAGCTGCTGCTGCTGGCACGGCTGCTGACAAAGACCCCAGCTCCTTCACCTGTGACATGGTCCCTCTGCTCAGTGCCCTTCCCTCTGCAGTGTGGCTTGAAAACGCAGGTGGAGAGAATGTGATGCCTCGGCCTGACCTAACCTCAGTGTTTGTCCATCTGTGGAACACACCAGTGTGTGAACAAGCTCTCATCCCTTGGCTGGGTGGCCATGGAAAATTGTGGTTTTGCTTAAAATACCACATTCTACTGGGCTGGTTGGGAGAATTTCTGAGAGATGCTCAAACATAACTGTCCGAGTGCTACCTGAAGGAAATCCACATCCTTTGTCATGGCTGTCACCAAACAAAGAGGCGACTAGAAAAGAGAATGACAGGGTATTGGAAAGGGGGGCAGATAGGAAAAGAGGAGATTGTTGCTTGCTGGCTGGTTTAGCAAAACACAATGCGTTTGCACAAATCCCAGAGTAAATCAGGGCAAGAGGTGAGGCTGGCATTAAATGGGACAGCCAAGGCCAGGCTTTCGCTGCTTGGGATGAGCCTTTGCCCCACACACTCCTCTCAAACGTGCTCCTGCCTGCACTGTGTTTTAGGCAGACGCCCCTAGCATGAACATGTCTTTGCCCCACACACTCCTCTCAAACATGCTCCTGCCTGCACTTGGTTTTAGGCAGACATCCCTAGCATGAACACGGCATGAGCCTACCTCCTCCGCAGCCTCCACATGGAAGTGATGAGACAGGCAAAGCCAGACAGCACAGATAAAGGCACAGCCAGCAGCACTGAGCTTGGCCTTGCTCGCAGCCCCACAACATACGTGTCCTGCTACCACCGCGAGGGCTGCCAGGGAGCAAGGCTGGACCAGTGCCAGTCCCTCACACCCTTCCCGGGGTTTCCAAGCCATTTTTATATGCTTGCATTTCAGTTCCCCTGGTGAGCATTGCACAGGGACTGGATTTCGTGCAGACGCTGCCTTTTCTATTCTCTCAGAAAAAAAATCTTTGCTGGTGAGGCACCCCAGTGAGCTGTGCCATGCAGGCAACTCCTGGGAGCATCTCACACCTGCCCCTTGGCCAAAACAAAAATAAAAATCAGTCACCCAGCTCCTCCAACCCCAAACAGGGATCAGCACTGCAACTTGGAGATCCAGCTGTGAGACTAATCTAAGCCATACAATTTATTTTCCAATCAGTCTTCCAAACCCCTGCAGCCAAAAGCAGCCCAGGACACACTGTGTCCAGAAGGCTTTTGCAGCCAGAGCAGAGGGAAATACCCCCGACCAGAAACCTTGCGGCATTGTCTTTCCTCAGAGGGTAAATCAAGCATTGCACTCTGAAGCACACGCCAAAGGGCTCTGGGTGTAAATTCCGCACGCTCTGTGAGCTCCCTCCGGTTGGGGCAGCTGTCCCAGGATGCTGGCAGCAGCCAAAAGAGACAGCTCTGCCCCCCTCAGCCAAACCCCATCACACCACTGCATCTCACACAACCCCGTGAAGCACCAATCCTTGGACTTTGAAACAAAGAGAAAAAAAAAAAACCCAACACAACGGGATAGACTCTCACATATTTACGGTAAGGGAGAGAAATGGTAAAGTAGTTTTACATGGTCTTTTTTTTTATGCACAATATTAGACAGGTCCATTCTGCAAAACAGGCTACAACAAAACCCCAAAAATAGCTTAAGAAATCCTATTCAATTTCCCCTGTTCAGGGATCCTGTGCTTCACAGTATTATGTGAAAAGACGTTTCCTGCGCCCTACCCAGACACATCACATGGATCACTGGACTGCCTGATCGACTTTGTTCCCGTGGACATCATTTATCTGTTTATTCCAGTATTTCACAGGTGTTCCGACAGCCCCCGCCTCTTGCATCAAAAGCATCTGGCTGGACACTTCCACCTCTAAGTGCGGAGGATTGCACACATCCCCCACAACTGAAACCCCTCAGTTCCGTTCGCAAAAGGCGACAAAACCTGGGTTTTGTTTTCCCCTCGGAACCAGCCTTTTATGTCTTTCAGTAATCGTTCCACATTCATTTTTAAGCAATTTCTCAGTAATTCACATTCCCACTAAAAGCTCCCTGCACTCCCTGTTATTCCTCAATCACAGCCGTAATTGCGGCTACGCTTTTTGTCTGCTTTTTGTCTTTTCTGTCTGCCGCAGCTGATTTAAGGTGGTCCAGGGTGTGGGGCCGCGGGCTTCGTCACGCCTGGGTGAGCCCCACGCTGCCCCCACCCACTGACAAGTGCACATGGGGTTCCCAGACAGTCAGGAATGAAGCCATCCCTGTTCTCCCCGGTGAAACAACAACAACAGAGTATTAAAACAATTCGGGCTTGGCTTTTATCACTTGAGCCTAAAAAAACCCAAAAGAACCCTCAATACTCCTGGGCACAGTTTACCAAATTCTCCTATTTCTGTGTCGCGCAGGTAAGGGTGGGGCGAGGGCTGGGGAGACGAGGCAAATGGCCGCTCAGAGGACCCAAGTGTTTACCGTGTATTTTCAGCTGTTAAATGAGCCGGTCCCTGCTGACCTCAGTCCTGGCTGCCTCCGAGCTCTGTGCCCGACCCACCCCGGTGTGAAGGGAGCAAGGGGCGATCCTCGCTCCACCCCACGTAAAACGAATGGATGAAAGGGAAAGGAAGGGAGTCGCGAAGGTGGTGGGAAGGCTGCTCCAGGGCACAGAGGCATCAATTTTAAACGGAAAGGGTGCGCTGGCAGCTAGAGACTGGGGGTACTGGAGTATTTAATCATTTAGGAAACGATTTCCATCTGCGCGAGAAATTGCCTGGACCTAAGTAGAGACAGCGGCTGCTTCAGTCTTTAGCATTTCAAGACAGAACGAAACGATGCATTTGATCACTGAATGAGCCCGCTCGGGGTGAAAACAAGCACGGCTGTTACCTGTTTTAATTGCATACTTCAGCGTCGTTCTGCAGTTCAGTAAAATTTCTTCCAAGGTCTGTGGCTGGTCTGCCAGTTCCCAGTTATATTCCTGGAGCAGCTCATTTGGGTAGTGGAAATCAATAACTTTCGTTGATCTATCAAAACTTTTTGCCACATACTGAAGTAAAATGTCCACAACGTCTTGGAGGAAAGACATAGTTGTTATTTCTCCATTGCATGCCGGCAGAAGATCTAGGAAGGGACAAAGGAAAAGTTAACTTAATTTTATGATCATGTAAACAGGTTTAAGACAAATTTTTCTCCCATTTATGTTTAATACAATAGGCTTTGTTTTCATTTAGGAAGCAAAACGGGAAGAAGAGATGTTAAGGAACGTTCTGAGTGGTAATCGTTAGGTTTTGATGTTCTATCTAAACCGGCAAATTTTACGAATTTTTTAAGATAAAAGGAGCAAGGAGGGAAACAAAAAAAAAGGGAAAATGAATCTCAGGCAAAAATCAAGATTGGGAAACAAGCCGCACACAAGCGGCAAAAAACTGCCACGTACCTCGTGGTAAAATACCTTCTTTGGGGCTCTCTAACGCAAAGAACTTGTTGACAATTCAATAGAGCGGCCTCGGGCGATGTGGCACGGTCTTAGCGCACACGCTGGTATCTTTTGTTTGAGCGCGAATGCTCAGGCAGAGATGAGCTGTAGCGGAACCCCCCAGTCTGGGGGAGCGGTCAGGCAGCGGCACTGGGGCAGCTCTTTGCCCAGAGCACAGCTCATCCCGATCTACCGGCAAGACGTGAGCATTTCTGGCCAGTGCATCTCTGAGAGGATCGGGCATCTATTTGGTAGCAGAGACGCTACCTCCAAGGTCAGAAAAGATGAAGTGCAAAATTGGCTCGAATTAAAATAAATGGGTAAGAGCGTGTTCTTTCTCCCTCTTCCCCTCAAACCTTAACTACACCACAGGAACTTCAGCGAGAAGGTCGCTGCTGTCACTGCTTCTGAGAAGAGCAACCCGCGGGCTAAAGCACGCCGCGACTTCGTTGATAATTTTCCAGGGTATTTTTATTTCTGTAATAGTCGTTTGTTGTGGCTTTTTTTAGGCCTCCGCCAGCTTGATGCCGGGGTTGTGAAGGACAGGGCCGGGGCGGGGGTCGCGGGGCTCCGCGGAGCCGCCTCCCACCGTCGGGGCCCCGCGCGGCGCGGGCAGAACCTCGGCCGCCCTGTCGTTTATCGCGGGGCGCCATTACCTGTTGAGTGCAGGAAGGCGTAATTCACCTCTGCCTTCTGGCAGCCGCAGGGCTTTTTGTCGCACGTACAGGCTGGCCGCGGCTCCGCTGCCCCCGATGCTGCCCTAGCGCCGGTTTCCACGGGCTTCTCGGCATCTCCGTAGAGCAGGGCTTGACAGCGACATGGACACAGGGATCAGCCCCCGGCTTCCACCCCGGCCCGCCGCCCCCCCGTCCCGGGGCAGGGCCCGCGGTAGCCCACCGGCGCCCCCCCGGGCGCGCAACCTCGCCCCACCGCGGGCCGCCCTTACCGCACAGTTTGTTCCCGATCCCTCCCGTGAACTTCTGGGCAACCTGGCACCAGGCTCTGGCTGCAAGAGAGAAACCGGAGAGGAAGGTCCACGGGGACGCCCGTGGACGCCTCGTCCGAAGCCCGGTACCCCTCCCCAGGAATCCTCCGCCCTGCCGAGCCGCGCCGGGCCGGGCAGGGCCAGAGCCGCCGTCGGTGCCCGCCGCCCGTGGCCGCTGCTTCCTTAATGGGGTCTCCGGCAAGCGAGGTAACGCTCCGGGCCGGTCCCGCCGGGCTGCTCAGTCGCGTTCCTACCTGTGCCGGGGCTCTCGGAGGCTGCCGAGCCCTCCTCGGCGCCGAAGGGCCAGAAGCCGGGGCCGGGGCTCGCCATAGCAGAGCCGAACCGGCGGGGCGGGCGGGCAGCACGCGTTGAAGCCCCGGCGGCCCGAGCGAGTGTGCGTGAGTGCGGGAGCGCGCGAGCGGGTAAGTGCGCGCGCCCGCGCCGGGCGGTGGCGGCGGCGGGAGGGGGTAGAGCGGCGGTGGGGGGCGGGGGCACTCCGGGCACGCGTGGGTGGAAGCGACTCCCGTGGGCGCCCTCGAGGCGTGCGCCCGCCGAGCTGCCACCGCCGCTGCTGCCCTCGGGGCGGTACCCCAGGAGGTGCCCTGGGGAGGGAGGTTCCCCGCCGAGGCGGGCAGCGGTGGCCGTTGTGAAGGGTCTTCCGCACCGTACACCAGAGGGGACAGAGGCTGGACTGTCGGCTGGGACCCCGGCCCGGCCTGATTTGGGGCTGCGGCTGCCTCGGGGGGGTGAAGGTGCCTTGTACCACCTGCAACCCACCGACAGCCCCTCGGAACGACCGCTCTGGCGAGGCGCGGGCGGTGTAACGCAGTTGCTGAGAAGAGAGACAGGATGATTTTTCTTCCAGCCCCGGTGCCCCGAGAAAGAGGATGAGGCTGGGACACCGATCCCTGAGGCTACCTGAGAGCGTTCCCAGTCGTATGGGCTTTAGTGGCTGAGAAATCCCCCTCCCCTCCTTCACCCCGCGCTCCGGCGCACCTTGGCGGCTGCGAGCAGGGCACCTTGGCGCAGCAACCAGGCCACAGCCCCTCCGCAGACGGCCGGTCCCGGGGCGGGGAAGGGTCAGCCCCAACGAGTCCTCTTCGCACCCCTGGCCCGGCCCCGCCGCAGTGACCGGCGGGGATCCTGTCGAGCCGGGTCATCGTGGAGGCGGCACCGGTGGTGGAGGGGCATGTGTGGGGCTGGATCGGGATGGGTCCTGAGCAGAGGGGTCCTGGTCGCGCTCCCGCGGCTGTGACGGGAATACACCTGCTTGGCGACAGCCCCTGACACCTGCCCCGGGGTCTCTCCTGGCATTTTCCCCGAGCACCCCCATCGCAGATGTGGAGCGCGAGGTGGAACTGTCCGCCCCCTCCAGCCCCATGGGAACATCAGGTCTTGGACATCAAGTGGTGGAACTGGAGAACAATCGTTCCCTTTTCGTGCCTGTCTGAAAGCAACCAGATCCCTCTCATCTATTCAATGGGATCACGGAGCCTTCCCTGCCATGGCTGCCTCTCGTTCCGCACAGGAGGGATTTCAAACCCTGCCTCGCAGAGACAGCCAGGTGACACTATGCCAGGCCAGCTGTAGATGGGCATCCAAGGGCATTTCTCTCCACTTCCTATATGCACGGACATCGTTACTAGAGCTGTCTCCCCGCAAAATCTCAGAGAAACATCTGGGTGGTTTAAGACATCGCCTCGATAGGAACGTAAAAGAAAACCAGCCCAGGCATCAGCTTGTGTGAATTCTCTGTTCCAGTTTCCAGATCACATCAGCTCCAAGGAAACATAGAGGTGCAAGAGGGTGCTGAACCCTCTTCCCAGCCTTGCTTGCTCAAGTCCCAGTCCATCGTGTTTTGTCAGTTCTCGGTTCAATTCAGACACTGATAACCGCATCACAGCCTTGTGCACTTTTATTTCCTCTTTAAATAATACATGAGAAAGCAACTTAAAACAGATTTCAAAATTTAAACAATGTACAGCAATTTTTACATTGCGGCAGATTTTAGTTTGGTGCATAGCCTATCAGGATGCAACGTTTACCTGTCTCTGGGGAAAGGGCCAAGTTTGTAGGGGGAACAGAACAAAAACCCAATCCCAGTGGCTCGCTGCCACCGCCAATCACAGTATTTCCGAGAGCTAAGCAAAGGAGCAGGACCAGGCCTTTATACAGGCATCATGAAAATCGCCTACTCTGGCTTTGCAGCTGCGAACGTGCAATTATTAATCCTGAAAGGAAGCACAGCAATTATCTGTGTGGTTTCCATGAAATAAGGTCTTCTGAACAAGGAATCTGGGGAACATTTGATCGCAGTAGCTACTGCTTTTATTTCCGCTTAATTTCTAGTGGAACTGATTAAGAATAATCATTACATTTAGGCAGCAATCAACCAGAGAGTGTATTTCTATTCCTTTCTTGGCACCCCAGAGATTAAGATTCCTCAAAATCTAATGCAAAGGAGAACAAAGCAAACACAATTTAAAAGTTCATCACTTAGTCACAAAGCTCAGAGGCAGAAGAGGACTGGATATACCACCCAGAAATGGACAACTTCAACATAAGGTTTATACACACAATACTGACTTTCAAAACTGGCTACTAGCTTTACGCTGAACTCAGCAATGAAACTGCCACAGTATGCTACCCAGGTAATAATTTCTGTTTGTTTTCGTTAGAGGGACACTTGCCACAAACAATTCATTCCAAAACGCAGGCATTGTAAACTAAAATGAGCAGAATTTTCCCTATGGTGCTCTTGTAATTTTTAGAAACAATTTATTAGAAACAATAACTAAGGTTTTCTGAGAGTGCCTATGGGAATCTGAAAGCTTGACTAGGGAACTATAAACTGATCTATTTTAATTGGATGGGACTGATGAATTGCAAAAAAGAAAGAAACATGCATTGAGGAAAGTAAAACTAGATTTAAGATGCTTAATGTGTAATAATATGGAGACATAGCAGTGGTACCCAAGTTTTTTATATTAAGTTGTTTTGAAGTATATGGTATGCGACTGACAGTGTCCCTTTGCAACAGTGTTGGGCTGTAAACCACAGTCATTCATATTCACATGAACACATGTTGTAAACTTGAAACATCGGAGATTTTTAACAAAAAAAAAAGAAAAGAAAAGCAAGCACATGGTATAAAATGATAAAAAAGCTTATGCTAATAAAGCCAAATGGCAGCGGGAACGGCAGCAGCAGCTAGAACTGCTGGATAAGGCGCCGGCGCTGTGAGGTCTTCCGCAGCAGTCGTCTGTAGTCATAGGGATTATCTTCGGTTTTACCCTCTTCCAGGGAGCTTTCTGCAGCCCTCGACCTAGGGATTAAGCGCAAGAGTGTTTTCAAAATTAAAGGCAAAACATTTACCTTGGCAAACACTCCTAATTGACTGCTTAACCTCCACCCACGGGGGTGAAAAAATGAAAGGAGAAAGAGAAAAAAAACCAGCTGACTTTGCTAGGCCTCTTCCTGTGGTGCATAAAGCAGGCACCTTGGAACAAACATGTTATAGACTAATAGCAGATGAACACAGAATAACAACGTGTTCTTCTACAATAGGGACATAATAGAAGGACACAAAATCATTGGGAACATGGGGTGCTTTGCAGAAGCGTTTGCCTGATGGTTACTGAACCAGAATTTCAGCTGGAGTAAATGTGTTTGCTCTGCTTTTAACCTGCCTGTGGAACTCTCTGTAAACATCCCTCTCATTTTATTTTACTTTTTTCAGATGGTAAGATGCAGCTTTGCAGCCACCTGTGACAGGCCGAAACGGTGACCAGGCACCAAGTGCTACCACAAAGCAAGATTAAAAATAAAAGTAAATTATTTAAGAAGTACATGATCTGAAATTATTACAAAAAATAGTAGCATACCACAGTGAAAGTGTTCCCCTTCACTGGTCCTTCACCAGTGCTGGAGGTCAAATAAAAAAATGACCGTATTTTCTTTAGACGCAGGTGACTTCATGTGACGGATACTCAAGTGCAGAAATGTTTATTTATTGTGTCTGTTTGCCCTCAGAGGTAATAGTGCACATTTAAAAGTTAGAGTTGTCTTCACTGTGCCTAATGAGGATGCAATCAGGGCAGCACGAAGTAAGAAATTCCTTTTAGTAAGTTCAGTGGCAAAATGCTCACTCTTCTAAACCAGACCTCGAGTGACAGATTTGCTGTCATTAACTACCCTAGAAATACAACGTTTTCCAGGGGACGTAAACTACACGGTCCTCCCCCGATACTATTTTTAATTCCCAGCCTTCACAACAGAGTCAGATCCTACCTGAAAAACTGTCAAAAATGAAATGCACGAAGGGCAGAAAACACTTTCTCTGTTGCTACAGTTACTCTTTCAGAGCCAGGCTCGGGGTTTCTCTTAAACCCTTGACCTCGAAGATACAAACGTAACAAGATGTATAAATTCAATTGCCGTGTTCAATGCCTGTGGGTGCAGCAGCAGGGTGGGAATGTGAATTTCCTTAGCCCAGCAGAGGTCACCCTCTAGGAAGTCTATGAGGGAAAGGAGGAGGTCGAGCAAACCCTCTCTTCAGGGCTTTTAGTTCGGGATGTCCACCTCCTCGTGGCCCACCACAGGCTACGCTGCTACAGGACAGCAGGAGAAGGCAGCAGTTACGCTGGTGTCTTATCGGCCAAAAGCAGACAGAAAGTTCGGCACACGTTTGCCCTATTAAAAACCTAACTGATCAGAAGTACAATTTTTAAATTCTGGTTTAGTTTAATTTTATTTTAGACCAAGCATTTATATTATGTTATCTGCCCATCTCATCTAGCACGTGGGAAGATAAAAACCAGCAGGGAGCCTGAACACCAATGAACACACTTGTTCCTGCTGCATGAAGATGGGAAAATTTCTGCTTTACAAGTTAATTTGGCGAGATTCCATGAATACAAAAGTAGATTTCTGTCTCATTTGAAAGCATGTATTTTTTTTGAATCTTCCAAATATCTGAAAGATATAAAATATTTAATTTTTGCTATTATTGTTTTGTATGAATTACCGCTCAGTAGCTCTTAAAATCGAAGTCCTGCGCTCAGGTAGGTGTCTCTTCCTTCTTGCGGTAGAAATGCTGTCCTTTGAGGGGCAGTCAGCAGATGAAATTTCTTGATAGTAGATATCTAAATCTAGCACTTTGCTCAGACTGCCAACAAATAAGTTCACCAAGTCAACAGTTTGATTTCTCAACGCTACATTCAAAAATAAAGCAACCAAATACTTCTAGATTCTGTGTCAATGATCTAAGGACAAACAGATACACACACGAAATCAGTCTCTCAAACGTGACTGCACTGTGACGCAGATACTGAGTATGTTGAAACGCTAACGACTTTTATATGTTAATAACGCAGATATATGATTGAAGTTGTTTGAGTTTGCCATTACGTGCCATGAAGAGGCAATTTTATGGCGTAATTAATCTGACCTATTTTAAAAATATCTTTGAGGAAGAGACGAGTCATTTTCCCAAAGATTTTCCTCTGGGTACAAGAGCAGAGTGTTAAGGAACTAGTTCAGGTATCGGTGTCGATGATGCAGATCTCGTATTTTGTTAGATGACTGCTGTCCAGAGTATCGTATGTACCAAAAAAATTCAACACAACATCCAGTTTAGAATGGCTAAGAAAAAGAAATATCCTAAAAGCAACCTGAATAAAGAACTTCAGAACTCAGTTACCATTGAAATAACTCCCTGATTTCAGTCGCTATGTTCTACTATCACAGAGCCATCACAAGAAGGAAGACGCAGTCATGGAACTGTAACTAGATGATTAAAAAGTAACTGAGGCCAAATGAGGGAAAACACTAGATTTAGATTTTTATTCTGAACGAGAGACAAAAAAAAAGTGTGACTGGATCCAGCAGACCTCAGAAAAGAGCTGCATTAGGCCAGACATGGGGTACACAGACATTAAGTGAATCCTTTAAGCAGTGGTGTAATCACGTGCAGTTGAACTGTGGCTGAATGAAGCTAGATGCTGTGAGCACACACAAAGTGCATACAATGCCATTTGACTTCCTTTAAGATATGTATTTTAGACACAGAGTTTGCCTTCCACAGGGTCAGCTGAGGATAGTGGCTAACGCCCATTCAACTTGCAGGTATGACCAGGCCACCACGGCACGCATGCTGCGGTACCACAGCCACGTCACTGGGGAGCAGCAAAAAAGCTGAAGTATAGAAACAGGTAAAATCAAGCCATGATATCTATCAGGGCCCGTGAACCAGGCCTGCAGCACACATAAGGATCTCAGATACGAAAAGGCAGAAAATATCTGTTATTTGCTTTATTGCTGCAGAGATCCATCGAAGCAAATTAGTCACACTGTGAAGAAAAAGTTCTGGCTGAAATTTCAAGGGCCACTCTTCTTTACCTGTTGGTAATTACTCATTTAATTTTTTTTAGGATGTGCTTCCAAGCAGTTATGTATTTTTATGGGGATAATTTTATCATTCTTTGTAGTTTTGAGAACAAAAAGAGAACTGGCTGCTTATTTGCTTTAACTAGAATTTTCAGGACCCGTAGCTATTTCTGTACCTTTGATGTGGACCTTATCTTCACTTATTATTATGCTTGTGTTGCCATGGTAAAGGGCCATGCTGTAGTAAAATTGAACAACTGGTTTCTATAATGGATTTTCTTCATTTAAAATTGTATAATTTAACTTGTATACAATGTCCTTCCTGTGAATCACTGCACTGCCACGCTTTTCTAAATGCTCTACCCTGCTGTTTGGAATACAACTAAGAACTATTTCTAGAGTACTAAAGGGACAATGAAAAACATTACCTTTCTTTTCTTGGTCTTCGTTTTTCATCTTGTATTGACTTCTACAAAAATACAAATTAATTAAAAACTATTAAGAGGAAACCTTACATGAAGATGCAATTAATCAATATGTTAGGTAGGAGAGTGTTACATATTTTTTGCTACAAGAAAATATAGAGAATTAAATTTGATGAGCAAGTGTCCCAAGAAAATACCATACTGGAATCTTTGAGACTGAGAATGGGATGAGCATTGTTACTTGCAAAATTTCAACTGCCATACTATGAAGAAAAGCTAAAGGAATCCGAACAGAAAAGGAGACCCAAACCTTCCAAATATCTGCATTTGTTTTAATGAAGCTGACAACACTATCTCACTGAGGCAAATTTATTGTGATGCCATTGCGAATTTCCAGGAACACAGGCAGCGCAGCGGGAGCAGGCATAATCTTGTTCTCATTAATGTCAATGCAGTCTTGTCGTAAGGTTTAGTAGAATAAAACAGACAAGGTCCCATTTACAAAGCAGTTCACCAGGTGGCAAAAGCACCTTTAGGATACAAGACATCTAGAAACGCACAGGATAGATGGTTTGTAGTGAATATAAAGAATCGCTTGTCTCCAATAGATTTCTCTCCCTCTAGCCAAAACAATGCTGTGTTGAGCATCCAAAACATCCCACTCCAACAGTAGTGTTTTTAAGTGCACAGTGTCTTAATTTGGGTCTTAACTGTCTTTATTGCAGAGGAGTGATGGCTTATTGGAATTAGTGACAGTAAAGCCACCGAGAATCAGGAATCCTGATAGATTTCAGGATGTGGGCAAACGGACAAGACATGTAATTTCAAGACGATCCAGCCTAAAATAAACTTCTAGCTCCTTGTATGAACAACGACCCATTGTCAGACTTAATTTACACCTCTATACCCCTTCAGCTTATCTGACATGCAAGGAAATGAGTGAGAATGGAAGGTGTCTAATTACTGTCTGTGGAATTACATGAGACAAATATCTGGTCTTGCAGAGTATGAAGAAAGTTCTTCCAAAAATGAACTGTTGTGCTGGCAGTTTCAGTTGATCTGGGCTCGATAGTCATCTGCGAACACTTGCAGGTCACAGAGATTTTTAATAAGGTGAGAATCCATGATATCTGAGAAAGCTGACTACCTTTAAGTACCTCAGGCTAGAGCTTAGTGACTTACCTAGGCCTAAGGATTTAAGAACTAGCCCTTAGTTCCTTCTAAGCTTCAGTGAATAGTTGTTTATGCCAAACCTTTCCATTACTAGTGGATTTAATATTAGGAAACCAGGCTTCTATTTTTTACACTCTCTTGAAAAATACAACTAATTGAAGGTAATATTAATACCTTGAAAAACTACTGCGAGATATTTGTTTAAGAATTCCCTGGCATTACTGCAGCTTTTATTTGCACTGATGTGATAGCTGTTTTCTGATACAGAGCTGGCTGTGCATCCAATTAGCTTTCAGAAAATACTATGTTCCTGACTGCACAGTCCCAGTTTTCTAAATATACATTTGCTTCAGAATTACCCTTTCTCCTCAGAAGTCTCCTAATACAGAAATCAGTGGCATCATTTTAATTTCCTCTCACCAATCTCGCTATCACAAAACTAAATCTTATTCTCACAGGCCAGTTTATTTTTAAGGATATCATTTCTTCTTGGAATACCACTGTTCCAAAGCTGTGTTATTTCAAAAGTCCTATAATAAAACATGGCCATATTTGTCTTTTTTGGTATGCCAGACACAACTCTCCCTAAAGGCCCCAGTGACACCTTCTGTCGAAAGGAGAAGCAATTGCTACGGTTAGTTTATTAGCTGGGCTCTCACCGGCTGTTAAAATAGGTCACTTCCATACAGGCACCTCGAGCAAATGAGTTTAATTGCTTTTTTGTTGGAACCACTTTCTGAGGTGCTTTTACATTTTCTCCCTTTTTGCTAACTCGCTTGCCATTTTTTCTACATTTAAGGGCACCGAAGTCAAGAGTGGGAAGCAGCCCGTGTTCGCTTAGCTTGGGGCCAAAGGCTATATATAGAGGCACTCAAATGCATTAGTCTCCTGGGCTGCTGGTATTTGCCAATTCCTCCACAATCACAATCTGACACATTTGTAAAGGAAGTTGCAGTGTGCATACTAATAGAGCCTATTTTAATATTTGCTCTCTCCGCAAGATCAAGTACTAATTTAGATGCCCAAAATAGCTCCCCAAATGAACCTGGTTCTCTCGCGTGCCTTACAAAGAAACTACAGACAGCGGGCACTTTATGTGGGTATCTATTGAAAATGCACATCAGGAACGTAGGTAAGTTTAGGTACAAAAGGAAGAATTGGCCTGGCTTAGGTCCCCAGTCAGGGTAACTCAACTTCAGTTCTAGTTTGAAATGTGAAGCCTCTAGTCTGCCTTGCAGCAGGGCACAGCTTTTGTGTGCCATTAGAAATTCATACAGGGAATTGGACAATTAGAAAGCAAGCTTAGGTGTGAATTACCTGGCATTTTTAGACTATGAAAGCTTGCTAAACTCACATGTATTAGCGTGTAGTAGGAGGAGTCTTCGGGATTATTTAGAGTCTTGGGCTTCCGTGGCCTCCTTGGATGTCTCTGCAATGGGCGAGAGTCTTCTACTTTGGCTGCAACTGTGAAAAAACAGAAGAGAGCCATGCTTGTTTCTTCAGAGGAAGGAACACTTCTACAAAAACACTTTCACCAAAGAGAAAAAGAAAGTCCATACAGCGACTTTTACTGCTTGCTGTAACTCAAGAAAGCAATTGTTTTGGGCATTTACATCACCAGAGTAGAAAAGAGAATTGCTTTGTGCATTGGAGTCCTGACTACACACATAGACACAACCCACACGGACACATGCCACATAACGAATGCCACGCTGGAACAGCACAGCAACCTGCCTGCCACAGGCTGCTTCTTCTGAAGAGGGCTTTGCAGGGTAGCAGACACTGGAGGGCTACCATCCCCTAACAGAGACCTGGGCGGCTGCGATGGCATCATTTCAGACTCAAATCATTGAGTGAGGGAATGAGGGAACTACCATTAGACCTCTGTCTCCTCTAGACTATCATGTTGTAGATTTTCCCCAAGGTCTCCCACTGAGGCTGTGTTGTTTCAAGCCACATCATGGACCACTGGACAACACAGTGTAACCATGTCCATCACATCTAGTGTAATCTAGTCTAGTGCACTTAACTTTTTGTTCTATTTCTAAAAAAAAGTTTTCTGCAAACAGGCAAAAATGTTTTAATTCTAATGGAAGCTATTAAAATAAAGAATTTAACACAAAAGATAACTGCTATCATCTATCAGTCTTCAAGCTCAGGGTCAGACTCTTAACTTGTGGGCTACTTTTGCTAGCACAAGGGAAACTAGACAAATATCTGGGATATTTGCTTGTTCAAAAGGCACATGCAATCCAACAGTGTAAAGAGAGGAGGCTGGCTCAGGGCTGTCACAGAGCCAACACAGAATGCAGAGTTCCTAATGTTCCATTCCTGGAAACCACAGAACTGACTCTGGGGAGCTGAGGGAACACCAATACACAGCATGGTGACACGGGCACCTCACATTCAGCTCCTGCTATTACAAATATTGAACAGGAGACTACAGCAATTCCTTCATAAGGAAGGAGGTGGGGATTGCACAGCAGAAGAAGATCAAAAATAGAGATGGATCATGGGGACACATGAATGATCAATGTGATCAATGAAGCCACAGCACAAGGTCTAGGCATGGTGAATCACGTGTCCAGGTACATTGCATTATCCAGTGCACTTTTATATCATCCTAGTCTTATCAAAGAAATATTCAGAGGACAATCATGAGGTAAAATATATCCTTACTCATAAATGAATGCAGTGAGAGGGTGGAATGAGGACCTAGCTCCTAATGAATTACTGAAGTATCTCCTGCTGATCATCCTTCACATGAGGCTACTTTAACTCAGTAACCAGATGTGCTAACTACAGGTGATTGAGTCTTGCAAAGAAAAATGTATTTTGTTCTCTTATGATCATCAGAAACCCTTTTACACAATAAAAATGAATGTTCTCCCAGGTACACAAGACATTTTTTTAATTGAAGAGGTAGCACAATAATTTAAATGAGAAATGATCAGTAATACATCAGCGTTGACTCTTGCAAATGAGCTGTGTGGGTTTTTTTTATTATGTCTGATAAATAAAGGCTTTTAAAGGTCATGTATATACAGAGAACTCAGAACAAATAACGTTAATTTAAACTGCAGTTGGATAATGATTACATTTATTGTTTTAGTTGCTTATCTGAAATGCAGACTGCTTCTCGTGTAATGAATGAACAAGTATCTTTCAACATTTTGCACGTAAGAGAACAACGGTGTTTTCCTAAGCTAGGGTACAGACAATTTGTGTGCAAAGTGTAGATGCAACACATTCTGAAAGTAACCTGCTTTAAATATAAATTACATTCTTTGAGTTGAATAGCTATAGTAGGCTTGACTGTGCTCTGGCATGGGCTGCTGTCACCCTGCTGCATTTCAAATGCGCTACCTGGAGGTATCTGAGTTTCCATTTGTGAGATGGTAAAGTTGTATCTTCCCTATTTTATATTTAAATGCAATAGGAGCCTAAACTGGAAACAATATCTGAAAAAATCCATACTTGAACATTCAGTGTAGTTGAGCAGAACCACCTAACCTCCTGCCTGTAGGACATACTAAACAAATGTGTCAAAGATGGTGACTGTAGGAAAGTCTAGAAAAAGAAGCCAAACTGAAGGCTTTAGGAAAATGGCGAGGAAAAGGCTCTCATAATACCTAAAGATCTTTCATTGTCCTCTAAGAATCCATCACTATGTGTGCTGTTACGTTATTCAATTAATCACTGTCAAACACAAAACGCATTATCGTATTCTAGACTGCAATTATTCCGACTGAAATTACTTGTACACTTCTTGTGTCTGTGCTGTGCAAAGAACACTCCTCTTACATTCAAAAACCATCACTTTGACAGAGTTTCAGTTTAAAACTATTTTTAACCTCAGATCATATCCTGTACATATGTATGAGCTGGGTAAAAGAAATTGCTGGTGTTGACTGACATTGCTGATGTTTGGGCTAGTAGCCTTCTAAGCTTGGAACTCCATCATTCCTTCTTAAAATTACAAAGGGCTGAAAATGCAACCTTGGGTTTTGTCTCCAAATTACAAGATAAATAAAAATAGTTTTATTGGTTTAGCTGTCTTTGTTTCACCCAAAGGTTTTCCTTCTGCACCTAGATTTGTGTGGTCATTGCTACTGAAACAAAGCTGATGTGGTAGTTGCGTGTTTTAGATAACTCGCTGCACAAAGTAAAATTGAATTTGTTACTAGTTTCTGATAATTCCAGATATCATTTACACAGTAGAGTTAAAGGTGGAAGGCAAATTAAATACCCAAGCCTCATAAACAGTGAGTTTGATGTGCTTGTTTTCCAGATGGCCTGTATCTTTCTGCACTAGGCAATGAAGCAGAAAGGAGTAAAATCATTCACTTATTAATAGCCTAATTATGCTGTTTCTTGAGTCCACTACAAAGGAAAGCTTTTTATTGAACCCCAGTCTCTCCACAGTAAAAATGTCTGTTTTTCCCTAAGACTTCAAGCATCTGTAGTAAGGTCTATGCTATGTGCTTTGTGTGTAAAAGGAAAACTTCCTTAAGGTTGTGTCCCAGTTGGTCATTACCACAGCCAAGCAGCTGGACTGAAAGACTCCCAGCTCTGCATCCAGCCCACGCAGTTATATTAGAATCATTCATTATTAGAATCATTAGGGATTGGAAGGGACCTCGAAAGATCATCCAGTCCAATCCCCCTGCCACAGCAGGATCACCCAGACCAAGTTGCACAGGAATGCACCCAAGCAGGTTTTAAACGTCTCCAGTGAAGAAGACTCCACAACCCCCTGGGCAGCCTGTCTACTCGAACAGGTGCTGTTAGTGTGGCAACACTCACAAGCATTACAAGTAAGGCAGAGGATAAACTGGGAACAAAACCATTTGATGCCATACAGACATTCCTTTCAAAGGTTTCACCAAGAGCAGGACAGGTCAAAGAACAAGCTGAAAGGAAGGAGGATATCCCTGAAACTGCTCAAAGTGCACGCAGTCCCTACTTGGTCAAAAAGAGACTTTGCTCTTGTGACCTGAACACTTTACTTTTGAACGTCTACAGCAAATGTCAGCCACACCTTAACCCATGTCCAGGAAGATAAATCTCTCTCCTGCCCATACCTGAAGCAGACTGTCAAAACACCTTTGGTCAACGGATGATGGAAAGTTTAATAAAAGTTAAGGTCATTCTCCATAAAAACGAGTGAATTACAGGGTTAGGGGTCCACAAAGGCATGTGAACAGTGTGGCTGCAGGGTAACATTAAAGAAGGTTTAAGAAATCAAAGGAATTTTCCTGATTCCTATCTGTGTTTGAGCTCGCTTGTTAACACCATCTCAAAGGAATCTCCAAATATGCACACACAATAAGAAAAAGGCCAAGGAAATTTAGGACCAGCCCATTTGGTGTATGTGCATCCTGAACACCAAAGAACAGAAACACACACACAATAAGAAAAAGGCCAAGGAAATTTAGGACCAGCCCATTTGGTGTATGTGCATCCTGAACACCAAAGAACAGAAACTGCAGAGAGCTGCCCATGATGGAAACATTCCACTATAAACAAGAGATGCTTGAATAAAAGATAAGCGAGTATCAACAGCCCTTTCGGTTGAACTGTGTCTCCACATTCTGACATACAATGATAAGCTTGGAAGACAAAGAGCTTGAGGAATCAACATCCATGGATGCTAATGTAAATTAACATATGACAACAGATCTTACACTGAAGACTGGAGAGTGGTTACAGCTGTGATAAGCATCTAAGTTAGGCCACCCGGAGAAACGGATAAACCTGTGTTCAGGTCCTCTAAGTGAAATGTTACACGCTTGACTCGGTGCAGTTCCACACCTTGCAGGGACAGATGCACAAAGCCTGGCTCACAATAAAGCACAAATTAAAGCAAGAGTAGCAGCACTAATTGTGTGTGTTTTGAACAGGGGCTTGGAGGTGATCAGAAAAATGCAAATATAGTAACTGGAATTTCAGGCCTTGATAATGAAAAGTTCACGGGTATTAATACTTAAAACTTTTATGTAGATACCTTTTTACTGTCCTAACTTTACACAGTGTGAGGATGTAATGACTCAGGTTTGGGATCTGCAGACAGAAAAGCATTGCTCTTGAACATATTGCTTTATTAGTAATTTTTAGCTATTGTTCATGTTTACTCAGCCAGATTTGGAAATCACTGCTGGTGACTGCAAATTCTTAGCAGTCTGGAAAAAACAGAAAGATTATTCTGGCACAGACCTTGAGCTAGGAACTGCAAGAGACTGAGAACTTTGCACAGAGCAGGAGTTAAGGGTGTTTGATCTCTCACACTCAAGTACTGCCATCCCCACTGAGGCAAGAAGTTTCAGTCTCTGGCTGACACTAATACACTCATCTGTAAGGGTCTGGTGACTGGATACTACTGCTACTTAAGAGAGGATGTACCCCATTTGCAAATCTTATGCTCTGCCCTGGATCTGACCAATTCCCAAAACAGATCTTGTGTGTCCTGGATGCATCATATACAAAAAGTCACTCTGTCATACAATAATTGAATCACAGAATGGTTTGGGTTGGAAGCAACCATAAGGATCATCTAGTTTTAACCTCTTTACCATAGACAGGGACACATTGTACAAGACCAGATTGCAAAAACTCCATCCAATGTGGCCTTGAACGCATTCAGTGATAGAGCATCCACTTCCTTGGGCAACCTCAGTAGCTGAGAGCAACTAGACAGCAGAAGTACTTGACTACTCTGCTTGCCTGCAGTCTCTTGCCTCAGTGCTTTCTGGGTGGCCACTCATGTACTAAGAAGAAAGACCAGCCAGTAAACACAGCTCTGCTCACACAGCTACACAGGCACAGTCTTCCTTGCACAGGCTGCCTATGAAACCCTAATGGTGCTGTGGCTGCCTAGAGCAGGAAGAGTCCTGGACGAAAACCCTGCTTGTCTCATTGCTTTGAGTAGCTGAACAGGTCCACAGCTTCACCAAAGTTTCTAGTACCACGTGAATTTCATTCTAAATATAGAGAATTCTCTTCTTGAGATTTTGTACTTGAACTGTCATTTAGTACTTAGAAGGATGGACACCGATTTTCATGTGGAGAAAAATGAAAAATGTTTGCTCCCATAATGATCAAATTCCCCTCACTTCAGGCTTTGACCTCAAAAAACTTGACAGAGGCCATTTGTGAATCTATTCTGACACCAGAGTAACCCAAGGCTCACTCATAGTCCAAAGGTGCAGTCCTAGCAAGCAGCCATCACACTTAGCTGAAAGCATTTAGTAAGCAAATACAACCTACTTAGGAATTGGAGCCGCAGGGAACATTGTTTATTCCAGACACCTCATACATTTTTATAAATATGAATAAATTCACTTAAGAACAACTTCACCTTGCGGATTTCAGATTAATTCACCATTTTTGCTCAGATGATCTTTAATAAAAATGTAAAGCCTGCAGATTAAACTAAACAATTTTATAAATGTGAGTATTTGTCATAGTGTGACACTCAGCTGTCCCACAGTTCCTTCCTTTCTGTGGGTAGCAATTTTATAAAATACTTTATCAGAGAAACCAGTAAATGCTCAAAGTCAACAATGGCCACCAAGTCAACAATGGCCACCAATCCGTAATGATTCTATGATTCTACTCACAGAGGGAAGTGGCTAAGTTTTCCTATCTGGCATGCAGCCATGAAATACTATTCATGTGTTATAGCTGTAACATGACATATAAAACTAGTGAAGCTGATGAAGAAATGTACATACCAAAGTAATTACAAATAGGTAAATGCTACATGATTTAAAGAACAGCTCAAGCTTAACAATCCTTGTCTCCATAAGGGTAGGTCAGCAAAGGTAGCCCTAAGGGGAAAGGGACTTGGGGGTCCTGGTGGACAACAAGATGACTATGAGCCAGCAATGTGCTCTTGTGGCCAAGAGGGCCAACAGCATCCTGGGGTGGATCAGAAGAGGGGTGGTTAGCAGATCAAGAGAGGTTCTTCTCCCCCTCTACTCTGCACTGCTGAGACCACACCTGGAGTATTGTGTCCAGTTCTGGGCTCCTCAGTACAAGAGGGATGTGGAGCTGCTGGAGAGAGTTCAGTGTAGGGCAACAAAGATGATAAAAGAGGTGGAGAACCTCCCTTACGAGGAGAGGTTGAGGGAGCTGGGTCTCTTTAGCTTGGAGGAGACTGAGGGGTGACCTCATTAATGTCTATAAATATGTGAAGGGTGGGTGTCAGGAGGATGGAGCTGGGCTGTTCTCAGTGTCATCTAGTGCTAGGACAAGAGGCAATGCTTGTAGCTGGAACACAGGAGGTTCCACATCAATATGAGAAGGAACTTCTTCCCAGTGAGGGTGACAGAGCACTGGGAGGGGCTGCCCAGGGGGGTTGTGGAGTCTCCTTCACTGGAGAGTTTAAAACCTGCCTGGGTGTGTTCCTTGGTGACTTGGTCTAGGTGATCCTGCTGTGTCAGGGGGATTGGACTAGATCATCTTTCGAGGTCCCTTCCAATCCCTAATGATTCCATGATTCTATGTTTGCTATAACAAACACTCACTTAAGACATTGCAGTGTTGTGATTGAGTTCTTAGACTCAATTGTGTTGTGTGTGAGTGCTTAGACTCCAACTGGATCATAGGCAAGAGGGGGAATTACTGCAATGTATTGTCTTCCTTCAATATCCCACGTGGAGCTCATGGATGGAAACAGTCTTTCTGTCACACAAATGATGTTCAAATCTAGCAAGTTCACATTCCACAAGGAAGGAGACTTTTCAGTGAACCGTTTAGCAGTTGTAAACATGTCTATGGGGTTATAAACACGCCATCAATCCATACCATACATGAGCAGCTGAGACTGGCATCTGCTGCCCAACCCACTGTGTTGCAGAGTGAAACGTCACATCATGGCCAGGAAGGCTGTCAGAACACAGCACTTGGCTAGAATCCAGCTGACTTCACTTCTTGATATCTACCACGTCTAGCAAAAGTCACCTTCATTATACTTATCACGAATAGCAACACAAGCTGTACGAGGCACTTGGTTCAAAGACAGAATGCAGCAAACACAAACTACAGTTGCCCAGCTTGGGCCAGCTGAACAAGAAAGGCCAAGAAGCCAGAGCCAGGCCAAAGTGTAATACTGCCTCTTGTATCATGAGAAAGCTGGTTACAGAAAAACTAGAAATGAGAGTTCTGTCAAGAACTGGAGGATGACTGGTTCACTTACTGGAGCTAAGCATTCAGTAAGGGACCGGCTAGACTGCAGGTGGGCTGAAAGGGCTAGTTTGGTTTGAGACAGAAGCGGCCAAGTCCTGCTTTATAGTGTTCAAGGGATGGCAGGAGAACTTCAGCTGGCCTGTGCTTTAGTGGCCCACTTCTCTGCAGCTAGTTCAGACATTGCTTCTTGCTCAAACAGCAGTCACTGTTTAATTTTAAACATTTTCCTTCAGCCTTGAAAAAAGAGTAACTAACTCCTAAGCTCTATACAACCTTGTCCACATGCCAACTTGCAGCCCAGTAATGAAAACCAAAAGCATGTGATCACTGTATGAGAGCTGAAAAAACCCATCTTGCTGCAATTCTGTACGAGCCCCCTTGAAGCAAGCATGCCCCGACTACAAAGTCTATTTTAACCTGTGTAAGCACTGAGGACCCTCTCTTCGATGCTTCCTATTGCTGACTGTTTTTTGTAACAGAAATTTTGTCAAAATAGTAAACATTCCATTTCTGTGCCTATAAGACAAAGAAAGAAAAGGAAGGCTTGCAATTAATCAGAGTTCTTTGACAGATTTTGCGTGATGCACAAAAGAGCCAAGTGCTGTCATGTCACACACGCAGACGTTTTTCAGGAGAAAACAAAGAAAATAAATCCTCCTTTTGTTAAGGCCACACGATACAATTTCCCTTGATTTATTCAATGCAGCCAGAGACAATTTATTGTGCAGCTCAGCGACTGCTTCTTGCGTTGTCTTAAAAAGCGTTTTGACTTTGTTCACAGAAACACTTGCACGCTGGCGTTCAGAAGAACACAACGCAGCACTTTCACGCGCGCTGCCGCTGGAAAACTGCTGTACTACAGAGCCACAAAGGTTTGAGGCAGTGGGACGTTTTCAGAGATAAAGGGGAGTGAAGCAGCTGCATTTTGCACATGGCACCAACCCACTGATGGATTTTCAAGTGTTTCATTTGTGTAAGTAACGAGATCTCTAACTGATAAAGCAGGGATTTGTGTATTTTCAGAGATAACATCCTCTTACACGTGTGAGTTAAAGGGATGCCAACCGTTAATGAAACTTACGGACATACCCACCAGCATGGGTGCAAAGGATAAGCTTTGGTAGCCTCAGTAGCATTTGTGGCTAGTTAAAACTTTACTCAGCGTATGTGTGACAAACTTTGGTAAACTGTTTTAAAAACACAATACTTTTTAGGTACTGTATTAAAACATAATCTTTATGAAGGTGATGGATCAGTGGAACAGGGTGCCTAAAGAGGTGGTGGAGACCCTGTCCCTGGTGACACTCGAGGTCAAGCTTGAGGGGGCTCTGAGCAATCTGCTCCAGTTAGAGATATCCCTGCTTGTTGTAGGGGGTGGGTTAGACTAGAAGACATTTAGAGGTCCCTTCCAACCCAATACATTCCATGATTCTCTTACAGTTGAGCAACATATGAGTAAAAGTAGCCAGTGTGAAATTTTTACTAAATAAAAGCATTCCTAGAGGTGCTATGTCCAGGTCTCACAATGAATAACTCACCAATCCTAAGCAGCACTGAAAGAAAACACCAACAAAAATGCCAAGTGTGTAAATCCCAACCAAGATGGAATATTTCTCTGGAAATTATATCCAGACATTTAGTGCCATGAAGCTTAGAACCAAAATGTACAGTTACATGAGAAGCCAGAACTAATTTACTAGTTCCCTAGACTTTAGAAACATGACTAGGAGTCATTTTTTGATGGTCTTGTTTTAACAACTGAAAATTCTGCTAACAGTAATGTTTGACATTACCTGACTGACAAACATGAGAGGAAAGTCGGCCATTAGCTTGCTTATCTTTGGACAGCATCACAGGCCTCAACTGATGTGACAATATCATTTCATTCAGTTTTTGCTGCAATGCTAAGTAGTCTTCAGATAATTTTGATATCTGAAAAATATAATATGGAATATTACATTATTATATAAATGAGTACACGTTTCAAGGTGATCAAAGGTGAAACAGCGGACTAGAAAGTGAGTTTAGAGGTATTGCTCTGCTTATGGCAGTGTGGACCCCTGCCACATTTACTTCCCCATTGCCCTTAAAAAAATAAATAAAGAAAACAAAAGGTATGTAGGAAACTCCACACTGCAGCCATTTCCTATTGGTTCACACACATGAGCAGACAGGGCCTTGCTGATGGCTTCTGCAGCTGTAGGCATACTTCTTCGCACGCGAGTCCCTGACATCAGCACAGCAGCTTTTAGTTTCATTTACACAGACAGTTAACGAGTTCAGTGAATTAAGGGCCTTGTGCAGTACACACATATTTCTACAAAGGTACAGCTTCTGTGTTTAACCTAAACCCCATCAAACACATACTCCTTTCACCAGCTCTCTAATGTTGTATTTGCTGTATCCTGAAAATGATATCGTCTCCTGGGACTGAAGATACACATTTTTCTAGAACATTCACTACAAAATCTTAGTTTAGAGAGTAAAACCTTAGTGACAATGAAGGCAGGAGAATAACTTTACCATTCTTTCATTGCTCAGAATATTATGCTCAACACAGGTAGCTTACAGGCTTCTTACCTGCCGTGAAAAGGCTGCCAAATCACAAGCCTCTTTCTCTGAGTCTCCCTTCAGTACGTTGGAGCCTTCAGCAGCTGTACTGGTGTGTCCCCCACCATTTCTTGCTTGGGGATAATCTTTCTGACCGTGCACTGCTTCTGTTGGCTCTTTAATAGTCTTCTCTTTACTTTTGTAAGGTAGTTTCCCTTCTTTTCTTAGTTGTCCCCTCCTTCTGTAACCCCTGTAACTGCTCTGAATAACCACTGCTGCCTTCTCTTTGTTTTCTGAACCTTGTTTTTCTGCCTCACTTTGCTTCCGCGAACCTCTTATTGACTCCTTTCTTATAATTCCTTTATATCCTGTAGGCACCACTATTTCATGTTTCAGGTGGTTTCTTTCCACATCCCTGTCAGTCATGGGCTGGATCACAGCACATTCTTGATTTTGCCCATCTGCATTGAGTGTGTCTTGATTGTTTGGTTTTATCTGGGGACTAGGTTCAGCTGTGAGTTGGACAGAAGACTTGCTGGATGACTCATCTAAAGAGGCCTGGTCTTCCTCTTCATCAGTATGTTCTACTGCAGGATTCTGCTTCAAAGAAGCTCCTTCTCCTTCAGTAGATGTTTCCTGTTGTTCCTGTACATTCGCTGTGTCACTGGACCCAGGGCCCTCACTGTCAGTAACTGTATCAGCTTCATCTTGAGTCTCCTCACTCGATGCTTCTTCCAGAATATCGTACTGAGCTGGCCGCAGTTGTGCTTCAAAGAACTCCACAGCAGATAACTCTTCCTCTGCTATATTTTGGTGCTGTTCTTTAATTTGTTTATGGACTCTGTAGCCTCTGTAATGGCTCTGAACAATGACCACTGCTGCTTCTTCTGTTTTAAGAAGGGCATTCTTCACTCCAGCTGAGCTTTCCTCATGGTCTTGAAGTTCCTCCTTGTATTCCTCATGAAGTTCTTCATTGTCTTCCTCATGATCTTGAACTTCCTCATTATTTTCCTCATGATATTGAACTTCTTTGTCCTTTTCCTCATGCTCTTGAACTTCTTCATTCTTTTCCTTCTTGCTAATGGATGCTGCATTTTCAGCTTGCTTCCTTCTATGTGATTCCCTGAATAATACAGAGTTTCAGGCAAAAATTATAGCTGAAGGAGACAAATTATAGTGACAGCTTTAGAACTAACTCTGGACTCTGGTGGTGCTTGTGTCCTAAAGGGCAAATTGACACATTGCAACATGGGAAAGACTTAGTGCATATAGCTGAAATTAAAGACAGGAAACCAGAATCTGTCTTTTCTGATTATTATTTGAAACTTAAAAAACACTTTTTAACACCTCAAATATGTATAAATACACACAGTCCTGAACGTACTAATGAAAGAAAATGGCCTGAAATCACACTAGGAATACAAAAAGAATGATTCTGGGCATAGTTCCAGGCCAAATTTAGAAGACATACTCCCTAAACTGTCTTTGTTACTATCAACAAGACTTCAGTGCCAGGAGAAACCTACCACCCTACATCTTTCTTCTGAAATACTCAGGACTCCTGAATTAAGATGAGAACAGACCCGCCTGGATGTGTTCCTGTGTGACTTGGTCTTGGTGATCCTGCTGTGGCAGAGGGGTATTGGACTAGATGATCTTTGGAGGTTCCTTCCAATCCCCAATGATTCTGTGATTCTATGAACAGTGCCTTGAAGAGTTCTCACTTGTTAGGATGAGCATTCCTAACATGTTTTACGATGAACTACTTCAAACAGAAGACTCATATATAGACTAGATTAACACTACAGGTAAGCACAACATTGCTGATCTTTCCTTCCTGGGCCTATAAATGTAGATTATCTCTGCATGTGTATCTAGAACAATCCTTATAATGGTGTAGTTACTGAAGAGTGACATAAGAAAGAGAAAATCTTGCTACCTCCTCCTTTTGAAGATCTTCCTCTCCTTATATCCCCTGTAGTGAGCCTGAATCGTTACTGCTGCTTTGTTTCTTCTCTCAGTGAGTTCCTTTCTCTTCTTCCTGAGTAAGTATCCTCTGGCAACTGATATAAATTGTAACACAAAACAGCCTTAGGCAACAAGCAACAGTGTTCCACACTTTTCAGAGAGTCAAATCAGAACAGCACTGAACAAAAACCAGTGAGGACATATGGAGCAGGATGGTTATGACTACTACGTTTCATGTGAATTTATTCTGTCCCACAAACTTGTTGTGAGATTTCAGAAAGCTGTACCCATTCTGTATAAGGACACAAGGAAGCTCTTCCTTTGTATTTTGTTGGAATAAAGGAAACACAAGATGCAGAATGAAGCAGAAGCACGATGCTGTAGAAATGTGTCTAGAACACAGTGCTCTCAGCTTCATGTATCTGCTTTGCCTGACTCAGGCAATGGATTTGACTCAGCCTTTAATTGCCATGGGAAATGCCTGATTACAGAGATTACCAGGGTCTCTTCTAGCACAGGCTTGGAATTAGCTGAATAGTCAACAGATCAGAGGAAACCTGAAAATTTTATAGCTCAGCAGTTACAGACGAATTAATTCATGCTCCTTCTGCAAAGACTCGTTATTCAAGATGAAAAAGCTCAGCATAAAACACACGCCAAGCTTCACAGTAACCAGGTGCACTGTGGCAAGAGTACTTGCTACTTGTGCTTCCTGCCAGTCACAAATTCAAGTTTCTGGTCTGAACCAGGATGAATTTCATCTCCTCTGAGACATGTAACGTGCTAACTAGTGACTAAAGACTCGATGCAGTTGCCAGTACGTAGTTATCTAGTGCCATGTGAAGTGCTCCAGGATAACCAAGGCTTCTATATAAAGCTGTTAGAACAAGAGAGAGGAGAACTCCTGGAGTGATAAAGTTGGGTGTACTACATGAAATAAAGCTGGAGGCCTAGGAAGATAATCTAGGGCATTCAAATGACCAATATGGAGGCAGACGAGCTGCATGTTTAGTGGCTGATTTTATAGGAGTTTAGATGTTGGGTCACTTTCAGACATCTACACTGAGGTGTCTTAATCAGAAAAGGAATTGCATTCAGATTGTTTCTCCAGAAATTCCTGAACGTGCAAATAATTTCCTAATGAGAACTGGCACAGTTTCCACAGTGCTGTGATTTGGACAAGTCTGCAGTTTCAAGGATTCAGCATAAATCCACTAATCCCTAGCAAAACCAAAAGAACACAGTGTTTTGTCAAAATGTTTCTGTTGAACTCCAAATGCAGTACTAAGACCATGAAGCTAGAGGATTCAGGTGATTTAAATACCCTAAGCATATGGTAAATATGGGAGCTCTTACTTCCAATTCTACTGAGTGTTTTGTGCCATAGGGAAAGGTCGAGCTAACTTAAGAGCAGGAAGGAAGTGTAAGCAGTCTACTCTAACATATTCATATACATTGGTGCCAGGTTTTACTTGCTTTTGCATTCCCTACCTAGCTTCACTAGCTGCACTGCTTCAGTGTAAGTAGCACAGTATCAAAAAGGGCATCAATTACATCTTGATCATTTGATACAGGGTAGAGGAACCCAACTGAACCCAAATACTTATTGGAAGTTGCACAAGCAGTTTTCACGGAGCAGTTTGACAGGACCGAAAAGATATGTAAACCATAAACCACCCAAAATACTTCTAGAGCTTCTTGGACTTCTGAGCCAGTCCTCATGCCATTTTCATATAAAAGCAGTTGAGCAGCAGTTATTTTGAAGGAAACCAAGGAACGTGGTCAATGGATTTGCCAGTATAAGCTAAGCCTGGCCTTTTTAGATTTGTTCTGGTTCACCTTTGAAGTTTCCTAGGATCTTTGTTATGAGATGGTAGCTGTCTAAGCTTTGCTTTCACACTGTATGAGGGGTTTTGTATTGCTTTAGGAATAAATGGGGGTGGGGAAACCTAGGCTAAGTAGAAATGGACTTCCACATTGTTCTGGCTTCTCATGCACTGAAAGAAAGTTGCAATGAAACTGTACACAGGACACAGAAGGTGGACAAGAAGAAACAGCAAAATGGTAGATTCATGCTTTCCTATTTGCTAAACATCCAAATACAATTGTGTCCTGATTTCAGCTGGGACAGAGTTAATTTTCTGGTACAGTGCTGTGTTTTGGATTTAGTGTGATAATAATGTTGATAACACATCGAAGATGTAGTTGTTGGTAAGTTGTGCTTATCCTCTGTCAAGGATTTTTCATTTTCTTCTGCTCTCCTGGTGAAGTGGTGCACAAGAAGCTGGGAAGGAGCACAGCCAGGACAGCTGACCCAAACTAGCAAAGGAGTATTTCATACCACTGGATGCCACGCTCAGTATACAAGCTGGGGGCAGTTGGCCATAGGAGGAGTGGATTGGTACTCAAATGCTGGTCAGCAGGTGGGAGGCAACTGCACTGTGCCTAGTTTGACTTTTCTTAGGTTTTATTCCACCTCTTTTTGTTACATTCTTCTTCATTACAATTGTAATATTATATTATATAAACGTTACATTATTATTTCATTAGTTACAAAGCTGTTTTTTATCTCAAGCCAAGAGTTTTATCCTTTTTCCACTTGTCTTCCACATCCCACTGGGAGTGGGGAGGAGTAAGTGAGTGGCTGCTTGGTGCTGATTTGTTTGCTGGGTTTAAACCATGACAAATTGACAACTGTCAGATGTGTAATTATTTTTGGAACATCACTGGATATTATTCTGGTTTTAGATAGTTTTCTACAGTGATGAAGTTCTACCAACCGCATTGAAGTGCTCTTGAATACACTGTCTCAGTACAATTAACAGATGCACCTGACAGTGACCAGAACTAGCACTGGAGTTGGTATACAAAGGCACATCACAAAGGCACATCCGAGGTACTTTACAGACAGCCTGGGTCCTGGCAGCACTACTTAATATTTGGGGTTGTAATCACTGAAAGTGCAGGGCAGATTTGTGCCGTCTGATTTCAGACCTGTCCCTTGTTAGTTGTTTTGCTGTTAATTTCAGACCTGCCTACACTACATCCAGCTTAGGGACATCTCTGCAGGGATAGAGGAGACAAACATAGGGAGGAAAAAGGGATGGCACTTAGCATATAAGTGGGCTCATGGTGATTATTACTGCAGAAGAGAAGGTATCTTTTGTTGGGCTGGATTGAGTGATGGCAAAAAAGAATGAAGGGTCATGAGGATGGTTAAAGGACTGGAGCACACGCCCTATGAGGAGAGATTGAGAGACCTGTGACTTTTCATCTTGAAGAGGAGAAGGTTACAAAGGGACTTAATCACTGTATATAAATACATGAAGACTGGCTGTCAAGAAGAAAGAGGCAATCTCTTTTCACTTGTGCCCTGTGATATGACGATGGGCAATGGGTGTAAACTAGAGCACAGAAAGTTCCACCTCAAAATGAGGAAAAACTTGTTTACTGTAAGAGCTACAGAGCATTGGAACAGACTGCTTAGGGAGGTTGTGGAGTCTACTTCTCTGGAGACTTTTAAGACCCATCTTGATGTGTTTCTGTGTAACCTGTCTTAAGTTCTATGATCCTGTTCAAGCAGGGGGGTTGGACTTGATGACCTCTGGAGGTCCCTTCCAACTGCTAATGTGTGTATAGTATATATATATGTATATATATATACATCTGTGTATAGACATGAGTGAAATTACAGGTTGTAGTCTTCTCAAACAGAACCGTTACTGATAGGCAACAAGACGTATTCTTCAGAGAGCAGCATGCACACACACACATATGCAGAGGGTATCATATGAGGCTTCAACAATAACAGCTGTACTGTCTAGGCATATCAGCCTGGGAGTGAAAAGGCTTGACATGGCAGTTAACCAGGTTTGGAAAGTGCCTCTAAGCCACTCTGAGATACTGGAATATGTGGACTTTTTTCAACCACTGTATATAGATATATAATAGAGAAATTACACATCAGAATGTGTAAATGAGCATAGTCAGTGTAGCTAGGTGACAGCAAAGAATCTGGACCAACACACTACAAGCCACAAAAGCAAACAATTCTTACTTGCTTGAAGTCTAGTAACATATTCTTCCACTTTTTTATTACGTTTTGCTTTTGCGTATTCTTTACGAGCAACAAAACCCCTGTAAGCTGAAAAGAGATGTCAAAAAATTACAATCTATTAGGCTATAAGAACAAAAAAACATCTGTAAGGGATTACAGATCTCCATTAAAATATTCATGAATATTTTGTAGGATTTATCTTTAAAAAAAAGGCAAAAAATACAAGCAAGGAAATCTACACAAAAACTATATTTTCTGGTGAGTAAAGTTACTATGAAAACAAGAAGCAAGAGAATCAGAATGTAAAATAAGATGATCTTTGAAATGTATTAAAATTTCAGTTGATGTGTCCATCAATAGTGTAATTGGTCTTATTATCCAGGACAGTTAATACATTTTATTTTCATTATTATAACAAACAACCTTGTCAGAGCACACCAGAATGTTATTAATAACAGTATTCTCTGTGCAATCATTTCCATTGTTAAAATTGCCTTTTAAATGTAACATTGATAAATGTTACAGTACACACATTGTCCTAACCTAGTGAACAAAAATTTTCTTCCTAGGAAGAGATATCATCAAGGATAAGATATTTTGTCAAATATAACAGCGGGCAAACATCAAAATCCCCATCTAGCACGCCCATCCATTTATCAACTGTACAAATGTACTAGCTTTAAGCAAAATGTTAAATGCTGTAGATCTGTTACCTGACTGTATTTTAATAGCACTTTGTTCCCTTTGTTCTTTTATCTTTTTGTATCTCCTTGAACCCAGCCAACCTCTGACACAAGCCTGAATCAAAATGATCATGTCGACTGTCTCTTTCCGCATTAAATTTAGCTGCTCCACATGGTAGTACTTGAGGAACACCTTAAAAAGAGTAGGCAAACACGCAAAAGATTTAGTTACCTCCCAGGCCCTGTATTCACTCACACCATTTAATATAATCAAAAGTAACAAGCTGGTTCCAAACAATGAATGGACTCGTATGCTGTCGTTCTTAAAGGATTGTTTTTGTTAAAGACAGCATTTTTGTTTGGGGTATTAGTTTACCTAAACCTTCTCCACCACATCTTTGTCAGCTCCTTCCTATCTATGCTGTCATGGGAAGATGTTCTAAAGTCCCAGTGCCAAACTTCAGACTGTAACTATAAACCTAGTTTCAGAACGATGGTGCTCACAATTCTGATGTATGTTATACAAACATGATCCAAACTTGAAACCTCAACCTCTGTGCTTTCCAATGTTAAACCTCAGGCACTGTTTACCTACCACGTTGTTTTTATCAAGCACGTAACCCCTGAAAAACTAGTCCAGCAAGTCACACAACGATTATGCTTAATTAGCAGAATTTTCACAATTATTGATCACTTGTTGGTACAGACACAGGCTAACCCTCATTAAACATAAGCTATAGATGTTACATCTACATGTGACAGATATGCCTCCTGTGACTGCACGTTGGCCATTAGCCTCACTAAGAGTAGAAGGCAATAAAGACCGAGGAGGACTTCACGGCTCCTGTCTCACTTATCCAGGAAGCTGTCTCAGAAGAATAGTTGTTTCTTCTACCCTGTGGTGCTTTCAGATATTTTAGGATATATCCCTCTATATACCTGATCCTTTCTGGGCACTTCTCTTAGATTGGTAAACAGAGAGACCTGGTGTAGTATTTGTCTGATGCTTCTCTTCTCTGGCAGACCTGAGATGTGTCAGTTGGGGGCGGCTGGGTGTCCCTCTCTGGCACACTGGGAAGACCAGTGAGCTACAAAAGCAAGAGTATGGGGACATATATATGGGGTCATCCTGCTATCTCTTCCCCCAGTGCTCATCAAAGTCTGCCACAGAGCTCTCAAGCTGGAAAGCCAAAACTTCTTCTTCTCCATTTGTGAGTCTGATTGTTGCAGGGAAAAATTATAACACCTTTTTTAACTTAAGAAGCCTTGGACTAAGCTCACTGGGATCCTTACTACCACAGTTTTGAAAGAAAATGTAAACAGCAGTGTTGTCACATACTGCTCTGTGTTGTGGCCTCGCTAAAACTGATCGGATTTGCACCACTTTACAAGGTCAGGATTTCAGCCAGATGTCATGGGACAGCAGCTAGCAAGGGGTGGGTTTTAAAAAAAAAAAGGCTCTTAGACCAAGGGCTACCACAAATTGCTTAGTAAGTTAACAACGACATAGTGCAATAATGCAGATGCAGTATATGAAAAAATTACTTTAGTTTTTCCAAGAACCCAGTTGTCAAGACGGGCTTTTTCCAAGATGGCAGCACAGGTTTCTGGGCTGACTGGAGGATCATCATTCGTTTTGTAACAGATGAGGTAATACCTAAAGACAAAGATATGAGTCTTTATTGCAGTAATAGTGAGCAACAGATGTAAATACATTTAAACCATTTAAATAACAAAACCAGTTGTATGAAAGAAAGTGTAGCACTAAAAATAATGAAAGAGCAGACGAAAGAAACTGTTCTTGTTTACACGTAGTACTGAGCAACTCAATCTCAAGTGGACGAGTGACATACTGCACACCCACAGGGTGCTTTATATCAATGCCAGAAGGCTTCTAAAAAGCGTGCAACCCAGGTAGAGTTGAGCACCAGTTCTTTGCTGCTCTGGCACTCTGCATTCTGTGAAAATTATTTCAGTAGCAAAAGAAAAATATTTTTTAAAGCTTTTCTGCCTAAATTAGCTTATTTTGTGTCTAGAAACGTCATGAACATTTTGTATTTTCTCTCATGTGCTAGGCCATCTCCCTTTGAGATAGGTAACATGATGTGAGGTTACCTTCTTGGATTCAGCTTTGCAGATCCTTCTGGAACATACACACGCCCTTATAACATACCCTATGTAAGCATTTAGTCTGGCAAACTCATGCTTCAGGACCAATTCTGTCCAGGAAAAGAGGTCAGGATTCTTACACATAAATGGTACCTGTAACATACCAGCTCAGCTCCTGGATAAGAAAGTTCTTGTGTGTTCCAGGACTTTCCAAAATGCTCCATTACAAAAATGAACCTACCCCTTTTTTTAAAATTCAGACAAATTGCATTATGTGTGCTCCTGATAGGACATTATGGGGTGTCTGCTATTCAGCCTTTAAATGAAGCTCAAGTTGTACCAGCTTTAAATGCCAGTAACAACTTCCTAATGGAATAATAAAAAACCAGACAATGTTCACTCCTGCATTATCAGATATTCCTTCAGCTTCTTTCTTTCCCTTCTGTTTACTACACAATGAATTGGCTCATTTTTATTCTAGCAACATAATTTTGCCATTATCCCAAGTCTAGCTGTAACTCTTAACTATTAAAAAACATTCCAGGAGATAGACACTTAACAAAAATATTTTTTTTCCTGAGGTTTTTTTTTTATAAAAACCAGTGACCAACAGCTACAAAATGATAACTACTTTTTCCCATGTTGCACTGTTCCAAAACACTAACAGCCTCAGGATTATTCTTTCCAGAAACAGTGCTATAAAAACACCTTTTTGCCTTTCCTTTCTCTCCCACCACACACCTGCATCACTCTGCTGCTGCCTCTCTGTTTCTAGAGCACTGTTACTTGTAAGTGCTTCTGTTTGAATGTGTGCTGCTTGCTTCTTCCCAGTTTTGATCTCCATTCCACAAATCTCAGTTCTGATTGAGGCAAATACTCAGTCTTTGTAAGAGTGAAGTACAGACTAAGTGCTTAAGATTAATTTTTTTCATGGAGATGAAGAAGAGATTTAAAGGAATTAGAAAAACATAGTGAGTTCATGACTCTTCTTCTTAAGATGTCACTAATAGTAAGAAATTATACTTTAACCAAAACTATGAACCTAATGAACTTCTCAGCCCTAGATGAGCAAGGTCAAATTACCATCCATCCTGCACAAGCAGTTATCACACAAGGAAGCTTTGGTGCTCCTTGGATGCTATTGCCCCAAATTCTTGGATTTAATTTGAAGTATTACATTTCTGTATCTGAAGTCTTTGAAGAAAACTTGCAGATTACAAGCAACACAATTCTTACCCAAATGTGTGGGAAGCCTGAAACAATCACCCTTAGCTGCGTTATCTTCCCCCCTACCAATCCAAAAGAGGCCACTAATCTTGTGCTTGAACTTACTCTTTGTCATCCAGTCTGTAATCTTTGCCACAAGAAATGTCTTTGTGTTTTTCCTTTAGAGATCATGCCAAAGACACTGCTGATGCTTAGCAAACACCGCGCAGCCACGACAGGAAAGAAAAAGGCTTTTTCACATCAAGGTTACCGTTTGATGAAGTTAGCGAACAGTATACGGTGTGAATAACCCTGTCTTCGAATTCTTGCTGTCTCCAGAATTCCCGTGTAGCGCAGCTGAACCAACACTTTTTCTTTATCAAACTTGTTTGCCTGACGGTCGTTGTTTGGCTTGATGCACCTCACAAAATGCGGCTGGCCGACGACCATCTTGGATAACAAATCCATCAGAGAGTACTGCAAGAAAGCAACAAGACATCTGCCAGTCGAGGATTTATAAAACTTGCACGTAGCTCCATGTGTAGCTGAAGTTGTATTTTGCACGTCCAAACCCATTTGCATTTCAGTAAATTTACAAATTCAGTCCATTTCCAGACCCAACAACAACTCTAGCTTTGACAAGATTACTAGCTTATACCACTACGAGACACATTGATTCCAAATAGATCTCCCAAGTTTAACCCAGAACATCTTCACAAACTGCCATTATGTCTAATGTAAGATTGAAACACTCCTTACACTTATCTCCTTCTCCTGGAGCCTTGTTAGGTAATTAGAGACCACTTTTTTTCCTGTTGTCACCTATTTGAAGATCCTTATTCACCCAGATAGCAAATCATCCACCTACGAATGGGAAATGGAAAAGCAGCAAGGCAGTAAATACTGCCATTCCTTCCTTGGACTGCGGGAATCTAAGACCACCGCAGAAAAGGGGCTGCTTAAACTACTCTGATCCAGCATGTCCTATTCACTGTACAGGCTGGTGGTGGTACTACAGCTGCTCTGCCAAAAGAAATGGCTGAGGAGGGTAAAACTAGGAGACAAAATCACAATTTCAAGGTTGCACTTTTCCTGCCTCAC
This sequence comes from Rhinopomastus cyanomelas, assembly GCA_013400115.1. Classification (NCBI taxonomy): domain Eukaryota; kingdom Metazoa; phylum Chordata; class Aves; order Bucerotiformes; family Rhinopomastidae; genus Rhinopomastus; species Rhinopomastus cyanomelas. Next base: position 930,608 of record VXBP01004577.1, read on the forward strand.
CAGAGCTAGCAGAGGGAACTCAGTTTGTAGCTCCCCATGCCTACTGACATGAATCTGACTACAAACAACCTCAACTGTTGCTTCATAATATCGCTTCATGCAAGGATCTTATAAGAACACAAATGAAGGGGCTCGTTCCTCAAGATTCAACCTGACTCAACAGAGACAAGAGCAGGAGCTGGATACCTGAAACCAGTGTAGGACGTCAAGAACCAAGTTTCTAATTAAAATGAGCAATAAATACCATTCTGGACAGACACTGCACCGTGCAGCCAAGTGCTTAAGTAGCCTCATCACCAGTGTGCCAATTGAACACAAACAAGTAGGACATGCTAACAGATAATTTTTTTTCCACTCAGTCTGAGGTGGCAGGTGCTTTTCTGTCACCCACAGATTTCTGCATATGTACTGAAGCTGTAATGCTCATTTAAGAGCATTAGCTAGCATGATCTGAGCAGGGATTTCCACCACAGAAAACTGTAACAGGAAAGTGTAAATACAATTAAATCATTTGTGGTCTCTGGTGCTAAATGTGCTGATAATACCCTGACTCACAGACATCTGATTTGAATGAGGCTAAATACATTTTTCCATCTAGAACTTTAGAACATCGTGCAACCTCTGACTACCACTACATCCAGGCTGAAATGATCTTTTGTGGTCCACAAAGCTGTGCAATTCTATCTCCTACAGCAAGATATTGCTCCTTACTGTTCTTTGTCATAGGTGCAAATGAAGTCTTATGGGTCATGAACACCACCTCAGCCATCTGTATGTTTTTGCTGGGAGAGATGACTAAATAAGAGTTGGAAATTAAGAGCTGAGCCAAATGGCCAACGCTCTGTGCCACTTTGGAGGAAACAATGTTCTTCACAAATACTTTCTATTGCAGCACTAGCAGCACAGCCAGTGCTTGGGAAGGTCATGAGCACTGATGAAGGAGCCACAAGGTTAGACTTAGGACAGCCTCTGAAGAGTGACCACCAAGATCTTTCTCTGGAGCTCCTGCATCAAATTAACTTGGCTCTCTTGTTTCTTAAAATCGAAAGAAATGCTGTGTGTACCAATGTCCAACCTTCCAATCTCTCCCTTGGTGGAAAAAACAAACAAGTGAAAGATTAAACCAGTCATCACACATTGTCATAAGAGAGATGTGGTTGTGTAATCAAGAACAGTAAAGATGAAATATCACAATCTTCTCTAGATATTTGTACTGCACAGACCACTGTACCATGTATGTAGTTCACAGAATATAAATGGATCACTGTTGACTCCAACTCAACAGGTGTACTTCAGAAGGTGAAAGAATAAACATTCCTTCTATTCTAGAAACATTTATTAAAGGCTTGATATCTTACTCTGAAATAGGAAGCAACTGTTTGTGTTTTCATGCTGGTTGTCTCCCTTGGATGGTGTCCAGTATCTCCTGCTTCATTCTACAGAGATGCAAAAAGAAAATTGCACTTTTAAACTCTGTTGAGTCTTAGTGCCTTTTTCAATGCCACAGTTAAACATCCCTCAGAGAACACCATTCTTTTAAAAAGTATTCTAAACAGAAAAAGCATGATCACCAGCACAAGTCAGTTACACCAGCATGTCACGTTACTTTGCTACACAATGCACAAATGTTCACACGCAGAGGACACAATCTGATAATGAAGCAGCTAAACAACTGCTACAAACAACTTCACAATGCCTGAGGTTCTGTCTGTTATTTCATCATCACTGTGGTTTTGGTAGTTCTCCAGGGAACTTGGCTATGCTTCGTACCAATACTTTAATTGTTCTTTTTGCTACAATACATCCAGGAAATATTTTTTCCCTCTGATGTTGTTACAAAAACTATATCAGAAAAGAAGGGAAACGTTAGGTTTTTACCTCACGGAAGGAATATGAATTGCACAACATAAAGATATCCAGCTAAGCAGAAGAGAAAATAGGAGAGGGAGAAAAACCAAGGAAGGGGTTACTTGCTTACTTGTAGTAGCAATTGCAGTATTACCTCTCTAAGTTTAAATTAGGGTTCAATGCAGAATCACAGAATCTTACCTTTGTATGACTGATCGATTTCTGGGGGGTCCACATTTGGTAATTGATTGTAGTTTTGCTTTTAGTGTGTGCCAGGTTACCTATGGGAAGATGAAAGAAAGCAACCTACCAAAATGGTTACATCTCACCTAAAAGCTATCGTGAACCACCTTGTTCTTGCTCCCACTGTAACCATTATAAAGACTGTGGACTTTTTTGGGCTATGCCCTTGTTTCTCCTTTCACCCTTGGGATGGAACGTGCTTTGAAGATGTTGCAGGAAGATAGAATATGGGCTGAGTTTTCTTCCTTCAGCACTTAGATCAACTACTACAGTAAAAAAAACCAAAGAGAATGCTGTTTAAGGTTAGAAAGACACATCTTGGAGTAGCCTAAGAACATTATTGCACTATCTAGTTCTACATACATATTAGTTAGGAAAAAAAACCAAACCAAATATGCTAGCACCTTTCTCTGTTCCTGAGGGCCATTGACATGACACGACTCAGATCTTTACAGCTGAACTTTATATTTCACTACTCTTTTAACCTCCTGGCAAATACAAGATTTTTGTCTTTCTACAGAGCTTACTGTAAACCATTTCTGGAATGTGTTTTCTCTAGAAGTGTCCCTGAATATTTCTGGGAGACTGCTAGCTGACATAGTCCAAAACTACTCCATGGAGGCAATGAACAATCCAAATGGGCAATCCCATAGGAGTGATTCAGCTACAGTTCACTGGCCCTGCTTGATTTACTACAATAGATGTAGTCTAAAAACTAATCCTGCAATTCTTAATCAAGTATTACCTTTGTGATGATGATTTGAAGGACTAGGTGCATTGGTGTGGTTTACAAAGACATTGGTCTTCTACAGGAATATACAAACTTTGCAGTGTTTTCCATCATGTCACTATATGTTGATAATCCATTGATTCTGCTAATTAAGTAACAGCTTTGGAATCTCCATTGGGAGAGCCTGTAATCTCTTTGTGCTCAGCTATTATCAGTAAGAGTTGGATAAGTGTTGGATAAACAGCTGTAAATGTATGGAATTCCAAGCTAATGCATCATGTATTATGTGATGCTATCAAGTGCTTCTCCCTTGGTGTTCTTGTTCTCCCAAGTGTTCTCACTTGGAGTTAGCCAAATATCTCAGGGTGGGAAGGAAGGAGAGAGGATCACTCGCAGCAAACTTTAGCTGACAGCGAGGGTGCCTGCTGTACTTAGTGGAAAGAGGCACCTTTGATTTACTCTATTTTCAAAGAAACACATGAGGGAGGCAAGTTGGATTTCCACTGGTTCTAGCTGAAACCTAACTTTTAGTTGTCTATAGCTGCATGGTTTGGGTCAGTTTCAAAAGGCAACATATGTTTTCTATTCCTTAGAAAGTCTTGGAATCAGTTCTTGGGACTATTTGGGCCCTGATTTTGGCTCTACAGAAATGAAAGTTTAGCATTTTAGTACATATCAACAAGTCTAAAAGTACAGTCAACGACATTGAGATGAGAAACACTGACTTAAAATTGACCTTCAAAACCAAATTTTGCATTCCACCAGCAAAGCTCCTTTTGTGAAGGACAGGAGCCTTGCCAAAACCTAAGTCCTGGAAGCTATGATAACATTTTAGAGAATTTCCATTAGGCTCTTCCAATTTAGCTTTTCTGTCCTGTTACATCTCCCGTGTATAAGAAAGTAATGCTGTAAAGTACTTAATATATGTTATCAATGGCATCACACTGGACATTGTCACACTGGGACAATACAAGAGCAAGCTCTAAAGAGACTTACCTGTTATCCTAAAATGACAGGTATGACACTTTGCAAGAACCTGGTTCAGCTAAGGCAGGAGTCCCCCCCCCGCCCCCGCTGAGCAGCCGCAGTTAACTTCTTCCTGCTGACTTCGTGGCCAGGCTGAGCTGGGTGGCTCCCCGTCTCTCCCTCCCAGCCAGGCAGCACAAACTACAGCCTGGCCCCCAACACTGTCTGAGGGAATCAGCCCCCTGTTTAAAAAGTTTGAGGACCCCTGAGCTAAGGTGTAACTGAAGAGCAATTTATGTAGAGTCAGTCATATTCTCCCTCCCCAACTTATGGATTCACTGAAGAAGGCCTTTCCATAGTTACCGAGTGTAAAGGACTAAAAGACTGTAGAAATTGAGAAGTGTCTCTTTCCTCTCTGCAGTGGACATCAGGAGCCTGAACCTGGGTTCCATACTACTTTAGAGAAAAACTGCACAGAGACAAAACGGGCAATTTATATACGCTCTGTCCAAAACAGGCCAGCAACTTACCTGATCCTTTCTGTTCAGTCCTCAACTCAAGAGGTGCACTCCACTCCCTGTCTTGCTTCCCTACCCTGAAGAGAGGACCCTGAAAGAAGCCTCTATCACTTGCTTGGAACTTGACCAGACCAATCCCTCCCCTGCAGCTTGAGATGGCTGGGGCTCCATTCTGTATAGATTCTAGGGTTGGAAAGTTAAGCCACAAAGTGTATAATGTCATCAACAAATGGCCACTTCAAACCTAGCAGTGGTCATCATGAAGGCTAAGAAAGAATAAGAAAATTACCACAGCAGCAATACCTGTTTTTGTAAGAGGATGGGTTACCAACTGTCGAGTCAGATTGTTTTCAGATGATCGCAGCAGCAGTACAATATCAGCTGGCAGAGTATCTCTGTTTTTGGCTAGGAACCCACTTGCATTGTACAGAACCTGTTTAAAAAGTGCATTTATGAACCTTCTGGGCTTTTTAAAAGCAATTGTAAACTTAAGCAGTCTGCTATGTGGCTTTTAACATACCGAGATACACAAACAGTTTTTCAGCCATCAGGCTTGCTCTTTGCTTTCAGTCTTTACCACTGAAAGTTCTAACTTCTCAATACTGAGAGCCATTATGGTGCAGATCACTGAAAGCAAACCCATCATTCCAAAGTAGCTTTAGATATTTATGTTGCCTAATGTAAACATGTTAATATTACTTTTAACCAGTGTGGAGTTATCGCAAGGGCAAGAGCATTGGAGTCCTCCTTTACAGGAGTACACACACAAATGCACAATGAACAATGCACTTGATTCCAGTTGTGTGTGACAGTATTGCCCATACAACTGTACAACCTTTCAGTCTCATTCATACGGTGCTCTACTGGACACAGGACTTGCCACTTTCCCAGAGATCTCTGTATCAATTGTAAAGGAAGTTTGCAAAATCACAAACTGCACGCTGGCCATTGAAATCTCCAAAAATTCCAGGAGTGGAGCACCTAACTAGAAATGCACCCCCAGGGCTCTACCTCTATGATGCTGTAAGAGAGATCACAAGAAAACCTGGCTTGTGAAGACATTGGCATATTAAATTTAGAAAAAACCTTTACAAAACAACCCAGAAACAGTCTGAAATTACAAATAAGGTCTGAAAAGGGAAAGACATTGTTCTCCAGTTCCACAGTAAACAGGACTAAAAGTAATGAACTTACATCAGAGCAATCTGTAGTAACATTATAAGCAATAATGTGGCAAGTTAGACAGTAGTAGCAACTTCTTAATGACAAAGGCTGCTGTACCCTGGAAAGGGATGGTGGGACACTGGTGGAATCTTCATCTTCAGTATCAGGAATGGTACGGGAAGAGATTGCTCTCTGCTCCTCAGCAATGAGCTATTTTATGCTAGTGACATGTAATCCACTTGAAGGTGAGGTTCAGCAGTTACTGCAGGCCTTTGGCAGCTGTCTGTCTTCCATCAGCTGATGGTCTGTACGTTGCCTCTTCCCAGGCCAGCTGCTGCAGCACTGCAGAGACCCACTCTATGCCCTTTAAAAGAGCTCAGAAGGAGGTGGAAGCTCTTGCTTTCACAAGGCAAGGCTTAGGTGCCCAGTGGCATCTTGCTGCAGTGCGTCAGCAGCTCTTCCTGAATTTGAAAGGCATGTGAAGCAAATCACCTTGTAGCAGAGGGCAAGATGCTGTTCATCAAATGAAGCAGAAAGCAGGCCCTGCACTATCTATCTGACTGCTGATAAAGTACAGAATTATGTAAGGCTGACATGATGTAGGAGGTAGTAGGACGAGTAGAGTTAGATCCTGATTTGAAGCAGTGGGAGCAAGCCTGGCCCAGGCATTTGAAGAACTAAAGGACAGAGCAGTGACTTGCATTATGTTATTGTTTTTGTTCTTCTGTAACACAGTCAGTTAATCTAACTGATGACATTTAAGAAAAAAACCCACTCTGCTATTTTCTTTTTGTTATGAGGGAAAATAACTTTTCAATTTACTTCTGATGTCTAAGGCACTGCCAACATTCCCATGTCAGGCCTGAACAGATGAAGGTTGAGAACCAACAAAGCTGACCTCTTTGGTTTTCTCTCACACTTACCATTCCACAGTCCTCAACTAATATCATCGGGTCTCTTACCTTTCCCGCGTAATGATAAATCCCAAAGGTCAGGTCTACTCTTTTGGGTCTCCAAAAATATTTTGACTTCAAATTATCTTCAAATTTTTCTGAAAAGAAACATATAGCTTATCTTACTGCAGTTCCTGTAAAATAGTTGTTTTCCAAAGCAGTTTCTGATTTACAACATATTTAGGTGTTTTAATTTTAATTTCTGAATAGAAAAAAGTCAGGAAGCACAATCTGCTGAAAGGCACTGAGGCAGGTTTGGGGCCATTACAGAGCTGAACATGACTCAAGTTTAAAACAGTGTTCTTGGCATATGAACCTGGAGTTTTAACTCGGTTTGATCTTTATCTTTCCATCTCTGCAGCTAAAACTTCTTGAAGCTGGGAGAATTAAAAATCTGGCTCAGCAGCTTAGGTTTGTTTGTAATCTTGATGCTTCTCTATCAGCTTCGAAGACAAGTCCATCCCTGCACACGTCTCCGTCAAACACAGTGTGACACTGGATGTGGGCTCACTAAAAACTTAACCAGCATGTAGTCTGAACTGGACATGCCACACAGAAATGTAACAGGGAGACATCCTGCAAAACTGTGGAATAAACCATATTCTTACCTACAAGTGTCTGATCTGTTGCTTGTGGAAATCTGCTTTCCTCATCCAGCAGCGACAATAAACCCATTGGTTTCTGCAGGAACATGTCTAAGAGAGGCCTGTTGTCCTCATATTCTATAACTCTTGCATCAACACCCTCATATAAGTATTCATTCTGTAACAAGCAACAGAAGGCATGTTGTGTTTAGGTGTGCAGGACCACTTCAATACAAAGCTCACAAACTGCTATTTGGAGCAAATTAAAACGACATTGAAAAAGTATGTCCTGGGGCTAAATACCTAAAGGCTTTTTAAGAATAAACATCAGTTAGGATGTATCACACTGCCAGGCTAGGGATTTTAGTTTGCTTTTGGATATTAATTGCTTCCCATGGCATACTTGGTAAAGATCCTTTCCAGGAATATGAAAGAAGGAAAGAAACACAGTTGAGAAAGACAGCGTTTGCTGACGGAGACGCCACTGCCTATTTATTTCCCTATTCTGCAATGTAAATAATATTTCTTAATTATTTAGAGCTAAATTTACATTCCTAATTTGTTGCTCAGATCTATGTGATACACAGTGGCCGAATTGTACAGAGGATATATCACCTGTTTGATCCCCCTCCTCAAACACTTGGAAAAGTTCTTCTTATGTGGAGAAGAGCGGCGCAGAGAATTTCTAATATTTAAAGAATCGTGTACACACTTTCTACAAACTAAACAATTGCCTCAGGTTAGCTTCTACAACATTTTCAAACCTTTTAAGCAAGTAGGTTAAGGTATAAAGTCAGATTAAAAAGCAACAGAAAATCTGGTGAGATTTTTTGTGGGGTTTTCTGTTTCTGGTTTTTTTCCTGAAGATGGCAAATACCTTTGGATTCTTACCAGACTGAGAAAAACTGCACAAAAGCTGTGTCCACAGCACGCTGTGATGGCTTCAGCTTGAAAATAATTTTAATTATAGCTTTATAGCTGAATAAATCCTTTTGTTAATCCTTCAGCAAGGAGGATGATGACAGCCACAGGTTTAGCAAGAGAAGGATGCTTCAGGGACTGCCACCCTCCCATGAGTTTTGCCTGCATTCTGTAATGCAGTAGCAGTCATTCACTGCGCACAGCTGCCATAAATGCCAGGGCTGCCTTCGGTCCAGTGCAGGCTACGCTACGAAACACGTAACGTAGCCTTTGTATCTGCTTCAAATACCATCCCTCTTCCAAAGGATAGGACTTTATAAATAGGATGTTGTATTAATGTGTGATGTTAACACTACAGTTGCGCTATCCTGAATTCATTGTGAGAAGAGTGTCATAAACATGAACAATGGCTAATATTCATGAGTTCAAAGACCTCTAACCCTGAAAGACCTCTCCTGATGTGTCATTCACTTCAATCTGAATGAGTGAAGAAGGCAATATATGGAGTGTTTCAAAAAGGAGTTAATTGCCATACACAACACAAAAGCATGTTACCAGAGCTCATACCTTTTCATCTCTAAGCGAGAGACAAACAGTGAAATGAATAAAATCAATAATACTGTCTTGGTAACACAAGTAAATAAATCTGCTGGTCCATATGAAAGATAACACAGATTATAGACCTAAACCCTTCCTGTATTCAGACTGATCTAATTACCAAGAATACTCTTTGTTCTAAGGATAAATATGGCTCAGTTTCTACGTGCATACAAGGGTGTAAGCAGTCAGAATCTGTTGTACAGCCCCATGTGGTCTCCTCATTGCAAATACATAACATTAACTTCATTTGTGTCTCCCTTGGAGCAGTGGACAGGTGGAGTTTTGCTTTTCTATTTTAATCAATGACCTGAGTAGCAGGGCAATACAGGAGAGTAATAAATACATCTCTGATATAGGCAAGAAGTTAATTACATACCTGTGGGAGCTAGTGGCATGAAGGGACTGAATCTGTGTTATCTCCCAAAGATAATGTTGGAGCAGAGGCAGCTTAACTGAGGGCTACGACTGTACCAACACGCACTTATTACATTTATGAAACTGGCTGTTAATGCTTAGGATACTCAAGAATGCACTTATTAAGGGGGAAAAGGGAAGAGATCAATCAGGATTAATCTATTGAAGAAGAGTATTTATGTGGCACTCAGACATACCCAGATAAGGTCTCACAGATGACCCATCTAATCATTTAACATTTTCCAACTTCAAATGTCTGAGAGCAGCTGATTTATAGACCTGAAACTGAAAGGAGCACACAGGGTCTGACCTCCAAGCCTGCAGCACAGATGACAATTTGGTCTTCTTCTGTGTCTGCTCAACAACTGAGTGTGTGCCAGTGCTGATGGTCATGCAGGAGGATATGGAAGGAGCTCAATTCATCACTTCCAATGGGCTCCTGGAATACTGCTGATAACCAAGTCTTCCAGACACCAGTGTGACAGATGGTTCATAAATAAGACACCATAGTATATTTTCTTAATCAATGCTGGTCTTCAACCATATTATTAGTGTACAAGCAGCAAGGATAAAAGTCTTAGAATGCACATCATGAAACTGTAAGGAAATAGGTCTTGAATTAATAAGGTGAGTCAGCTGTGGGATTCTGTAATCCCCTATGATGTTTTATTACAAGGAAGCTCCTTAAAATAGCAGCTACTTCTTGAAATTCTAAAGCATAATCCACTGCAAAGTATTCCTATGGATGAGATGTCAAAAGGAATGACTGAGTTGCACTAATGCTTGGGCTCTGTTAGTATTGCATGGTATCTTTTCTTTTAGCAAAACTAGTAATATTAGGGTGTGCAACACGGTTTGGCCTAATAACAGAATAATTAATTAAATGCATTAGGAAATGTTATTCATGTTTGATAAGAAAATAAATCACTTTTTGCTGAGAAGATGGCATAATGACACTTTGGTTTACACGGGAACACCAGAGACTTAATCAGAATGAACCTCTTCCAGCTTAAAGCAGAAGCCTTTCTTATGAATTACATTGCATGTAATTAGTGCAAAAAGTAGCCTCCTTCCAACTGTACACTTGCAGCTTTTTGAAAGAGTGAAGGCATTTGACGTCACTTGTTTTTACAGAAGACTCACAAATGACAAAGAAATGGGCAAGTTGTCTTGCTGGACAACGTTACCCACAGATCATGGACCTGACAGAACTAACCCACATTAGTATCCTACATATAAGGGAAACATGTAAGGACTGAAGGTGCAAAAGCTGCTCTCTGTTCAGTATTAGTGTAAAAAAACCCTTGTGCCAGCATTCATTCCACTTAACTACAGACACATAAAAGAAGTGACTAAATTGATAGCCCACATTTCCTCACTAGTCAATGGAGGCAGAGATGTCTTCACTAATTACTGGAAATCTAGGCTATCTTTACCTTAAACTACACTCCTGCTTTCAGCCTTTGTGTTAAGTTAGGGAAACAAGATTGTATTCAGACCTAAAGCCTTTATTCTTAAATGCAAAAATTAGGTCAACAATAAAGAATAATTTCTGTTAATTGTGATGTGAGCTCTCTGTGCTGGCATGCAAACATCCTTAGGCTCAGGTGGTGACGGTACTGCTACTCCTTCTTGCTGTTCCTGTCACATCTGAGGCCCTTTTGTAGGCCATGCTTGGAAGGAAGGCAAAATGGTAAAAACCTGCAACACTGGAAGCACAATTTAGCCTCATGAGTTCGTTTAGTTTTCAGCTTCACTGCTCAGGTTGACAGAAAATACAACATCTGTTACATTATATATTTTATAACATAGTTTTACTATAAAATAAGAATGATACCATCATAATTTACAGTATAATATATGTCCTAGATATTATTTTATTATTATATATATAATACTTACATAAGGATTACATATTAGGTTGGCATGAGTTGATTAGGTACTAGGCTATAACAAACAGTTTTAGTCCTTGCCTTTCTGATAGGTACGTCAAATGTCATCTAACTGTATGTGGTATGGAACTGAACAGGGCCAAACAGGGAAAGAAATGAAGAAACAATACACCTCTAAATTGTACTTCTCTTGAGCATGCATGAAATTAAGAAATTAAATTCTACAGTCTTCCTTGGATAGATCTACAGGGTGCAATGCAGTGCCACGCTAGAGACAGCACAGAGCAGTCTAGCATGTCTGTCTGGCATTGCACAGGGCTGTGGAGAGGCACAAGCCTGAGGACCTGGCAGCAGTTTAGCTCTATAAGCATGGCAGTCAGCTTGAGCTAATCAAAAGTCAATGCAAAAGTCCCAGAGACTGTTTGCATCAGCCTTCTCTTAAACAGAATACATGTTTTTTCAGCACACAAACATTTACAAGTGTGTGAAATAAGGCAGGCACATCAACAAGGGGCAGGTCTCATCCAACTGTTAGGCTTTCACTAAGTGCTGCCTTGTATCATTAGCAAGAACAATTCTAGTCATGTGATGTTGAATTTCTTTTTCCATGTATAGAACATTTAGCAATTTTATTTCCACACGATAGTTTTCTCTGTCTGCAGGGAGGGCCTGTATTTACAGCTCAAGTACATTACTGGTGCTAACACATAAAAGAGTCCTTACAATGAACGGAAAAGATTCAAAACCACCTACTTTCTCGAAGACAGTGCTTGTGACCACGTTATAAATAAGTGAAAAGTGATGAACTACAATGATTATGAATCCTACTGCAAATTATCCCATGCCATTGGATTGTCATTTCCTGACTCTGAAAGAGAGGGGGTTTACATCTGTACTTGCACAAACTTAACCTATACAGCTCATGTCTGCACTGACATAACAACATCTTTGGAGAACTACTGCAAGATAATACACTGATGTGACCCGGTGTAGTGGTGTCATGTGAACTAAAGTAGACATCTAACCTGGCTGATATTACCAAAAAGATGTAGACAGTTGTAATAGGAATGTTAGGACTGGTATAAATGAAATATGCATGGAAATGTATGTATAAGCACCAGAAGAAAGAGTCATGGAAGAATGGCCAGTGATTTTAATGAACATTTGTTCACAGCTATAACATTGAGGGGACCAGAAGGCTTTCGCTTACACAAAAACACAGCGCAGACAACTAGCAAGTGGAACAGCCTCTAAATCAGACAACAGGAGGATGAGTGCAAGGTTACAAAACATCACATATGCCTTTCCTTTCCCCTGAGTCCACAGAGAAAACAGACTGTAGGCACAGAGATGTATACATTCCAAACAAGCAAAACCAGGTAACAACCTTGCCTACAGACTGCAGGGGCTGAAGTACACTAGGTTCTGAAGCACAGAACTGCACTGTAGCAACTGACCATCGCTAAAGAGTGTAAAGGTTCAGAAACTCTGTCAGCAAGAACCTAAGAGACATGATGAAGGCTCACTAGTTGGTGTCCCCTATTTTTTGTGTTACTCACAAACAATCCCAGCCAGACCTCTTAAACACACATATCCTGGTGCTTTGTACACGGGTGTGAGTCAATGCAATAAATGAGAGAATGAGTGGGAGCACGTAAAATTAACATACTTAGAGATCCTGTAAACATTGATCACCTTCCCCTTCCATAAGGTCTGGAACTGTCATACTACAGGAAGCAATGGGTAAACTGTTATGTTGTCAAAATCAGAAGTTTATTTTTAGTCCCTCATCTGCTCAGTGGAAAAATAACCATCCTGATGTCTCTGCAGCAGAACACATGCAGGAGAGCAAACTGTTCCTACTACATGGTGACAATGTTCTGTATTAGGATGTCTAGAAACAAGTAAAGGCAGATTACACTGAACAGGACACAATTCTAATTAAAAAACACAAGGAAAATTAAGACAATAGGAGAAGGAATATTAAGACAACACACATGCGTGCATAGACAGATTTCAAAACAATAGCTGTTTCATCCTTAAAACAAGCACTTAATAAAACACTCTTCTTCTGCTAATAATTAAAATTAGTATTCAGGAAGATTTTATCTGTGTATCATAAATCCCAATAAATTAAACAAAACAAGAGTGTATTGCTTCACTAAAAATTTGAATGTTGATGCTCTGCTCATTTAGAACTCTGGAATATTTCTATTTTCAGTAAGATTTGTTTTTCATGGAAATGTTAATTTTTCTTCACATAGGAATACTGAATAATGATTTAAAGGTGGTTAATTTAATGCGCATGGCATTATGTACGAAGCTGAAATGATCTTTTGAGTTTTTCACTCTCTCCTTCAATTACATAAGCTTTCATAGCTACAGCAATCTTCATTTTATCTGTTTTACATCGTTATTTAGCTCAGATAATCTGGTTCCTGAATAAGAACACAATAATTGCAAGATTTGCAGTTTTTAATAATGTTGTTTCAGTGTTCATTAAGCTTATTAGTAAGCTACTATGAATAACACACTTTACAAATTGTGTTACTAGTGAATTTTAACTGTAGAATCACACTTTACATCATTCGTGTTATTCCCCAAGAAAACAACATTTGCACTAAATACTGAGTAAATTCTGAGTATAATGCATTTTATGTAGGTATTTTACTGGCAAGCAGCAAGTCCTGCTCCACGGAGCACATACTCAGAATAAAATTGTTTTAACCTGATATTTTCAACCTATTGTGGAGAAAGAACAATGTAGCTTCTTGAGACAAGGTTTTAACATGCTTGGCATTATGAAAGCTTGACGAAAATTTTCAACACATACCTGTTCCCAGGCAAAAACATGTTGATTGAAGTAGAACTGGATTTGTTCATTGGCAATGTTGATACAGAGTTGCTCAAAAGAATTTTTTTTGAAATTCTCAAAGCCAAAGATATCAAGAATTCCAATGTTCAAGCCATCATCATTTCCACTGCAAAGATTAAATAAACTTTCTGTTGTTGTCTTTATTTTACACTAAGTAGCTCCATTATCATTTTGCAAAAGATAAAAATGGGCCACATTTGTTTCCCCTGTTTAACAGAGTATTTTTTGCTAAACTCAATTATAAACAATTTTAGTTTGAAAGACAATAAATACACAGCAGTTCACAGATTTGTGTATTTGCACAACAGATACAATGAATCCATCACCAAGTCAAATGATAAGAGTATAGAGGATTTTTTTTAAAACAATTGACATTTGATATAATTTTAAACTAACATTTGCAAACATTACCACTCTACCATAAAAAGTTGACTGCAGTACAGAAACAGCACGCAGTTCTTATTTCCACTGTGATAAAAATGCTTTACTCATGGGCATCTTGAAATCAAAGATTGCTGTCATTACATATTATTACTTAATATTACTTGTTCACAACAGTTAAAACGACTTATTTTAACATGAAAGTCGAATGACTTTCATGCATCTAAATCACAGAATCATAGAATCATTAGGGATTGGAAGGGACCTCAAAAGATCTAGTCCAATCCTCCTGCCACAGCAGGATACTTTAAGTACCAGACTGTGATATAAAGTGAAGTGATAAGTTAAGCTCGAGAGAAGTACTACTACTGAAAACTTCACTTTGAAACTTCAGCTACCACATCGTGACAAATACAAAATCATTCCCACAACTGGGAAAAAAGCTCTAATATTTCTTTTTATTTGCTAAAAAAAAAAATTATGAGCTCATAACTTTAAAAGTGAAGGTAACATTACTATGTTTTTCTACCTAATTAAAAAAATCACATAACTATAATGATTTATATACATATATGTATATATTGATGTATCTATAAACATGCATATATATATATAAAATAAAAACTATATAACTTAAGCAGATGTTTATTTATTTTTTAATGAGCAGTTTAGGCAACTGGATATGAAGGACTGCCCTCTAGATAGAAATGAATAGCATTTGAATCTATTTGTAAAGTCCATCTCAAAAATTGAAGCATTTCACTGTGGAAGGATCAAAGGTATTTGCTGATTTAGACCTGAATTTAGTGACTTCCATCTCTCTGGAAACAACATTTTTGGTTAACAGACTGATGAAATTGCCCACCCTGTTCCTTGTCAGAGCTAAATACACAAAAATAACAAATACCAATTACTTTCCTAAGACAAAACTGAAGCAGATTTACAGTATTTTTCTGTATAGTGAACATTTCAAGTTGAACTCCCTCCCTCCTCACCACCACAGTAACTATTCAGTTTGGTCAGGGCTCTGTAACAGGCATGTGAGAGAGGCACAGAGGCCAGCAGCGCTGCTCCATCTATTATGAATTTTATCCTACCACTTCCTGATATAAATTCTGTTTGTATGGCTGCTCCACTGTAACCAAATATTTGAATTTTGCATATTTTAGGATTGTAGCCTTGGCTTTCTCTGATATTGAAAAGACATATATGTATCTATATATATATAAAATGCACAAAATCCATATTTTCAAAGCAAACCTATTTCTTATATCCCATTTAAGGACAAAGGAGGTAAGAACAGATGCCTATGCTACCCATATCTGCTGTATTGTCACTTCACACTATGAATAGGATAAAACCTTGTTTTAACATGGTGCTGTCATAAAGGAAAAGCTAGTGGAGAAAAGTAGATGACAACACTAAAAGCTGTAGTTGAAACAATATTATTATTCTCATACAAATTCTCTCTTTACTCTGAAAAAGCTTCTTTTACCTCAAATGTTTGTCAGGTTTGAGTAAAGTATTGATGCGGTTGACTATCCAGCTAAAGAGGCGCCCGTACAGTGCTTTGGCCATGGCATCTCTGACATCGGTGGCTTTTTCCACGGTGTTGGGCCGAATAATTGTTTCTCCTCGAGTCACTACACAGTGAGAGGTGAGGGCCTCTTGCAGTTCATCTGCCTGAATACACAGCAAGGATGCACCTAGTAAGGAAGGTCACAAGCATAGCTCAGAGGCATGTTTTGGAAGGAAAATGATGCACTTTTGCAATCAAAGCTGTAAGTTCAACATATCATGAATAAGGGCGAAATGAATGTCTTTAACTGTGATTATTGAGGGTGTTCACACCAAACAACTGTCTGTATCTAATTTAGTCACCGGCCTTCTTAGCTTGCACTGCAGTCAATGAGTGACTCAAAGCAGAGGCTTCTATCAAGATGGTTCTTTTATCAAACTGTTCACAGAAAAATGCTAGGGAATCTAGCTGATTATGTCAGGAGTATGTTATAACCCATCTGTACAAGGCACTGCTGTCCTCCTTTAGCTCCAAAAAGGGGGTGCTTCTTTCCCAGTTCCACAATATTTTTCTATCTACGTGTAAGGAGATAGAGCGAAGGTTTCATTAACTTCCCACCTGCAATTACTGAGGAAGAGAAGCAATTTTCTTAAGAATCTTTACCCCTTTCCCTCCTCTGCCTTCCGGCAGCCTATGCTGCAAACCATCCCATTCCAAAGAGGATGAGTGAGCCACATTTCAATAGGCACACGTGGGGGAAAAGTTATGAGTATCTGGGAAAGAAACTGAGAAAAATATTCAATGTGCTAATGAAATTCCCTATAAAACGTTTAAATAACCTTGGAAAAATGCCAATGATTTTCTTTTCAGGCAAATGCAGTATTAGTCATGTTTGCTGAATGCCAGTGAAATGGTCAGTCAAATCAGGGGCACTACATGGAAAATGTTTTCTTTCTTTCATTTGAAGTCTCATGAGCTTGGAACTAACCTATCTTCAGCATTTAATCATTCTTGCAAATTTTCATGTGTACACAGCTGTCCTTGATAACCCTCTCACAATAAAAAAAAATCTGCTATCAAAACACTAAAGAAACACAATCTTAAATCAGAAAAAACACTCACAATTCTCAAGGGCTACCGGATTGGAAATGTTGCTCTTGTCAATCATGTGTTCAGATACCACTGCAGAAAATTCAATGTTGCCCACATTTAAAATGGCAGCCAGGACACTGTACACACTTCCAAGTTCCTGAAAAGTGTATTTAAAAACAGGCAAAACAAAACTTAATAGGTTTTTGTCCCTTTGGTTTGTGCGAAGGACCACACGTGTGGTGTGAGTTTACTGTTTGCTGTCGTCTGCCACATGCCCTGTAAGAGTCAGTCAGAACGGCCTCAACATGGTCATCACGGACTTGGGCACAGAACCAGACACCAAAGCACGGGAAGGTACCCTGAACCTGATCAAACTATCGTAGCAGAAAGACCCAGGAACACCTAATGCTATTTCCCTGCTACCTGGTGCAGAACAGATACTATTAGACTGTCAAAGAAGACTGATCACCAAGGGCCACCTTGACATCGATGATGAAACCTGGGACTTCAGGTGGACTTTGCTCATTATAATACCAGAACACACCTTCAGGCCAAAAGTCACTGCCTCTAGGGAGAGCACGGCCTCAGACCCTCCTCTTTGGACAAGCGAGGAAGCCTGGCTCAAGAAGGCAGAGACTGGCAGAGCTCAATATGACAAAGGAGGAACAAAGGTGTGTTCCTCGGCATAAAAGATGGCTGCTCAGCAACTACATGGTGGGCAAGCCTTTGAGGCAAGTTTTTGGAAGAGCTTTTGGAAGTTTTCCCCACCAAGAATTGCCTGGAAGACCAGAAGACCGGAACGCTGCCCGGAAGACCAGAAGGCCAAGGAACATTGCCTGGGACCCTGCACTGGTAGCTATTATTCTCTTTCCCATCTTTACTTTACTCTTTGTCCTTTTTCCATCACTCCTTTGTCTTGTGTGCCACTTTCTGGGCAAAACAATAAAACTGCACTATTGAATTGAAGCATAACTCCTTTGGTGTGGTCACCTTGCTTTTGCATTCTGCACTTCGAGACCGTGGTAAAAGAAGCTACACGAGTCCACCTGTGTGAACTGTGAAATGCCCACTACTTTTACAACTAGTGTCCTCGGAAGTGTCCCTGTTCCGTACTCAGCATACTCTTTCAAGCGTAAGACACCCAAAGAAAGCAAGACAAACCATAGCCTAACCTCCCTTCCGTACCTGTCAACAGGACAGGGTTGACATGGACTACGGGAAGCACAAACAACTGATGAACATAATCCTCTCATACAGAAAAAATAGCCACTCTTCACTGTGTCTGCAGGCACAACGATGTCTAAAATGAAATACCTGGATCAACAAAAAACATAAAAAACCTGCATCTATGTTTCATGCATCATGGAAACAAAGATACTTCAATCATGGGTCTGCAATGGCTCTCACCAACACCATCAGAAAAAGTCACTGGGAGAAAAGTGAGACCTTTTATATCTGATTTGGCAAAAGTACTTTAGCCTTAAAAATGTTAGTTATGAACTATGTACTCACTCACTTTAGTATGGACTTAAATATAGTTAAATTTCATGTGATTAACAGGCTCTGAAAAGGGATTCTGCCTTGACTTACATATAACAAATACAAAAATATTTGCAATTAATAAAATATTATTTAACTGCATGTTTGAGTTAGACTGAACTATGAATATCGCTATACTGGACAATCTCTGAGTATTTTCTGCTCAGAAATGCTGTGGTGTTCCTGTAGAAAACTATGTTTTAAGCTAGGAATCTGCACTAATACGTATTTTTAGGCAAGCACTAATAGCATGTTTTATAAATAGTAGGCCTGCAAGTTTTGCAGTAGTTTTATAAGAAGTTGTGTAAATGTGATTGGCATTTTGTCATCATGAACTTATCATCGCAGAGCAAACCCTAGTATTCCATATTTTGCTGGTACCAGGTCAGGCATCATTTACTTATATAAAACCCTTAATTGCTCTAGAATATTTGATCTTGTTTTCAACATTTCCATAAGTTAATGTAGCAGTTAATAATTTCATTATTTCAGTGACAGCAAGACAAACTAGATAAGCTCTCTTTAAAAAATGATGTTCAGGGTAATGGGCACACAGTCTACCTAGGCTTTAAGCAATCATTTTCATTTCAAGCTTAGGGACAGATGAAATCTAGTGAAATGGATAGCTTAACTTCTGCCATCAGGCTACAGTACGGATAGCTGCTGACATTCTAGTGCCAGCATTTCCAGCGCGTGTGAATTCTGGCTCGAGCTGTCTCCTACACCACGACTATTGCTCACCTCAGGCAGCCCTTTGCCATGCAACCCGAAATGAAAGTGTGATTTTAAGACAGGGAGTACTGACAGTAATTACTCTCAAAGTTAGTTAGCTAAAAATAAATTTCAAAGAAATAAAGCCCTGTTTAGGTTTCAGTTTTAACTGGGAGGAGAAGATAATTCTGTCCAGAGTTTCCTGCTAATAAAACACGGAATATGCTTATACAGAGCCTTGCTCGTGCACCGGGATGAGTGTCCGTGCTTAATGCTGCTTTACTAAAAAGTGGGCTGAGAAAAAGAACTCACTGTCTTACAGTATATTTTTCTCTTTGAAATAAGTTGTCTCTGCACATGTATCCCATATCAGAACATCAGTGAGGGAGACTTCTCTGTTCCTTCTCTCTCACAAACACAGCCTCGGACAGGCTAATTTGCCCTGTGGAGATTGTAAACCAGACTAACATGGATGGGGCTCCAGAGTAACTGCTGTTAGGTTGCCTGTGGTACTCAACCTGTTTCTGAAACCATGGAGCAGTTCTACAGAGAGATAATTCTTTACAAATTCAGCTCACAATGGCTCGTGGAGTTAATCAAGTGAAGATACATGCACAACGTGGTTATCGACCTGGTTGTAACTGGATGGTCAATATGCAAGGAAGGTCTCTTTTGGATGATGAGGATTATTGTTTCCATCCATGCATCAATGCAAACAAAACAACTAGGAATAAAAACAGAATTGATGCTTATCAAGGTCTCTGGTGCTGTGCTAAAACTGCCGAACCGTGCACATCCTTCCACACTGCTTCTGGAAAGGTTAAAGTACGGGTGTGAAAGGATGTGCCAGTACAGTTGTGATATTAATAAGCACAGTTGTGAACGAGCATGTAGAGCAGAGACTGTGAACTGCACTGCTCCTATGACTTAATGCAAAATGACTATGGAAGAAGAGAATAGGTGAATAAATCTGTTCAGCTAGCTATTTGAATATTTACATTGAGGGAAGCCACAAATAATCAACTGAAGTGAGCAAGTTTCTGTGAAAAGCTCCTTACAACACACATTTTTGTCAAATAAATGAAAAAATACTATTCTACAGCACTAGTGCTGTATTTCACAGATATTATATGGATCATACTCCTAATATCAGCTGTGATCAACAGCTGTGATGCAGCAGTTCTAAAAAGAGAGAACAAGAGTACAGGAGGGGTTTATTTTCCCTGCATCTTACTTTACAAAACCAGAAGCCTGTCTTTATTTTAATGACACTAAAGATGGCTTGAGGAGAGGTGCTTAATGTCCAGCACAGCAATGATATGAGATCATAAAGAATAGGCTCAGCTAGTGTTTACTAATGAGATTCACTCCAAACAGATCTATCAACTTCATTCAACTTTCTCCCTGGAGTTGTGAAAATGTGTTCAGTTCATCAACACTCGGATCAACTCAATGAATTTTTGGAACTCTCACTATAAACTTCATCTTAAAACAGAGATGAGGCTCATATTCTCAGGCCTATAATTACAGGCTAATAGTGACGTAATCATTTTCTACGCATTTAATTTTTCCCCAAGTACTCTCCTGTGTTGTGTTCACTAATTTCAAAGTGGTGTTGATTAATACAGTTTTAGTAGTTTATCAATGCCTTTAAACCTTAAAAATTTAAATATGGTAACATACAACCACACAACATAAACATAAACACACTATTGCTACAGGAAAAAAAATGAGGGATCATTTGAATGCTTCATGTGTTTTTCCTGATTAAGGAAGTTGTTAAATTTCACCAAGAAAAGCACTCACCTCCAGTGTAAAACCTATGACTTTGAAACACTGTTCAATTAACTCAAATTGAGACTTATAAAAGCTGTTGTTCATGAAGTCTTGCACTATTCTGAAATGATCGTTTTGCAGATATCTGGAAGAGTTGATGGATACAGAGTCAGAATGCGAGGTCCAGAATTCAACATGGCATCTCCTAAGAATCAGTTCATGTAAAAACCAACTGCATTACCTGGGAGGTCTGTATTCTGGCAGTTTATAATGTGCCAGTTTTTTCTTTTCTGCCAGACCAGCATAAATATAATAAAAAATATGGAAATTTTTCTCTCCTCTGAAATAACAGAAACAAGAAAGTAATTTAATACTGAACCAGTGGTTACATTTAGCAATGACATACATTGGTATTTTAATAACAGGCAAAGCTCATGCAAACTGACAGAGGAAAGTTCATCTCCTCTGTAAGAAGCTTTATTACACAAGTTCCTGTGAAGGGAACAACCTTTTGGTGTTGTCGAGTGTTTGTTTTGAAGCTGCCAGCGTGGCTGCTCTGCAAATTAGGTCAAATGTAATTTTTATACTTACACAGCCTGGTGGACAACTCTGGATTTTTCAAGGAGATATTCTGAAATCTGAGCTCCTACTACAGTACCACCACAAGTAAATTTCATTTCCAAATATTTTCCAAATCTGCTGGAGTTATCATTGATGATAGTGCCTGCATTCCCGAATGCCTCTACAAGGTTATTCACCTGGAGGATTTTCTCCTGGAGAGTTCTGTTATTAGCCTAGACATAAAAAAGATCTCCCTTCAATATACCAGTACTCACTCAAATACATAAATCCTTAAGTGTTTCCTCTAGTTGGTATTGTGAAGTACAACATCATCAGGACAGTCATTGCCATGTGGGTCATATGGAGAGAAAGGCACGTATAGATCATGATACAAGTCAAAATACAGCAATTTGTAGAATTAACGGCTGTCCAGAAAAGATCTAACACAAAAAATAAACACATCATCAGAACTAATCTGTTTCTGTGGTCCAGTGCTACTGAGATGGCTGGCCTGCTTTTGGGATCCTTGTTAGCATCTGCTTACTGCTGCACTGCACCATACCAGTAGATCAGTCTGTATGCATCTCATCTGAGACATGCAAAAGCGGCATTTTATTTAAAAACTCTGGCCATCTCCCAGCATGACCATGTTCCACTGACAGAAATCTCACTGTGGAAAAAGGTGAAAAGCTAGAAGAGGATTTTACCTACTACAGTTTGGGTGATTTGAAGACAATTAAACAATTGTCTTCTACTTTTGTTGTGACAGACTAAGTCACAGGCCTCACTACACTGGATACTTCCGTGTAGAATCTTCAAAACATTTTCCAGTGACCCTTGTTCAGGAAGGAAGCAAGGGTAGGTAGATCAGCATCACGTTCAAATCTAACTTTGAAGAAGTCCTTTGGAAAATCCATTACAGCCTTGTTTCCCTATCAGTGCCCTGCCCATATATAGGTTTAGTGAATTAAGCCTAAGAGAGCAAATAAAAGAATAAAAAAATAAGATAGCACAGAGGCATCCCCTTGAAACATACCTTGCCCAGGACTGTGAGCTGCTGAACCAAAAGGTGGGCACTTTGTGTCTTGCCAGCTCCACTTTCTCCAGAAATAACAATACACTGCAGAGAACAAGAGCGTGACAAAGCTCATTATGTATTTCTCAGCTAGGAAAGGATATAATTAAGAAACCTCATCTTTACCTGATCGGAGTTGTATGTCACCATGGACTGATAACCTATGTCAGCAACAGCAAAAATATGAGGAGGGTTGGCAGTCCGTTTGGCTCCAATGTACAGTTTTGAATACTAAATGTAAGAAAAACAAAAACATTATCAATGTCCCTTTAGTTTTATTTTCAGACTATCGTCCAGCCTGCTGAGGTTACCAGCTGAGTGAGCTGTTACTGCACTCACTATATCATGCATCTATACTATAAGAACTGCTAAAAAAAGATGAAGCACAACATTTTTTCTCAACCCTGATTATGCTATGAAACTCAAATTATTGGGGAAAAAAATTAATGTTGCCAGACATCAGAATGTCAAAATCTAATATCTTTTCTGTACCTGCAGTATCTCATAATGATGCGAAATTATTGTTATGTTCAGACTTTCAAACCTGCCCCCTTTTGGATTAAGGGAAGGCACATTCACAAAAGGTAAAATTTTACAGAGGTGCTTTGTGACCTCTCTGATCAGTTGAATAGCTATTGCTTCCCCAGCTCTCTTGGGAGACATTGTCCCCAGCTCCTAACTGCAGCTATTCACACAAGTTCTCCATGGGAAGTGGAGGAGAAGGAGAACTTCCTACCACAAAGAGGCCTAAGACTCACCAGAATAAAGGCAATTACCTGTACAGACACTACTTGTGAACTACCTGCAGCTAGTGCCTTTATACCCTGTGGAGTGGTAATTAATAAATCTCATTATATATAGCACAAGAAAACACTACAAAAATTCTATTTCTAGCCATTGATGACAATTAATTACTTGCTCAGAGAAAGCTGTTTGCACTTGACACATGATCCACACTATAAAGATAGCAGGAATTAAACTGGAGTTTCTCATTCTTATGCTGAATTTCAGCACATGATAAGGATGTGTGTCAACATGCACTTGAATGAACAACTCTAATAGTTGTTGTTGAAGATAGTTTTGGTTTTCAGATTGAAGTAAATCTCAGTAAAGGTCTTACTTCATAGTTGACACAAATATTCATATTTTAATGGAAATTAGTGTCAGTTTAGAAGAACCAACCCAGATTTTCACACCTGTGAAGAATAAATGTCTATGTTCCGAAAGGGATTGACAGCGATGAGAATGTCCCCAACATACGTGTAGATTTGATCCTTGGCATATCCCTTCTGCAACTGCTCTGTTACTGTATTCTGGTGAAGAAACAGGAACATTCAATCACATGGGGAAAAATAATACTAGGAAAATGTAGAGAATATTTATATAGTTACAATGGCTGAGAATAAAGAGGTAAAGTATTAATAGGAATACAGCTGATAATCACCCGAAGTGAAAATCACTTTCAAACACACCAACGTTCCTTATTTCTTGTGGCAAAACTCACTCTGAACAATATATATGTTTTGACCCATAAGTGGCTGTAGAAAAACAAGTTAGCAAGTACTGCTTTAACTCAATTAATCAAAGGTTTCCATGAGGCAGTCCTGTCTTCATTTACAACACTACAGCTTCAGGTAACTCATCAAGCAAGAGCATATGCTTGGATTCATAACTGCCATTACATCTGCTCTAACACTACTCTGTTGTGGTAAGACACAGCTGTTGGACTGTTCATAAAAATCAGAAATCTTTGTGTATCAACAACTAGTGTCTGTTGCTATTGTTTTTCACTGCTGCAGAATCAGCAGAAGCTAGAATACAGTTCTGGCTCATTTAGGTTTTTTGTCTGTCTTCTCTTTAGCTCAGATTGCTTATATGCTTCATGGCAAAAGACAAAAACCAGTCTTGCTAGCTTATGACTATTCCAAATATAAGAAAAGTAAAGTTGACATCTGAGCGTTGTGCAAGCAGATTAAGTTTGGGTTAGCTCAAATAGTACTAACTAAACATTAAGCTACTATACCCAGGTTCTTGGATGATGGAAGGTATTCTGTGGGCTATGAGCATTGTGTAATTTCCCAGCTCACAGCCACATTTTATGTTCTGGACTGAGGAAGACAAACTATACCAGAGACATTTTAGAGGTAAGAGAATGTGAATTATAGTGTATGCACAGCCCAGTACAGAAAGAATGACAGTTTGTTTATAACCACTCATGGCCACCAAGACCTGCAGATAATGTGCTTCTTTCCAATGCTGGCATTTAAAGCATTAACACAACAGTCTTCCACACTCCCTTACACACATGTTCCTGCTTCTATTGGGCTGATTTTCCAAGTCTGACCAGAAGTAATATTTGTACCAGCAATTTTGACAGTAATTTTGTCAAAAGATCACAAGAAGGCATTGACAAGATAGAGTCTCCACTGACATAAATCGATTTCAATACATCTCCACACCACAGTTAAGTCAGCAAGGATTAAGCCTAGGAAGAGTATGATAAGCTAGTTTAAGACAACTCTTGATGTCTAAGAAGAGGAGGGAAGGTGCTTGTTCTTGGACCTGGACCAATTTCAGGTAACAGATCATTGCAGACTGTGAAGGAGCTGGGACTGTTTAGCCTTGAGAAGAACTAGAGGAGACCTGAACAATGCCTATAAATATTGGAAGGTTGGCTGTAGGGAGGATGGTGCCAGACTGTTTTCAGCTGTGCCCAGCAACAGGACAAGGAGCAATGGGCACAAGCTGAAACACAAGTTTCATTTAGAAATAGGGAGAAACTTCTTTACTGTGTGAGTCACAAAGCTCTAGACCAGGCTGCCCAGAAAGGTGGTAGAGTTGTCTTCTTTGGAGATATTAAAAACCTGCCTGAACGCAGCCCTGTGCAATGTGCTTTAGGCAGTCCTGCTTTGGCAGCGGGGTTAGAATTGATGATTTCTTGAGGTCCCTTCCAAATCTGACAATTCAGTGATCTTATATATTTAGCTTTAGTAATACCCATTGATATAAATCCTGTGAAGCAAGTGGTGCTATGATACTGTTCAATCTACATCTGTGACTGAAGAGAGTTGATTTAGCTTTGTGTTGGAACCATTCTGGACATGGCAAATTTAATCTAAAATATTTGGCATAAACTGGTAAAATGCTATTGTGTACTTACACAATTGAAGTGTGACAATGTAGGTGAACTTGAAAATCAACAGCACAGCATTGTGTTTTAATATGTGATTACCACTCCACAGGAAAACATGAAGAAAGGAGGCTCTTACCTCATCCAGGACCTCCAAAGTTGCTAAATCATCTACCTCCTCCTGGTTTGAAACTAATGACTTACTGTAGTTCCCTTTCTTTGTATGAATGCGTTCAAATCTAGAAAAGAAAGACATTCAGTTTCCTCATGTAAGGAAACACAGAGCAGATCTTGCATCTCTAACCGTCCTGAAGGGAATCTGGTCCAAATATTCCAGCTTTCCAATGTCCTGAATTCAAACACAAACGTTTGAATAACAGGACAGCATATCACTTCTTGGTGCAGCACACCTGCCCCTGACAACTCCTATGGTTTGCTCCCACCACAGATACCGTGATACCTTTTCACTGTACAGATCTATGCTTGATCACACCCTTTATCAGCTGCAAGACCAGAGCTACGCAGTATAGAGAGGAAAAAAAAGAACATATTTATAAAGCATATAACAGTCAAACCCTGGCCCCTATTTGAAAAAAGAAAAATGAGGCAGATAACAATTATGGATAGGAGGTGTGTGGTGAAACAGCGCGGCAAAGGCGACGCAGACAAAACATTGAGGATGAAAACATTTCTGCCTCAGTGATGACACTGCTCTACAACCTAGCTGAGATGGTCACAGATCACACCGTAGAGCAAAGTGCTGCAGAAATCACCAGGGTATGTGACACAAAATAAGGAAACAAAATATTTTTCTTACCAGGGTTAGACTTCAGTGAAGTTTGTTTAAGTGAAAATTGTTTTCTCTTTAAATCAAACAAAAAAAATGTACACAGTCTTACAGAAATTAGCAAAAAAATTTCCAGGACCATTTCTACTGAAGAGTAATTATATTGCTAAATTAAGCAAAAGCAGCAGAAGATACAGATTTACAATTCACATTAGTTATACTTGATTTATAAGACGAAGGAAAATGAGGGACAGGGAAAGCAGATAAATAACAGCAGAGTTCACAAACCAAATCAAGCTCAGTTGTGCAACAAAGGCTACCAAGTAAATCTGATGAGTATTTCTGATCTCCTGGTATGAACTCACTCCCCTTGATACTATCGGTAGCTCTCAAACGCGTGGAACACACACACTGGCAAACCAAGAGAGCAGAACTACTGTGTGGAACACACTCTTTACCCTGATTTCAGACAAGACCGGGGAAATCCATTACTTATTTCTGACACTAGGCTGTGAGGCACAAATAAAAGCAGACGAGTGTCCTTGCAATACACTGTGAGGAAATTTTAGGCTGTTTGACTCCCTGGGTTTTATTAGAAAAATGTGGCAATACTAAGATTTAAATTTACTCTTCAGCCTTGCATGGGGTGCTGCTGCTTGATTTGCCTTTACCAGCTGACGGATACTAGTGCATTCAAAGTCAGAGGTGCAGGCAAAATCCTTCCCCTTCAACAAAAATCTGCCTCCACTATAACTCACCCTTCTATTTATACCTCTTGTTAACAATTACAGTTGAAAATTTAAATTTGGAGAGTTTAAACCATTTTTCCTTTGCTCTTGCATGAAGGTTATTTTTTGTTCAGAGGATGCATCTAATAACACTGTGACTGAGAAACATGTACATGAGGGGAAGATGCAGAAACTGCAGGACTGCCTCAAGCTCTGCTGTTAGGTTTTTCTGTTGACAAAGGAAGACCCAAAACAAGACATCTGTCAATTTGTGAAAGTTTAATTACGTAAAATTGATTCTCCTCTAACCCTCTTCAGCTGACATGATGCAAACACTAGTGCTTGTTAAACCAGATCATATACTCCATTCTCCAGAGTAGAACAGAGTGGCAGATTTGCAGAACACAGTATTTTTCTGCTTTACTGTCAAAGGGCACAAACCCCTCAAGGGCAGCTATAGCGCTTGACTTGCTGAAACTCCAACCACTTAAAAAAAACCCCACATCAGTGCTGTTGACATCAGTGCTGAAATCTCATTATCATCATGCACATAGGCATCGTGAACTGAAATAACCACGTTGCTCTCTTCTGTTCAGAAATTGTTTGTTGGAGGCATTAGATCTTACAGTCATGCTCCACAAGCAATTCAAGCAGCTAAAGGCCAGAAACATCAACCCAGCACGGGCAAGCGAATGAGTCAAGGCAGCTTTGTTTCTGTGCATTCTCCTTCATACCCCTCTATTCATCCTTCAAGATCCAGTTAAATCAAAATGAGGTAACCACAGCTTTTTCTTCTTCAAATTGTCAGAATGTATTAAAAAGATTTCTGATAGTTCCAAAAATACCATGAAAAAGGAAGTGTGATTCACGATGCCCTGATGAACTCTGCCTAAACTGGTTGGAGAATCATCTACAGACTAAAAAGTGACAGGCAAAGGGCTGGCCTTAGCCCGGGTGTGAAGAAGAAACTAAAAATAATCCAGTTTTTTGTAAGGGTAAGGTGGGAACAGCTGTACACCTAGCAGTTATGAACAGCATTAAATGTGACAAGTGGAAAACAAGCAACACAGAGTAATCCAGAAAGGATTTGTCATTGCTGATGATTCTGTTTCTATGGAGGTTACACTTAAAACAAAAAATTCTGTCTTTAGCACATGTATCTGCTGAAATACGCTTAAACAAAACTATAGCCTTACACCAGTGCAAAATCTGTACCTGAATTTAGGAAAATGTACTGACAAAACTCCAGCTGCACCTGCACAACACTCTGCAGACAATCTGGTGCTCCCCTGTGTTTGAACAACTGCACAGAACTGATGACACTTCCAGGAAGCTGTGCTCAAGCTTACACAGTGTTGCTGAGAGCACAGTGCTTCCCAACAGACCTATAGGTCTTGTTACTCGTGTCCAGACAGTTGGGTCATGTCCTACTCTACACAATCTGTTTGTCTAAGTCTGTGCTGGTTTATCACACCCTGAAAAGAAAGCTTATTTGTCCTTCATAATAACCTAAAGAAACAGTTGTATCCTTGACCAATTTCAGTGAAAATATCTGTTCTTAACTGAGAAAATAAGTGATCTTCTCTTTCCCTCTTTGCTCGCAGGAGGTAAATTATTTATTCAATCATTGCTGCTGTCAAATTGTGTGGAAGGATATTCTGCTGTAGAGCTGTGTATTAGCTAGAAGCACACAGGGCCAGAGATCTGCTTGTTCTGAGGCCCATGTTGCCAGAAACTTTATTGCTTCTGCAGCCTGAGAGCGTTTGCAGCACAGCCATCCTACCACACAGTAGTGTTCCTCAGGAATGGTAGCAGGTATATAGGAGCAGTAGATACACAGGAGTAGTTCCTCAGGAATACATACTGCTCCAGAAAAGCATAAGGTTTAAGTCTCTACTCTAAAATATCTGGATTTCATCTGGAGACCTTGACCAAGTCAGCAGTCTGTGTGAGGAGGCATCGTAGTCTGCTCCTCATACTGCTTTTGTCAAGCTAGCAGGGTGATGTCCTATTCTCTGCTACAGCTGCCCTGCAGAGTTGAGCTTGAAGGACTGCTGTCAGCTGCTTTGCGCTGGCAGGATGAGTCAGAGACAGAGAGAACATGCAGAAACGAAGTGACACAAGTTTGTGCAATCAGGGAAGGAAATTATATGGTAGTCCCAGCTTTTACTAGGACTGAATAAATTGATAACCACCTTATGCTTGTTGTGCATAAACTTCTATGAATTTACTTCCCTGAACTTTCCAATTAGTTAAATAGAGCAACTATTTAGCGCTCTTTCACTGGATTTCAGTGCTATCCCTACCTAAAGAGAGGAATCCAGCTCCTAGAAAAGCCTTTTCTTTGATTATCTTTGCAGTCGAATGGTTATCCTTCCCGTATTTAGAGCTCACGTAAAGATGGACCTCTTAACTTGGGGACCAGAGTCCACTGCTGAAATCCAGGTGCAGTGAATATCCCTCACATATGCAGCTTATTCATTATGGAATGAGTCATAATTCCCAGGAAATACACATTGTACTAATCATTGCACATTTCTGCAGAGATTACTGTAACAGCAGTCAAGATAAAGACAGCCAAACAACTCAAGATAGAAGTCTTACAAGCCTGACTGTCAGGTGTAGATGCGACAGTTCTGAAGGCCATTTCAAAGACAGCTATTTCTGTTGCAAAGCAAAACTCCTTACAATGCAGGTTTTCTTCCCGCGTTTGGTACAGCAAGAAGTGTATTTTTAGAACAGTTTGGGGGTATACGCTGCAGCACTCATTTCTAATAATAATTCTTATCAACAATTACAAATTTTAACAGCCATAATGGGACTTACAAGAATGTGATTGAAGGATTCCCTGTAAATGAGGGGGGAAAAAACCAATGACCAAAGGTGAAGGATGAGACTCAAATGAAGTTATTGTTTCTTCATTAGAAAATTTGACTTATTTCACTGAAGAATGTGCAACAAACTCCATTATCATATCTTTTGTGCCACTATGAACAGAAAAGAATTGGCATACTGCCTTTAAAGAGCTAAACCACTTGCCTCCCAGTGCCATGAAACAGGAGAGAGATGCCTCCAAATTCTGGACCAGAAGAGTGTGAGCTTGAGATCAGGAGGCAGTTTTACAAGGAATGTTACCAGCAATTGATGAAAGCTCAGGAGTTCATGGAATCATAGAATGGCTAGGGCTCTCGGAATAGGCAGGGACACCTTCACCAGATCAGGTTACTCAAGGCCCCATCCAACCTGGCCTTGAACACTTCCAGGGATGGGGCAGCCACAACTTCCTTGGGCAACCTGTTCCAGCATCTCACCAGCCTTACAGCAAAGAATTTTTTCCTGATGTCCAACCTCAATCTCCCCTCTTCAAGTCTGTAACCCTTTCCCCTTGTCCTCTCGCTACACTTCCACGTAAAAAGCCCTCCCCCAGCTTTCTTGCAGGCCCACTTCAGATACTGGAAAGCTATTAGAAGGTCACCTTGGAGCCTCCCCTTTTCCACGCTGAACAACCCCAACATGCTCAGCCTGTCCTCGAAGTGGAG
Organism: Rhinopomastus cyanomelas; assembly: GCA_013400115.1. Taxonomy (NCBI): domain Eukaryota; kingdom Metazoa; phylum Chordata; class Aves; order Bucerotiformes; family Rhinopomastidae; genus Rhinopomastus; species Rhinopomastus cyanomelas. The sequence goes on from VXBP01004577.1 coordinate 961,154, forward strand.
GTGCTCCAGCCCTCAGATCATTTTAGTTGCTCTCCTCTGGACATGTTCCAAGGACTATATGTCCTTGTTATGTTGACAGCTCCAGAAATGGACACAGGACTCCAGGTGGGGTGTCACAAGTGCAGAGTAGAGGGGAAGAATCACCTCCCTCAATTGAATGTTAATGCTTCGTTTGATGCAGCCCAGGACACAGCTGGCTTTTTGGGCTGCCAGTGCACACCGATGGCTCCTGTTAAACTTCTAGTTTACCACCATCCTCAAGCTTTTCTCCTCAGAGCTGCCTTCCAAATCTGTATTCATGCAGCCTTAACAATCCAATGTTATAAAGTCTCAGAGTACAAATAAAAAAAAGAAAGCAAGGAAATTTTAACATGCTGCTTGCCACTACACAGCCTGCATCTTGACTCTGAATCAGACCTACATGGGGTGTCTGTGCAAACACTGCTTTTGACACCATTTGCTCTGCACAGAACGAAGGTCACAAGATACCTGTGTGTACTGTTTAAAGACTTTTAAAAAAGTATGACTACTGAATTTAAAGGCCTTTGTATAATCTTGTTCTCATTCAATAGAAGAAGAAACGAATGGTACTCTGTAGTAGTGTATCTAACAGGCCTGGAATTCTAATGTCTGCTAAAGTGAAATGAGGTACATACTGCACTACAGCTTCAGCTACTGGAAAACACTGTCTGCTTTTCTTGCCTGTATGGAGATAGCAACAGACATTAAGACAGGTAATTTTACTGTTTCTGGAAAAAGGCTAAAACTTTGTGCACGTGCTGCCAGGAAAGACAGCAGATATATTCAATAAATGTGACGGAGTTGAAGTGATTATTGGTACAATGACTGTAATTTTTACTTGCAGTCTCTCATAGAACCTTCACTGATCTAAGATGTGAAAAGAAAATCAAAGCAAATGAGATTTGAAGTAGTATAAGTCTACTTGTTAGTATTTTACACTGCTAAACTGAAATATGAAGCAATTATTATTATAACCATGCCACTTAAGTTAAATAAGTAGTAGTATTTTCTGCAGTTTCAAATAATAAATCATTATTTTCAGAGAGAAAATTCCATCTTCCTTTCAGAAAATTCATGCAGAATTTCATGGCACTGGAGAGGCCACACCTCAAGTACTGGGTCAGTTTTGGGCACCTCAATACAACATTGCAGAGCAGGTGCAAAGAAAAGCAGTAAGGTTGGTAAAGGGTCTGAAGGACAAGCCTTACGAGAAGTGTCTGAGGGAGCTGGGGCTGCTTAGTCTGAAAAACAGGAGGATTGCTGTGTACAACTACCTGAAAGGAGGTGATGGAGAGGAGAGTCTTGGTCTCTTCTCATAAGTGTCAAGTGATAGGACAAGATGAAATGGCCTCCAGTTACACCAGGGGAAGTTCAGTTTAGACACTGGGAAAATCTTCCTCACTGAAAGGGTCATGAGGCATTGGAACAGGCTGCCCAGGGACAGGGTTTAAATGTCATCCCTGGATGTGTTTAAAAGTCATGTAGGTATGGAGCTTAAGGACATGGTTTAGTGGTGGACTTGGCACAGTTAGGTTCGTGGTTGGACTTGATGATCCTCAATACTTCTTCCAACCTAAACAATTCTGTGTAATTACACTTGATCAACTACAAAACCACAGGTAACTTTGTCACAGTGTAACACACCCCCTTAAACTCTAGTTCCTTTGAAAGGTGATTGGGTAATAAAACACAGCTTAAACAGGACAGAGAACGTACCAATAGATCTTTTCTTGTGCCATTTGACTGCTCTATCCACAAGCAAACTGGGGCACTTTGTTTATGTTTGCACTGGGCAGAAAGTTTCTGTTATTTGCTTTATGCAACATTTGCATGATGAAAATAATTACAGGAAAAAATAGCATTTGATAGAAAACAAACATGAGTTCTATCAAATGGGTAAAAAAGTTCATGATATATAATTGACTTAAATGCCTGCTTTTCAAAAGTTATTTAGGCTTTGACAGAACCAGTGTCATAAGTGTTATCAGGATATAAATTCATAGAATTCAGTGGTATGGAGTGCTTTTATTACATATTGTTTCCCTGTGTTTTATAAATTAATACTCTTAAAATCTGGAGTATGGTACTCATTTAGTGCTCATCATTGACCTCTGACAAGTTTATTCCAATTCTAGAATCTTTCTGGATTAAGCAAACGTCTAGTCTGCACTATATGGAACAGACAAATCCAGCCTGACATTTAAATTCAAGACAGCTGCATCATTTTTGTCATTGAAATGCCCACAATACTACTCACTCAGTCCACAGTCACTTGAAGCATAAGAAAAACTTGAATATTATAAACAATTTCTGAATATATTTATTATTTTCCAAGCATAAAGAGAAAATTCTTCAAAATTTCTCTTTGAGAATTCTCCAAAATTCTCAAGCTGAAGAATGTTGTATATATTGCTACTAAAATTTAAAATAAAAGCCATCAGATGTTTCATGATTTACTCAGAACTGTGGCTTGGTCTAGGTGATCCTGCTGTGTCAGGGGGATTGGACTAGATGATCTTTCGAGGTCCCTTCCAATCCCTAATGATTCGATGATTCTATGATATTTCTAAATGCTACAAAGAAAAAGGCACCTATCCATTAAGACAAAGATTTGAAGTTTGCAAGACAAGATCTGGTATTACTACAATATACTTCCAGTTCTTGCAGGAACCTGACTAGTTATTGTTACTATACTTAGCTAAACTAAACATTAGCTGACCATGCAAACGTAAGAAAATGCCAAACACTAATTTCACCTCATCTTGACTTTCCGAATGAAGAGATCCTACCTTGTGTCTTGAGTCGCAGGAGAAAGGGGAAGCACTTCTAAAGACTGTTTTGTCCCACATGTAAATCATGATGCCCTTCTCTTTTCACTGGCTCTGTGGGGGACCCCAACGATTAAGTTCTCTATTTCTTGGCCAGCTAGTTATGAAAGGTGAACCTTTGTTTGAGCATTAGCCATTCTGAAACAGCCAAAGTATCAAAGTTGTCCAAACTGGTCTACTTTTAAGCTTTTTACCTTGCCTTTTCAGTGACTCCCATCTGCTGATGAACATCAATAAATTCCATGAGTTGCCTTTGTAGTACGTTTTCTTTTCCTTCAATTTGCTTAATAAAATCATGCTGCAAAAGTCTAGATACTGTGGGACGCTTCTCATAATCTTTAGTCAAGCACCTGTGCTGGCAGAAAAAGCATATGATCGTTGAGGTACTGCTGTAATGTTTTTAAATGCCTGTTTGCAGTTCATTTATATCTCCTTAATGAACACATCCACCTTAATCAGAATATTGATGTATGCAAGAGGTTAAATTACTGAATTTTAAAACGAAATATCTTTGAGATAAGAAAAACAGAAATGTCAAGTGTGTTAAAATGCTATTTCATGTTTTAAATCTGAAGTCAAACTGGATTTATGAAGTAGGTTTTTAAGCAAAAGTATTAGTAGCAACAGTTTTCACAGAGAACACAAAAATATTTTAGACATGACACGTGCGCAGGTTCTGCGTTCAGCTGTGGTAGTCTCAGTTGTTACTCACTTGTTAATGAAGTCATTGAATTCAGGTGACCACAGTTCGGGCTGCTGTAGTGTTGGGGGAGGATTTCTGCAAAGGTCAGTGTGGTGATAGTTAATAAGCTGTTCTACTCACTTGATAAAAATACCTGTGTAAAGGCAGGCTGAGTAATAACTTTTAGAAGACCACAGAAAAAAGATATTGATTTCCACTGGTAAAAGGAGCATTATGTGTGGATGATACTATGCCTCACTGGTTCTCCTGCTTTACATAACTAACAAGGAGAAATGGCATGGAGATGACCTACCAAGTGTAGCTAAGCATCAGTATAACTTTTTCAGCCAAATCAATAAGCGGAAATGAGTTTAATGACACTTTCATCACTATACACTTGTATGGCAAGTTTGCTTTTCATGCCTGAACCAATATACTTTCTTAAGAGATATTTTTAAAAAAATAGATTTTAACTTTTCCCAGAAGGATTACACCAACTTGCTGAACAAAGTGTCAGAAGGAACTAGTTCTTCAACTATTTCTAATTCATTAGAACATCATCAGCAGTATTTGAAGGATTAAATACAGACCGATTGTAAGTAAATACTACTACTTTCTTCTCTGTTCTTGGAGCTGTTTATTCTGGGCTTTAATTTGGTTCAAAGTGTTTTAATAGTCATCTCCCATCCAATCAAAGGTGCCATTTTCACTGAGCATAGTCATGTAGTAGTCATACTAGAGGAGGTGCCTTTTCTGTTTTTTAACTAATCATCATAACTGCTTTTCTTTAAGCACTGCTTTATGTTTATTCTTTTGCTTTCAGGTTTTTCTTAATGGAATGGGAAAGTATTGATCTTGTATTTGCTGTAGGGCAGAAGGTGCCCCATAGCAAGTAAAGGTAAAAAGACTATTCATGCTCTGCTTCAGGACCAAGTCAGCCAAGGTTTCTTAAAACTGAACATAATTTAAACTAATTTAACTGATTTAAACTAACTTGACTGAAAAGGACTTGAAGCTCTCAAGTATGCTAGGTGACCTCAACTCTTGTGGTACGAGTGAAATTATCAAACTGTTCTACGATCGTTCCCTACAGACTTTGGGACCTATGTTCTTTGAAACACTCTAAGTGTCTCTTAAGGTACTTTTATCTCCAGCTTCAAATAAACACAAAAGAAGTTCCTGTTTGCCCTGCCAGTGGACAGGCATGGGGCCTGTTTAGACTCTCCTTCTATCATAAGTCATTCTTTGTAACAGAATGTGTATGACTTAGCTGAGTCTCACATTCATGTCTAATGGGCAGCAAGCCACTTGGGAGGCTTTATGGCTTTTTCACAAACATTGCCACAGTCTTCTAAACTTCTGAGCATGTGCACGAGGTTTAAGCAAAGCCCACAGAAAATACAGCTGGACGAAGTATTTCTAGCCTCCTCCTAGTACAAATAGCAGGAAGAAACTCCACAAACTTGCACAGTCTGAGTTTGAAAACAGTAACAGTCAAGCAAAAAGTTCAGTCTAACCCAGGAAGAAATAAACACATCAAGACATTACCTTGGTATTTTGAAGAGTGCCCTCATAGGGTGCAAATCAGCAAGGGGTGGATCTCCATCTCCCAGCTCTATAGCAGTAATACCCAGTGACCATGCATCACATCTGGCATCATAGGAGCTATCTAGCTGCTGCTCACAAGCAATCACCTAGTGGAGCAAAAGGGATGAACAGTCACTGGATGGTCAAATGTCTAAATTTAAAAGTACACTCACAGTTGGAAGAACCTCTTTACAGGACAGATAGGTAAATAAACAGACTTGCACACATTCAGACAGATAAAGCATCCTCTGCCTGAAGAAAACCAATGCTTGAACTAGAGGAAGCAGGTGTCCATGAATACCAGGTTCTCCAAAAAGATTTTCCCTGATCTGACAAAAAGGTGCAAATCCATGGCTTTTTCAGCTGAAGGTGGAAATCTGAGTCCCTGAGGAAATAGAAGGAAACTCAGCAACTGTAAATCTCTTTTCTGTGGATTATCCCTGCAAAAAAACCAAACAGAACTATATTGCTCTGTCTATAAAATGAAACAAACAGGAAAGCCAAAGCTGAATTCTCTGTCTCCCACGGGGTCATTATGCAGCTAAATCAGCAAATTTCAATATCAAGCTATTTGCTCAGCGACATGTTTGCCATTGGATTACATCAAAGTTATTTAATGTACATAACAGAACTCATACACATTTCAGCTCAACCACAATGCTGGATGAATCTAGAATTGTCACCTCATTACCTATAGATCAAAACCAACACACGTCCCTTCCAACCCCTAACATCCTATGATCCTATGAACGTGTATAAACAGAGTCGTTTCATTCAACAGACCCATATGCATGTGTGTGTTTGCACACAAATAGTGTAACTATATAGGCATATTTATAATGAAATATTTTTCCTACTTCAGCTTAAAATGCATCCTTATGTGCTTCAATATCAGGCTGGAAAAAATCTCCACAGGTTCACAGTACAGCTTATTCACTCATAACAACCTTTTCACTTCTTGCTGCCTGCTATGGAAATGTACAGTATTTAAAACCTTCCAAGTGCAGAAACAAAAAAAAGAATAAAAAAAGCTATAATGGGTCACAGTACCACTTTCAGCTCCTTCCATCCATGAAGTGGTGAAATACCTATAGATTAATGACTTGGAAGTTACAGAGAATCACTGGCTCTTTCTTTCCTCTTTAACATTTTAGTAGCAATCTGATGTCTTCTTCACTGGCTCTAACCTAGTATTTCAAAAATAAATCCCATATTAACATAATCCTTGCAAACATGTAAGAGAAAAGGTTTAGAACACTTTTAAAGGACACTGCTATTTCATTTGGTGAAAGGACCAGTGTTCAGGAGGAAAGATAAAGAAAAAGCAGAAATGTAGGATGCAGCAGCTGAAATACCAGTGAGAAAATGTTTTGAAACCTCTAACCTCTGGAGCCATCCAAAATGGGGTGCCAACGGAGGTGTTCCGACGGAGACGAGTGCTCGTCAGCTGAGCAGACACACCTGGAAGAACGAAGGGAAGCTGTAATCAGAGCAACTGCTATTTCCATCCAAGGCAGCCATTTGAATGGGGACATCCTCGCCTTGTCACGCTGTGACCTCCTCCGCGGGTGAATCTCAAACACATCTTTCTAGTTCTCTGGAAAAGGAGGCCCAGTCCTCAAAGGCAGTGAGCACTTCAGCGTCCTTTGTTTCCAATGACTTGAGCACAAAACAGGATTTAATACCAAATGACCATTTCATCAGTAATCTCATTCCATATTATTTTGACTGCCTAGTTACAGCTTTTCAGCAGAGCAGCAAAACACTTTCTTTAGGAGGAAAAAACCCCAAACTATCTTCCACGGATTCTTTGTTTTTCTTTTAAGGCTCAGTCCTGACACTACACTGCTGTTTCAAGTTGAAGACTATAAAATATACTTATTTTCATCTCTTAGCTGCTCTGTCTTGAAAAAGAAACAGCAAAAGAGCAAAATTCTCAAAAATTCTTACAAAAACAGAAGTCTCCCCATGCTCAAAGCACATTCTCAGAGCAACATCAAATGCCTGCAAATCAGCTTTGCAACACAAGCTGTAGATTAAGGAATTAACTATTTCTGTCGAAGAGCCGGTAAGCGAACTCTGATGTCTAAAGATTCTCTAAGATTTTCAATTAAAAGACACGGAAATATTAGGAATTTCAGTGGGCTTCAGCACACTTCTGACCAGCCTGACACAAATTTCCTTACTTTCAAAACAACAGTGTATTTGTTGGGAATATCTCTAGTGTTTGCGAAGGGAAGAGTACAATACATAGAGGAAAAACAGCCTCTTGGCTAGTGTGTCCTGAACTAGCCAAGAATCAAAGAATCATAGAATCATTAGGGATTGGAAGGGACCTCGAAAGATCATCTAGTCCAATCCCCTTCCCACAGCAGGATCACCTAGACCAAGCCGCACAGGAACTATTTTAGATTTATGAGTCAGAATCAACTGTGAAGTCCACAAATGGAGAAAAACAGCCCCTCTGCTAGCAAGCCCTTAACTACTATGGATTTGAGTAATAATCAGCTGTGAGGTCCACCAAAGGCATATTCTGAAGTGTCTTATCATGGATGGCAAGAAAAGATGCCGTGTTCCACTCTTGGTGCAACCTCAGTCTGACGCTGAAGCTCACTTACGTTGCCTCCATGCGTACATCTACTTTCTCTTTAAAAAAGTCAAACAACTCAGGTTTTTTCCATTCACAGAATGAAATGTAACCGACTAGTTACAGTTTTTCTGTGAATGCTATTTCATTATTTGAAATACATGAAGCTCCGGAGAGAACCACTGGCACGTTTCAAGATGGTATTGACATTACCTTTCTGAAAAACCTGCTACATTCACATTAAAAAGCTGCTATTTCACATTAAATGTTTAGATGACACATTAACTATGGCTTTGTCTAGATAGAATTTGATTCTTTTAGGTTTTTGTCCGTGGTGGTCAAGAAACCATTGAGGGCTTGATCTGTTTTTCCACTCTGAAGCTATGTGCTCTTCTCTGATTCTCAAAATCACTGTGTTGTTCCACTACAGAAATCATAGAATCACAGAATCATTAGGGATTGGAAGGGACCTTGAAAGATCATCCAGTCCAATGCCCCTGCCACAGCAGGATCACCCAGACCAAGTCATACAGTCAGTCAGGGTTAGAAGGGACCACAGGATCATCCAGTTCCAAGTCCCCTACCATGGGCAGGGACACCCCACCCTAGATCAGGCGGCCAGAGCCTCATCCAGCGTATACCACCGCAGGGAAGATCGCGCCTGTTCCTTTGAGAGAAACGTAACCATTGCTTTTGAGCTGCCTGCCTCTAATCTACTCCAGGCTTTTCATTTGGTCTCTTTCTCTCTCCATGCCTGCAGAAAGTCCAATACACACTCTTCACATAATGAAAAGCAAGACAATGTGAGCCTTAGCACAAAGTCCATCAATCCTGCTTCAGCTCCGCTAAGCAGGGGCATTGATTTTGCTACTCATGGAGCTGGGTGGGTTCCAGCTTCCGGCTCATGAGGTCTGAGGCTGTTCCAAGCCCTAGCAAATCAGGCCATTCAGAAAGCAAGGAGCAGGCACACATCACCACGAGTCCATTACTGCTGCAGTGATGACAAAGGATGTGATTTCACAATCTTCAGTTTTGGAAGGAAGATTAGGCTACTCTCCACTCTCTATGTGCCATGGAAGTCCCCTACGCTAAGGCCCTGAAAGAAGAAATGGGATTCAGATCAGCCAGCAAAACAAAACACAAACTAAAGCTGTAAAGACCCAGTGTCAGATTTTATAAATAATCATAACTTTCTGTAAAGATAAAGAATGAAATATAAAAGGAAGACTGATGGGCACAATCTTATCTGTCTGTGTGCTGCTGGTGATTTTCTTTCCTCTTTGAACTGTAATTATTAAATAAACGGAAGGATTTTTTCCTACTTTTAGTTCAGTAAGAAGCTGATTTGAGTTGTTCACCATTACTTTCTTTAGACCATTGGGTTTCTTGTGTGCTTTTTGTTTTGTTGGTTTTTACCTTTTGCTTTTAGCAGTAAAGTGGCATTTCAGATTATGGAGAGTAGGTCTTACGACAAATGATATTTCCTTGGGCTTTTTCTGTGTTTAGGGGAAAGGGGATGTAATTCCACACTTAGTAACATTTCTTCCAGCACTTCAGTAACCAGTCAAGCATACAGCTGGCCAGCTTTTTAAAATGCATATACTTCCTAACAAAAAATATCTTGCTCCTCCCTCTTCCCCTTTACTACTGCTTTGCTGCAAAACAAATCAAATAGTCTCCCAAGCAAATCTACAAATTGTGTCATAAAATGGTGGTCTGTTGCACATAAACTGCAAATCTTATGAAAGTGAAGGCATTTAAAAAGTGAGTGCATTGACAGTACTGGTGCACACCACAGCCAGAAGAAAATAACGTGCAAATACATGGAAAAGGGCTTTGTTTCTCTTTTTCTAATAATAAAATAGTAATAATAAAAACTGATTATTATCAGATTTACATTATAAGTATTATTCAAGCTTTTCATTGCAAAAATTGGCATACTGTGATAATATTGCAAACGAAGTCACCTACTTGTGACCTTAGCACTTAATAACAGATAAAAACCACACTGTGAGGAAAGATGTGTTTCATAGCAGCACCCAATCTGAGTAGTCACTGTTCTGATCTAAACTGGGAGACTGGACAACACTGTTTTATCATTACACCTTGTGACAGAAGTATGCACATTTTACTGGTAAAATGGGGTAATGGAGAGTCCTAGTAAATTCTTCTAAATTCACATTTGTCATGCATCAGGGAGACTGCATTCCCAACATGCTAGCCACTGCTCTCACACATAAGAACACAGACCTACCTCAAAGGGCTCATACTATCCATCCCACTGCCTCTGGCTACCTCTTCAGTAATCAATCACCATGCCTTCACAGAATCACAGAACACCAGGGATTGGAAGGCACCTTGAAAGATCACCCAGTCCAATCCCCCTGACACAGCAGGAACACCTAGACCAAGTCACACAGGAACACATCCAGCAGCTTTTAAATGTCTCTGGAGAAGGAGACTACAAACCCACCTTGGGCAGCCCGTTCCAGTGCTGTGTCACACTCACCAGGAAGAAGTTCCTTCTCATATGTATGTGGAACCTCCTATGTTCCAGCTTGCACCCACCGCCACTTGTCCTGTCATTAGACGACACTGAGAAGAGCCTGGCTCCATCCTCCTGACACCCACCCTTCACATATTCATAAACATTAAGTCACCCCTCAGTCTTCTCTTCTCCAAGCTAAAGAGACCCAGCAAACTCAGCCTTTTCTCATAAGGGAGGTGTTCTACTCCCTTAATCATCTTTGTGGCTCTGTGCTGGACTCTCTCCAGCAGTTCTGTGTCCTTCTTGAATTGAGGGGCCCAGAACTGGGCACAATATCCCAGATGCGGTCTCACCAGGGCAGAATAGAGGTGGGAGGGGAACCTCTCTCGATCTGCTAACCACCCCACTTCTGATCCACCCCAGGATGCCATTGGCCCTCTTGGCCACAAGGGCACATCACTGGCTCATAATCATCCTGCTGTCCACCAGGACCCCCAGGTCCCTTTCTCCTACACTGCTCTCCAACAGGTCAGTGTCTACTTCCCTACAAAAGGTTCATCTTTGTGACCTTCTTTGGATTAAGAACCTGCAACTTGTTCATTCCTCAAGCTAGTCTTGAAGCAAAACCTGCCCTCAGTTTTAATCTTGCACATCTAAGAAGGCTGAAACGCTTAGACATACAAGATTATGGCAAAGACAATGAGTGCTTCAGCCTTTCCCATGTCCTTTGTCATCACATTCCCTGTCATTATGTGCTATTTTAATGCACTTAGTGGTTTAATGATGAAGACTAGAGTTTCCCAAACACTCAGGAAAATGCATACTGTAGATGCAAATTCGTAACTGAAATAGGGAATATGCAAACCAAATAGGCCTTCACAACTTCCAAAAGTTCAGAAACTAAGCAACAAATGAAACCATCTATACAAACTGCCTGAGGCATGAAAAATCCATGATATATACCCTAAAACCAAGAAGCACAGAGTAAAGGGAGATAAACACATTAGTCCCTACTATAAAATATAGGGTGATATAAATGGAAACAAAGAAATCACAGTCCAGCAGCTTTAACAATAAACTAATGACAAGGACTAAAGAGAAAGCATTTTTAGGCATTTAAGCAGTAAAAGGAAAATACTAAATCAGATACAGAATTATTACTGATAATAAAAGAGCAAAAAGTAATGTTAAAAAGAAAGCAGAACTTTCACTATATTGGTGAGATATAAAATCTTCTTAAAATGATGGGTTTTAGTACAGTGTCTTTCTGTAATAGATGCAAGAACTTTCACACTACATCCAGGCGGGTCTTGAACATCTCCAGTGAAGGAGACCCCACAACCACCCTGGGCAACCCAATCTCCCAGGGTGGTTGTGGGGTCTCCTTCACTGGAGATGTTCAAGACCCGCCTGGATGTGTTCCTATGTGACTTGGTCTAGATGATCCTGCTGTTGCAGGGTGATTGGACTAGATGATCTTTCGAGGTCCCTTCCAATCCTTAATAATTCTATGATTGGGCAAGATGATGCGGTGGCATAGTCCTCGAAAGAGTTCCCTTAGTCTGTGAGTCTGATTGTACCCTTTCTTCATGGTGTCTGGTAGAGCAGGTGGCCACAGGTTGGCCTCCACATACTCCTAACAGTTCAGTGTAGCAGGGGGTAAATGATTCTAATCAAATCTCATGCTTCAAGGACCTCAGCTGGTTTCTTGAAGTGGATGCACAGGAAAATTTGTTTTCCTGATGCACAATTCGCCAGATGTATTTAGATAGAAGAACTAGCCTTTGGAGCCTCAGGGATTTGTGCAGCTACGCACAATCTGGTATGGTAGGCTGGTGAGGAAAATCCACCTTCCTAGATGCTGCCTCCCTTACGTATTGGAGTTCAAACTGCCTGCCAAGTTTGAGGCACAAGAAGGACTTCTCGTCTTGCATGACTGGGAAAACCCTGCAAAATTTTCTCTCTTACATGATTTTGCTATGAAAATGATCTGGGTTACATCTATGCTGTTGAGAGAGAACATTTAATACACCTATGGACTGGGATACTTCAGTACAAACGAGTCACTGGGTTCAACTTTCAGATATAAATGAATTGGTTTTAGTACATCCAGGTGAGAGCAGAGAGTTTCTAATAACCTTAAGAAACAACTATTTTGTGACCCATAAGAAAACCAAGAGGAAGTCTTTGTTGACCAGAAAGGGATATTTTCTCGCTTCATATGTCTTGGCATATGACACCAGCTTTCTGTGTCAAGCTTCTTTGAGGTTTAAGCCACCAGGGACATCTTGATGTGATTTAGTAGAAGAAAATACTTGGGAAAAAAAAAGTGAAAAGCTTATTCTGGTTACAGCATTTGGCCACATGATTTTGTTACTGTACAGCACAAAGGTTTTCATTCACACATGGCCCCTAAAACAACCTTTTAAGGACTAAGCCTTCAACAAAGAATGAAACATTCAACGATGAAAATACTCCACAGCTCAAGTCAATGCAATCCATGTTATCCCTGCTAGCCCTGGTCTGAAAAATTTGGAATTATTACTTTAATTGGGTTCAAAGCAGTTTGACAAGCTGCTCATGAAGAAAGCTTTCTTCAAAGTCTTTTACTTTTACTGGCTTCTGTCATAGTCTCCTAGTAAATACTTTTTAGAAGCAACATGTGAACATCATGCTCTCTGGTCTGCAGAAACAACACCACAGTAATAGCCTAGTTCTGAGATCTGAATCAGTGAATCAGACAGCTTGATTATGGATGCATGCTAGAATGACTCAGGCAAATACAAGTCTTGCTATGATTCATTGCTTAAAGTAAGCTAAGGGCAGAAAAAGTGGGTTTATTTTTGAATATTTTCAAAGCAAATGATTTCAATTAATTATTTCATTTTTGCAGAATGATTCAGACAGCGTTTATAGCTAATGCAGGGCAAGACAAAAAAGACACAAAAGGATATTCTGACTACTCCAGAATAAATAATCTACAAAAGCTTGGAAAACTACTCAAGGTCATGCTGAGCTGCTCTTCAATGTCAGCAGGATGCACAAGTCTGAGAAATACAATATATAGTAAAAGGAGCCATAAAATGTCCTTCCCCAATATACCACCATACTCAAACTTGGGTCACTCACAATTGACCCTTTTCACTGAGCACAAGGTGGCTCTCGAGTCCCAAACCACTGCAGCCTGACCTGTCCTGTGTATATCTGCAGCACAGTCCCGTGAGCCTGCTCTTCCTCTGCAACGCTGCACGCCACGGAAGGCTCATTAGACTCATCTGTGATCAGTCAACAAACTGCATCTCTCAAGCCTGATCACGGTAGGGAGAGGCCATGGCACCGTGTGACGTGAAGGGAACATGATCGTTGGCAAAGTGTCACAATGAAAGGATGAGTCTTAGTGATGTGGCTCCCTCTGCAACCTCTGATCAAAGATTTCAGATGATTGTTCTGCAAAGACCAGCAGAAAGGTCCCTCATGCATCAGAAAACCAGGAGAGGAGAACAACTATGGAGATGGAACTATTTAGATGGAACATTACCATGGACTCATTTATTACTTTGAGATAGTCTCCAAATCTCTTCAAGATTATTTTGGACACATGTACAGTGTAATGGGTTTATTACTCTTGTTTTGTCACTGTAACAGCTGTTGGCTCTGCTACACTTGAAAACCTTAACCTGTTTAGCAGAGTCACTGGATTTTAAACATTTTGGCCTGTATTTCTGTATCAGAGTAGGCAAGAATATAATGTAAGAAAACATTAAAAACCCAGACCTATGCATTCTAACTTATGCCAACCAATTGCTATTGATCACTAATAGAGGTATAGCATTGCTAACATTCCAGAATCTATTAGGAAGAAGTAGCAAACCACTAATGAGTCACGACAAAGACTGTTGGCAAGATTACCAGACACCTTCTAGGAAAAAAAATCCATATATTTATTTTATAAATGTAAATGAATAAATGTAATACTTTCACTTAGCATTGCCCAAATAAAATTATGCATGCATTTTAAAGTAAAAGTAGAATTAATATAAGAATACACTACCAAAAAGTGTTTTAAAATTGCATGGCTTGTTTAATCAAATGGTAGTTTTGGATAACAGGAAGGCCATCCGGAAATGCCAGCACAATGATTTCCTTGGCTTTTAACTCTGGATGACTTCAAAGAGCTTTAAAAAACAATGATCATTCTCTCTATAATAAAATAACGATACTATTGCATTCCAAACACAAAAGTTGACCCCTGTCTACCTGCAGTTTCCAAACAACACAGAACTAGTTCAAGTGCCACACCAGGTAGTGTCAGTTCTCAGCCTGTCTAAATAGAGCAACGCCGCATCCCTTCCTCAATCCGATTTTCCGCAATGAGTCATACTCAGGCTAAATCTCTGGTTGACTCAGGCTAATACACATCCACTACACAGCTGTGCTAGCTGCATCCAGTGTGATCTCTGAAACTGCATTTGGAACGCCGAGACAACATTCAGGTGCCACCTTTAAGTAACATCATGGTAACATCTGAAACGAAGGCAGACAAATGCAGACTGAGCACATTTGAAGTACAGAAGTTATCTCGCCTTCGCTATGGGTTACATTAATGTTATAATACCCGTTTTAAATATGACTCTCTTTATCCATAGTACCCAAAGAATACTTGAAGTAATTATTCCATTAACTTCATGCAGAACAGCTTGTAATTTTCCACCATCTGCCAGCAGCAGTGAGATTGCATTACCTTCTTTGCATGTCTTCCACTGGAACCTGCTTTACTTACAAAAAAAGCCTTAGCTGTTTCCTAACTATTGCTTATCCAGACTCACTAATGATGGGACAATTTTAGATACCATTAATGAAATAATGAAGAAACTGAAAATAGACAGTGCTAATCCTTTTCAATTTTCCCTTTCCCACTGTGACAGCACTAGGGGAACCATTGGATCTTGTAGTTAGAAACAGACTTGAATTCCAAAGACTTAGTAAGTCCTCCAACATTTAACTTTCATTATGGAAACTTGAATATTTGTAATACCCATCTAGATGCCTGACTTTTTTGTTCCCCAGTGGCAATAATATCAACAGTCTAATTACATGTGGAAAGTATGTTCTCATGTGATGCACAGAAGGACATCGGTAAAGGGATGGTGCTGCTCGAAAACAAAGCAGTTACCTAAGTAGTGGACTATACTTTACACAGATTACATAGATTACTGGACATTTCCAAGCCAACAGCTCTCATCTCTGAATGTGACAGCAGGCTTCAGCAATCCCAGAGATGTATAAGCTACCTGCACTCCTGTTCAAGACCACCAGCCTACAAGGTCAGCCCTCAAAAACACAGCTGAAGAAGAATTTTCCATTGGCATGACACACTCTTTTTTTCTAAAAGAATCACTTGCCATGTGACTGTAGATGTTTCCAGACTCTTACTATAGGAATGGTTCTTTCCTTCATGACATGTCAGCAACCCGTCTAGTTTGCTAGGGAGCTGTGTCCTCTTCATTCAAAAACACATAAGTGCAAAGCTCTAGCTTTCAAGCTCCCAGTCTCACTACAATGGCAGGGAGTTCAGAAATAAACTGGATGTTTTAAAACGAGATGTCACTTGGACTTTTCTAGGCAAAAGTTAAAATAATAACAATAATAATACAGATAAGTTTCCTCCACTTTGGAACAGCACATTATTTGACATCCCAAAATTTCCAAAAAGGAATTGTGCCTCAGACTAACGTTATTTGAAGTATGAAAGGTGCTCTGCAGAATCCTTACTTCAAGAAAAGAAATTTAATTGAGAGGAACTGTTCAAAGAAGCAAGTATTTGCCAGCATAAGCAGATGTTATACACTGAGCTCCCTCTGAAATTGGTTATGTATTGCAAGGTGCAGATGAATAAGTGAATTTGTATTACAGACGAGGTGCACTACATGTGCAAGTGACTTCAGGACAGTTTTTTAACTGATGAAACAAGGTCAGACACTGAAAGATATTTAGGCAGCAAAGGCTGCAGATAAATGAGTCACAAGACTTTCAGAAGGTATCTGGCATTAAATTAATTCTAATTGCGTTCTAGCACAAGCTAGAACACAGGAGAGTTCATTTAGATATGAGGAAAAAGTTCTTTACTGTGGAGATGACAAGGCACTGAAACAGGCTGCCCAGGGAGATTGTGGAATCTGGGGAGGCCACACTTTGAGTACTGTGTTCATTTTTGGGCACCTCAATACAAGAGACATTGATGTGCTGGAGTGAGTCCAAAGAAGGGCAGCAAGGCTGGTGAAGGCACTGGAGAATAAGCCTTACGAGAAGCAGCTGATGGAGACAGTCTGTTTAGTCTGAAGAAGAGGCGGCTGTGGACCTTACTGCTGTCTGCAACTACCTAAAAGGAGGTTGTAGAGAAATGGGGTCTTGGTGTCTTCTCACAAGTGGCAAGTGATAGGACAAGAAGGAATGACCTCAACTTGTACCAGAGGACTTTTAGTTTAAATTAGACCTTAGGAAGAGATTCTTCATTATGAGGGCAGTGAGGCACTGGAATAGGTTGCCCAGAGAAGTTGTAGATGCACCCTCCCTGGAAGTATTTAAGGCCTCTTCGGATGGGGCTCTGGGCAACCTGGTCTAGTGAGATGTATCCCTGCCCAAGGCAGGGGTGGGGTTGGAATGAGATGATCTCTAATGTCACTTCAAACCTCAATAATTTTATGATTCTATAACTCTGATTATCTCTTAACAGTATTTCAAACTTCATGTGGCTTGGACAGTTTAAATTAAACTTCTATCTGTCATCTCAGGAATAAGCAGTTGAGCTCCGGAACCACTGATGTGGAGATGTTATAAGCTCATTTACTTGACTTGAACATTTATCTGTCAACTGGGATTGGGTGTTTCTTAGATATCATAGCATTCAGGGAATTCTGGAAAGCCAGTACTGCTGTGTGAGAAAGGACTAATAACAGTGTTTCACTACTTAAAGGTGATTTAATTCACTGAAAGTTAACTGTTTTTTTCACTTGCGACCTCAAATTGTTCTTAAATGTACTTTTTCAAAAGAAAAATCCCCACAAGTTCAAGTTGTATACCACACAGCACATACAGACTGAGAGTAGGTCCTTTTCACAGGTCCATCTTTCAGATATAGGTTTTATTTTTCACCTGTTTATATGAAAACCACCAAAAAAGGTGTCTGGGGAGGAAAGCCAAGGTTTCCTCAGGAACATCTCATCATCAAACAGCATGCAGGAGTGTGGTGCAGAGAAAATACATCTTGGGAAGGACTCACTGTCTTGGTCAAGTGTGTTTGGTGCTTGAAGGAGTCCCTGATCCACTGTTTCTGCTTCCCTCTCCACCAAAGAAAATCTGCATACACGCCAGAAAGGGCTGTGTGGTTATTTTCTTTGGTTTTGTTTGTTTGCTTGTCCCCATGTAAGGTTCAACCTAAATCATAGGTTTTGCATCCACTGATTATCTGCTGGGAGAAAAGGAGGTTGTGCTTGTGTGTCTATCCAATTCTGTAGCCTGCACATTCACAGGTTTACATAATAACAGATGGCTATGAGTTTCAGTTTCTGATCCACTAAATGTTTATGTACAACAGTCTGCAGCAGTGCCAACATGAAACATTTTGGTCAACTCCCAGTCCTGGCTAAAAAATACTCTTGGAATGAGATTAACGTGGGTTGAAATCCTCTTACGTGTAAGACACCAATCTCCCAAATCCCACCCCAATACCTTAAACATCAGCCTGAGGGTAAACAGCACGTCTTCCATGATGATTTTGTGAAGACTGTGTAATTTGAAACTACTCACTATTGGCTGCACATTAGTTTTGGCAGAGTGGGGAACAGCCACACAGCATTTCTATTCCTAAATTAAGGTGCAGTTCTTATACTCTTTTGAGCATAAGGACTTCAGATATTACAGGGCCCCCGCGCATCTCATAAACATATGTGATGCGCAAATGTTTGTTGCTTGCACATACTCTTCTCTGTACTTTGTCATCACAATTTTCCCTCTAAGATCTCAAGATTATTTTTCAAATACAGCCTTAGCAGTAGATTGCAGTAACCGGGGAATAAAGAATTCAGGTCCTCATCCCTGCAGCTTGTATGTTTTGACATCTGCATAAGTGAATTAATTTTCAGAAGCATTGATCCTCTACGGCTCTAATTGCCTTCAGCACCTTAAAATAATAGCATCCACAACACATCAAAAACCCGTGAGCAAAAATATTGATTTTGACTAACATTAAACTTCTAGGCTATCAGAAAAGACTACTAAGTGTACAGCAGATAATTTAGTAAGTCTGAAGGCTTTTCAGCATAAGATTTTATCTGAGAGATAAAACAATGAACAGAAATAGATGAATTTTCAGAAGAATTATTAACCCTTATAGTTGTGGGAGGTTTGAGTGTGAAGTAATGAGAGTTGCATAAACACAGTCTACTGGAAGGGAGACATTGCACTAATAGGAGTTAAAATCTTATGATTAGTTTAATCAATTGTTATATATCTATTGAGTAAACCTCATTAGCAAAATAGGAGGGTAAAGGAAAAACAAAGATTCTCCATCTGCTGAATGGAATAATGATATTTACAATGATCTGTTATGCTGTGAAGAAGTGACCAATAAATTGAATTTAAACATTAGAAGACAGTGTGCTACCAGAGGATAATAGTTCATAATAACATGCATTGTAAATTTTTATATCATTCTTATATAAAACAACAGTCAATACACTTCTAATGCATGTCAACATAGTATGGCTCACGAATAACATGTTGTACCCACTTACTGGTGTCTCTGCTTCTCCCTTCCAGTGGTAAAACTGTACGACAGCACTCAAGTATCACTAACAGACTTGAACAGACCCTTTCCATTCAAAGACAATTTTTAGGTTTAGACTTGCCAAAATGAATCTGTTAGTCTTCCCAGACTTTTGAAAGGAAACTAATGAAGTATACGTGACTGAGGTGGAGCTCTCTCATTCTTCTGACTACCTAGGAAGTTCTAACTCATCCCATAGACATCATGTAGCTTTTGCCTGTCAGCACACTGTCATGGAGGAACTGCACACCAGTTCAAACACTATTGACTTGTTTAGCCACTTCACTGAGAAAGTATTTGGCGCTTCCTAGCATCATATTACAACTTCTACTTGTTGGCCATATTATTGAAACAGCATTAGTGCAATTACTGGAAAAAATTAACTTGTAAAAACACTGAATCTGTGAATATTTTATGTCCATTGAGTTAGAAAGGAACTTTGGATATCCAGTGATCTTTAATGATATCCAGTGATCTTTAATGAAGAACTATAAAACTTAATAAAATTCACTAGTTTAATAATAATATTAAGATATTATAAAATGTTATATGTGACATACTCATTGCCTATTACTATTATTGTATATTATATAATGATGATATCATTACATTAAATATTATTCAAGACACTAATATTTTCTGATCTACTTCACACACTTTACATGTACAAGATTGGTGGTATATATAAGTTAACATACCAAAATCCACAAGCTTGACTCCTCCCTCAGTGGTCAAAAGGATGTTATTTCCCTTAATATCACGGTGGATAGTTTTGTTCTCATGTAAATGCTGAAGTCCCTGGAAAGTGAAATGTAAACATAAACATTTGACTAACAACTCTGTGCTCTGTATTGCAGTCTAGAAACAAAAGGGTAGTGTACAAATATGAAACAATGTAAAACACACTTTTTTTAAAGTCCAAAAGCACAAAGATGTCATTTTGACTGGGAAAACAGCACACCATGAGGCATAGACATATTTTATCGCCTTATGTTGTGTGAAATAGAAATTATAAGATAAAAGCAGAGGGGGAAAAAAGCATCATATCTACAGTTTGTATTATACCTTTAGAATATAAACTCAAAGAAAACTTTTAGGGCCTAAATTCCACCACAAGAAGTCAAATTCTGGTTTAAAAAGAAAAAGACATTTCATCCTGATTAGCCAAAAAACCCCCAACCTCTCTTGTACAAGTGTTCAATTGTTTGAATCATTAGTTCTGTTGATCAGCTGGCTATAAAAATATTTTGGACGCAGACTAAGTATTTTAACAGTATTTTGTTTCTGTTTCCTCTCAAAATTAAGGAATTTTTTATGCAGAACTGTTTTTACTAAGGAAATTAATTGACAGCCATAAATCAATTTTCAGTCTTTTAATGCTGAAACAGATTGATTTTTCTTCACTTTGCTGACTCAAAAAGAATAGTCTTGAATTTTACACTACCTTGATTTCATTAAACGTTGCCATAATACAAGGCAGTTAGCCCTCTTAGTAAGAACCTGATCCTCATTCCTTCAAAGAAAGAAATACGAGCTGAATATTGACTGTCCTCTCGCTGAGAGCTTATCTTACCATCAGAGCTTCTCGTAAAATGTAAGCGATTATAAGTTCATTCATCCTTTCACCTCTCTTCAGAAATCCTTTCACAAGATCAGTGACAGATCCACCATTGCACAGCTGCAAAACACCAGGGGAACACAAAGTATGTAAGAAGTGTTGAAGCAACCACTTGGTTTTGGTGACCAGTAGGTTTGATTTTTGTAGCCAAACCAGTTCCTGTCAAATCTGCAAACTACAAATTTGTCATGATGTCCACCACAAACAGCAATCTTTGGCAATTTTTTTTTAACCTCTTTCTGCATTTAACTCTTGCCCAAATGCAAGTACAACAGTCCACTTCTGTTTTCCTTCATACATGATTGCTTTTTACTGAAAGGAGTAGCTTACAGTGCAATAAATCTGCTGTGAAGTCATGTTCCTTTGGACACACTAATTGCTTCTTATATTAATCATGTGCAAGTCTCCAGCTATGCAGATTATTACAGCATCAGTTCTCAGGTATGAAAGTTACACACAACATAAAATGGATTTAAGGCATTAGGCAGATTTAAGGACAGGTGTCAGAGAAATTCCTCCAACAAGAAAAATCTTCCAGGGTGACAGCTGCTGGTTTTTGCCAAGAAGCCCTCAATTCCACGTGGAGAAGGATGTTATACACAAGAGATGAGCAGATGATGAAAGCACTGTGAGAAGAAAGGTCTCATCTCCCACTGAAACAGCGCGGGTCATATGTGTAAGACTAATTATAGCCCTCATAGCATCAACTGCCACACCTTCTTGTTTCAGATGCAGAGCAACAATCTACTCTGGACAAGGGCACTTCAGTTTTCATTCATTGATTCCACACAAGGAAGGGAGAGTGACGGAGCGCTGGAACAGGCTGCCCAGGGAGGTTGTGGAGTCTCCTTCACTGGAGAGGTTTAAAACCCACCTGGATGTGTTCCTGTGTGACTTGGTCTAGGTGATCCTGCTCTGGGAGGGGGATTGGACTAGATGATCTTTCGAGGTCCCTTCCAATCCCTAATGATTCTATGATTCTATGAATCTCCTGTCAAAGGTCCACTTAGACTCCTGCAAAAAGCTGTTCTGTCCTCTCTACACAGGAAGCAAAGCTTCAGCTTTGTGCTTTAAAAATGTAATTGAGCACATATCACCAGGAAATCAGTTTAGACCTGCAAAATTCCATGTGTTCCTTTTTACCATTCACATTTTTTCCTCAAGAAGAAGCAACTACATCTCTTCAGCGACAAAATCTGTAGCAGTTTCGTACCCACAAAGATTAAACCGGTACTTAAGCCCTTAAACTATCTACAATGTACCTAAGGATATTCACTGACTGAAGAGCCATCGCCTCCGAAGGAGGGGCTGCTTTCAATAAAACAGTGAAATAAACTGGATGTTTTATACTCTATCATCCAGTAGCTTTTTCATACAAACATCAATACCCACATGAGACACTTTATCACTGTAGTATAAAGCAGTAATTCCTTTTCACTACAGATTTTGAAGTTTATTCAAATTGAGGGCATAATTTATCAATAAAACCTGTCAACTGCACAACTCCAGACATTGGATACTCTGCATATGACTTTTAAAATTTGCTGTTCTAAACCAGTACATTTTATCTGCGCCACAATTACACAAATCATAGAATCATAGAATCATTAGGGATTGGAAGGGACCTCGAAAGATCATCTAGTCCAATCCACCTGCAACAGCAGGATCACCTAAACCAAGTCACACAGGAACATTTTAGAGACCTTGTACCAAAATATAACAATAATTTTCTGACTGTGGAAGCCCTGGGGTGCACTGAACTGCCACCACATGGATACTTGTACAAACATCATTCAATACAAAAGTCTTGCTATGTGCCATGATGGCACTGAATGCTGTGCTGATAGGTGCTGAGCTCTACGGCAGCAATCTTGGAAGTCACTTAAACTCACCCTCACTTCAGTGGGACAATATGCATGGAAGAACTGATATGATTAAATGATGAGATTAAGCACTTTGTTCCCAAGCAGGATTTAATTTACTGTCTCTAGGCAAGCTGGTCTATCTCCTCCCCTGCCTTTTTCTAGTTGCTTTTTATTTTCCCCAATAACATTGTCCTTCCAGGGACTCTATTGTTTTGACTTCGCCCCATCACCAACATGTTTAATCAAACAGAATGGATGATGACAATTCTGCTTAGTTTAATACAGCTGCATTTCAGGGCACTAAAACTGCCTGACAAGTAACAAATCAATTGTGAAGTAAGTTACACATACAATATTCTTCAAACTGTAATTCTTCATTATCTAGTATTAAAATTTTGCTTCATGTTTGCCTCATCTTTTTCAGATTTCTTTGCAAAGCTGGATTTCTCTTCACGGTAAAGAAAACTAACCCAGAAAGTAAGCTGTTCTTTCTGCACGTGGAAGAAGGAAGAAACTACAGCTCAGAAATTACCTTTTTCAACATTTATGCAGTAAAGCCAAGACTGAACTTATTTGTCTGGGTCAGGAATGTTAAGTTTCACTTTCTTAAACATGTAACAAGAATCACAGAATGATAGGGGTTGGAAGTTACCTCTGGATACAATCTAGTCCAAATATCACAGTAATCAGTTTTCCACCTCTCTCATAAGTCCCTACTACAAGACAAATATCTGTGTTGTAAGAGAAACATCTATAATACCAGGTAAATTAGGATACTAAAACTGTGATTATGTTAAACCAAAACAAAACTGCACCTGGATATGTAAATGTCAGCTAAGCAGATCTTGAAAAAAAAAAACAAACCAGGTCACCCTCACCACCAGGGAAAACCTCTTCCATCTCCCAAGGCAGGGTGGCTGCCCAGGCAGAGTTCAGCTGAGAATGTCACAGACACAGTTTCTTGCACACACTTCTGCTAGTTTTAATTATATCAAACACTTCATATTTTTATGAGACCATCAGTATAGCAGAGAGAGTGGGGAAAATGGCTAGGTATGAGAATGCAAGCAGCTATAATGAGGAAAAGGGATTATTGGAGTAGGACTACAATTAGAAAAGGAGATTATGACAGACACTGCATGTGTGTGCTCTGAGCTGTGAGGCTTGCGAGGGGGGAACGTTTACTACAGCGATGACGCTGGTTAGTATTAACCTTGTTCCACTTTTCTATAGGCTAAAAAAGTCCTCATGGGTAAAATGTTGCATTTCCTAGTGCCCATTTTTTGCAGGTGAAGCTGCCACATGCCCCTATGCCATGCACATAACTAAAGTTCAAACAGTGAGTCCTTCTCCTGACTCAGGCTACAAAACTGCTTGTATGCTTAATGTAAACTTATGATAAACACTTCAAAAAGTCCTTCTCATAACAAATCAGGATCCTCCCTCTCAAAAGAAGCTACAGAAAATGACAATATTCCTGCCTGATGGAGTGCTGGGCCATGCTTGCTTGGGAATCTGAGCAGACAGGGAGATAAACTGTCCTTGAGGATGCTAACCAGAATCTAGTTCATTACATAAAAAACTTAAGGGTGAAAAAAAACCCCTAAACCATGAACAGCCCCCCCATCATTTCCTTAAGTCATCCAGCTAACTATTGTGCTTGGATACTATGAAATCACGAAGGTAACAGTGATACTGTTTTAACAAGACCTTTCTCGTTTCCAGTGAAGCATCTAGAGAAAAGAGGTGCAGGTATTCCTTACCTCAATGCAAATACTGTGAACTCACATGGCCAAATAGCCCATCAGTCTGTGTCATGACTGCACATAATTTGGTAAAGTCTGCTCAGAATATCTTAGTGAAGGGCACTACAAGCAGAAAACACGAAACTCACAAAGACCTCAGGGCACAAACCTACAGTAGAAACTGTGTCTACCTGAACTATGCTACTCTGATGCTTTCTACCCTAAAGGTCAAGGTACCTCACCAAATGCATGTGCCCTTCAACCTGTCATGACACATGGGCTCCTCTGGGAGGAGAGGTAATAATTCTATTTCTCTCTTGCATGCTCCCAAAACTATACACACATTCCCTCTTGCATGCACAGATGCATTTCTTGTAGTGTGCTTCAGTTTTACAACACCTATTTTAAGCAACTAGTACTCACCAGAGGCAAACACGGTACAGGAGAAGAGGTGGTGGCATCTGTCAGCTCAGTTTTGGCAGGGCCAATAGTAGAAGATGTAAACTGAAAGGAGTCTTTTTTTTCTCAGACACTACATTCTCTGATATGCAGATGTGTAACTGCTTTTAGGAAGACTCCAAAGGCTTCATTTTCCCAAAAAAGGATTGAAATCCTCTTTTAAAATTTGAATAACATTAAAGAGAGAGGCTCCTATAATTTCCAGACTATAAGCCATGGTAAGGGAAGAAAGGATGTTATTTAGAAATATCATCTTGCTAACTCTGTATCAGAGCAATTTAAATCAATTTAATGTTAGTAACTCCTATTGTTCCCTGTGATTTACAGACATTTACCTGCAGTATTTTCAGTGCCTGCAAACACAAGCAAGTAAAAGCAAGGGTTAATCAACCCCTCTGGTCTATCTAAAGTGGGGCGGAGAAGATAGATGCTTCCCAGAGGCACACAGGAAAGATTCTCAGCTGCAAGACAGCATGTTCCTACTGGACACAGAAAAACAATTTTCCCTGTGAGAGTAGTTGAGCAAATCTGTTTATCTCCATCCTTGGAGATACTATGCAAACTGTAACACTGAAATTAATAACCTTTGAACAGGGAGCTGGACCCAATAATCTCCAAAGGTCCCTTCCAAGCTAGAATGTTTCTAAGATTCATAATGTTTGGATTTTAAAATATTCAGTTTCTAGTATGGATACTTAGACCACAGAAACAGGGAGGAAAGGACTAAGGAGATCTTGCATATTCAGAGCAAGGGAAAGAATAATTTGGTAGGAGGCTTGCTCCATGTGCAAACCTGCCTGAAAGGACTGTAAGCTTGAATGGCCATGCACAGGTGTATCAGAAGGGATGCTTATGACTCTTCTCAGTGGTAGCAAAGGGCTCCTCCCTTATGATTTTCTGGCACTCAAAAGGCAAAGACTCATACTGGGATGACACACAGTCCTCCACCCTCCCATCTGCCACAACCCTGTGCTACTGTAACCGAGCTATTAGTATGCAAAGCTATCTGCACCAACAGATTTATAAAATAGCACGATCCCAAAACATGAAATGTCACTTAAAATTGCCATTAAACCACAGTCATGCAGGTTTTCTTTGTAGGTTCTTATTCACTCTTCACCTGACCCAGCTGAGACATTTCAGTCTCTTCAGCTCTTCTCAACTCTGATAGCCATTGAATAAGGATTCAGTATCGGCTTCGCTTTTAAGAAAGGTATCAGTTGCACTTTTGTTGGGCTATTACAGCCTTTAATCATCCAACTACTCCTAATTTATGCATCTGTGCTAAGCTGTCAAGTAACGTTTCCTTGCATCCTGCTGTTGTCACAGTGCTTTCATCTTATTTCAGTAGCTCGGATGTGAATAGCAGGGCAACTGGAATTACAACTGTCCCTGTCTTCACGGGCTGCACGGACACAGACGGCTGGATAGTGCATCACGTACACACAACTCACCACGTGCACGATGAGAGCGATGAAAGGGTCGCACTGTCCAATCCTGATTGGCGTTATCACACACAAGGATGCTAAAGGCATCTCAGGCACCAATCTCTATTTTTTACCCCTGTTCACAGAATAGATCAATAATCTGACCTGTTCCTCTGAGCATGTGGTACAGCAGCACTGCCAGCCTCTCAGCTGACTGTTCCTTCCATTTAGTACTGAGTGCAGTAAGAACAAAAGATCCTTATCTGTTTGCTTTTTGTTGTCCTAAAACTCGAGAAACATGGGACTTAAAGGGACCACAAGAAGTCATTTAGTCCATTGCATTTGCACTGTATAGAGACCTGGTCCTTTTGAGTGGTCACTGACATATATTTATCTAACCAGCTCCTAAAAATCTCCCACTGGAGGAGGCTCCAATCTTTCTAAAGCAGCTCGCTTCTGTGTCCTACCTGATACTTAGAGCATTCTTCCTCCTAACCAACCCTAACCAACAACCAAGCTCCAATCTTTCTAAAGCAGCTCGCTTCTGTGTCCTACCTGATACTTAGAGCATTCTTCCTCCTAACCAACCCGAACTAGTTGCCTACAATAAAACTGCTTTAGTTTTGCCCTTACCTCCTGCAGTTTTTGACAGTAACTTATTATTCCCCATTTAACACCATCTCTTTCAGACTGCTGTCTGAATGCATTTTTTCCCCTTTGTTAGGCTGTACAAAGTTAGTTGCTGTACCCTGCTGAAATGATCCATTTTCTAAGTTTAGACTGCCTGCAGATTGACACTGATGCTTGTGACATGTTTTGCTGCAAATTGCAGGCAGAATCTCTTTGGAAATCTTGTCTTAGCTGGGAAAAGCTGGGCAGAACAGTGCAATCTCTACTTTGTAGGGAATTCCTTTCTGCAGTCCCATTGCCCAGTTGGGTAGGTCCCATTTGTAGTTCCTACAAATGGCAGTGCTTTGCATGTGCCTACTCTTTTTCTCCCCCAGTGATTCAAAAAATTCCCTCTGGTACTCACAGCTGTGATTCTGATGCTACTCTCCAACAAGCCTGTAACTACGCTATGTGTCCACTCCTGACTTTCTGTGAACATTGTTTCATCACCCAAGTTACCAAAAGCAGATGCTCACTTGATAGTCTCTCAGCCCAAAAGTGAACTATCAAGTCCAGTTTTACAAAAAATAGGTTATCTGCTTTATTATGTGAAGTTTCAGTATTTCTTCCTTCCCTTCATGAGAATGCCACATGGAACCACATCAAATCTTTACAAAGGGCATACTTCATTTATTGCTCCATCAGTTATCCTGTTGAGAGATGTTATTTATATGATTTATTCCATCCCAATCATTCACTTATCCTTTTACTGGGTTCTGAGTACATCTACAGTGATTTCTATTAATTTGTTCTGGAATCGTTGTGGGTATCAAAGTTAAACTGACTGGTCTGTATTTCCCTAGGTCATTCTTTTTCTTTAATTTGTAAAGACTTGTATTAAACATGCTTGCATCTCATTTGTCTTGTCTTTGCCACTCTCCACATTAGCCTCTACCTTAGCTGTGCATGTTTTATTTCTCCTATTTAGAGGCATTCTGAAATACTAAGAGAAGCAAACCCTACATTTTGCATTCTCACTTGTCTCTTACTGTGCTTTTATCATTTCTCTGCATGTGCCAATTTGCTATTGCATGTTTAATGTCTTTCAATAACTGCTAGCTATCCTGCTTTTCTTCATTTTTCCTAAGCACTGGTACCTACCAGTTTGCCAGACTGGGTAGAAGCATAGTCTCCATTATCCTTCCTTTCCTCAGGAAAGTGGATGCAACTATTTTTGGGGCTTTTTCACTCCGATTTCCTTCCATCTTCAAGTTTTCAAAAGAGATGTTCTTTATTAGAATCAATGTGATGCAGCCAGTTCTAAAGTCACTTTCTTTGCCCTCTGTCTCCAAGACAAAATTCTATGGAGTTCACACAGGGTCAGCTGTGACCAGACTGACCTCTAATCTCTGCCTACAGTGTAGACAGGTCTCCAGGACTGCTACTGCCAAGCAGCACATCCCACTGACCACAGACATTTGATGGTCCTTGTGAAGACTTACAGAGAACTATCATCAGTTTCAACAGGCCCAAGAGGTTCAATATGCTGCTCCTCTCTGAGCAGCAGTTTTAATTTCACCTCAAACAGAAGAGGCACTGTGGCTCCTTTTCCTCCTAACAAAAGAAACCCATAGCCAAAAGAAACTATGGCAAATCTATGCTTTCAGGTACAATCAATGCATTTGATTTAGCGTGAATTAAATGTATCACTGAAACAGACTTCTTTCCTGAGTTCAGTGTCCTCAGCTTCAGTGATCATAAACCACGTGGTATTTATAATTTTGCTCTCTTATACCATCTAGCACCTCCAGGGCTGAGTTAGTCAGAGCCCCATGGCTGTTTGCATGCTGCTTCGCTTCCAGTTTGCTTTTTAACTTTTTCTAACAAGACAGCCAGCCAGAGGAAAAATTTGCTTATTTCATCTTACGCAATACTGGCCTTCACAGCCTCTTATCTTCTCTTCTAAGTCAGGCCACAGATATCTCTGCCTCACCAAGTAGCCAAAATGGAAAGGGCAACATCTATGGAAAAACTGTATTTTCCCATATAGAACAACAGAATGGGTTTGGTTGGAAGGGAGTTCCAACTCCCACCACCATGCACAGGGACACCTTTCACTAGACTAGGTTGTGCAGGGCCCTGTCCAAACTGGCCTTGAACACTTCCAGGGACGGGGCATCCACAGCTGCCCTGGGCAACCTCTTTCCAGTGACTCAACACCCTAATAGTGAGGAATTTCTTTCTAAGATCCAATGTAAATCTACCCTCTTCTAGCAGGAAGCCATTCTCCATTGCCTGACTTCTAGAGTCCCTCATAAAAAGTCCCCCTCCAGCTTTCCTGTAGGCATCCTTTCAGTTCTGGAAAGCCTTCTCTTCTCCAGGCTGAACGGCCTCAGTTCCCTCAGCCTGTCCTCAGAGGAGAGGTCCTCTAGCCCTGAGCATCCTTGTAGTCTATGGGCTGGCTTCTAGAGTTTCATGTCCTTCTTGTCTTGGAGGCTCCAGAACTGGATGCAGTGCTCCAGATGAGGTCTCATAAGAGCAGAGCAGGGGTGGAGAATCACTTCCTTTCACCTGCTGGTGACACTTCTTTTGATACAGCCCAGAGTATGGCTGGCCTGCTGGGCTGCCCTCACCCTTTGCTGCCTGATGCTGAACTTCTCATCTGCCAACACCCACAAGTCCTTCTCTGAGGGACTGTTCCCAACCCATTCACCACCCGGCATGTATTTGTGCTTGGGGTGACTCCAACCCAGGTGTAGCACCTTGCACTTGGACTTGCTGAACCATCTGCAGGTTGCACGGGCCCAGTTCCCAAGCCTGTCAAGGTCCCTCTGGATGGCCTCCCTTCCCTCCAGCTTGTCAACCACACCACACAGCTTGGTGTCACTGGCAAATTTGCTGAGGGTGCACTCAGTACCACTGTCCATGTAATTTCCTGGGTTGTCATTTTTACGCTTTTTAAAGATGGGGGTTTATGTTTCTCCTTTCCAGTCAGCAGGATCTTCACTGGACTGCCATGATTTCTCAAATATGATAGATAACAGCCTAGAAACTTCATCCACCAGTTCCTCAGAACCATTGGGTGAATCCCACCAGGATCCATGCACTTGCAACTTCCAAGTTCTTCATCTAGTACCAAACCTGATCTGTTTCTACCACAGGTGGTGCTTTTAAAGGGATGGACAAGGGCTCATTTGTATATTTGGACTGCATTAATTATCCAGACACAGACTCTTATGACCTCTACTGCATACAAAACCTTTAGTTATTGTCAAATTTCTAATATTCAAAATATGCTCTACTCTTGAAAGCTCTTCTTTCAAAGAGCATAACCGAAGCCACCGGGCTTTACATACACAAGGAGAAAAAAAACCCAGAAGTAATCCCCTCAAAGGAGGATTTTATCTGTTTTAAAACATTTGTAACAGTGCTTTGTCTCTAACAGAATGAAAAAAGGCAAGTAGGTGACAGTGCTGTCTTAAAGGCTTTTTTGGCACAGCCCAGCTGAATTCCACTGCTAGCTCCTCCTAATGCAAACTTCATATTGCATGATCCTGTAATTTACATCATTTCTTTATGTTATGACATAACACACTTGCAGTGCCATGAAGCTGGCAATGAAGAAACAAAACAGCATTCATCTGAAGTTGTATCAGGCTACAATTTGGAATAGTCAAGTGTAGAGCAACTGAGACCTAAACCACCTGATAATATATGCAGAAATTATGAAGGGGCTTTAACTATAACTTCACAGCCTGGTGACAGCATCACATAGCTGTAATATTTTTAAAATTTTAATAAATACAAGGATTCAATAAAATCAGAGCTAACCTAGTTATGCAATTGAAATACTTTGGTCACTAAAGGGCTCAGAACTTAGAGCAAATGCAAAAGGCAGCTTACCAATATAAAGTATTTTGATACAGAAAACTTGGAGCAACTCAGCATTTCATTATATACAAGGAGCAGTGGTAAAAGTAATATTTACAGTGCAAAACCATCACCTGACTGTGGGAGAAAAAAAACCAAGGTCTAAGTTTAGGATCAATAATATCAACAAAAGTATTTTGAACTGACTGCTACAAACTTAGCCAAGGCTCTGGAAAACACTCAACATCTCCCACACAGACAGGGCAGCCCGTGGTAAAAGCTGTGAAGCCCTCGCTGTTATCGCCGGCTCAGACCCGCTCTGCTTTTGTTCATTTTTCACTGACAGGGAAGTGTTTCAAAGCATCTTCCTCTTTTGTACTACCATTTCTACACAATTCAGGGTTCAGACAGTAGTCCAGATACTGTCACGTCTGCATTACACGTAATTTATTTTATGTAGGGACTCATCATTAAGACAATAATTTAGTGTCATTCACTGTAATTTAAATTACTGCAACAGAAATCTTTTCCATTGAGTCTGAAGGCAGAGCTCAGACAGAACACTTCCAATAATGGGTCTGCTCTTGTCTAAAGGCCTTTTTACATTAGGAGTGAAGCTGAAACAGATTCGGCCAAAAGGCAGCTCTCCCCTCAGGAGTGAGCAGGCCCAGCCAGTCTAAGAGGTCTAGGGGCTAGCTGCTTCTCTCTAGTGACTAGAAAAGGAGCTACAGAGACTCAGTAACTGCCATGGGACCTTCAAGCAGCAAGAATATCCTGAAAGACATATCAAGGCATTCTTAAAGAGAATTTTGTAAGAAGCCAAGGATGCTAAATTCAGAAATCTTTCTTAAAAATACTTTATCCTTTCTAAAAATGTTGCAGTGAGTAACTCATAGAGACTAGATCAGATCAGACAGAACTGAAAGTAAAGAGCTCTGTAAACTAATGTCTTCTTGCTCACTCTGTCTGCGCAAGGCAGTTTCTTGCTTCTAGGGTTTGGTTTCAGCACCTTTCTGCATGGTACCAAATGCTGACATCCTTGGTAGAACCCAGGAGACCTTGATTTTTGCCACCACTGACACCTGTCTGCCTGCTTTCTGCTTCTCCTGGCTCCTTGTTCTTTCCCACAGTACTCCCATAGTCTGCATCATCCAGCCCTCTCTGACCAACAGAGAACAAGGATGAGGAGACCTCTCTTCCTACAGTTAAGTTTAATTTCTCCACGCACAGCTTTTACAAAGGGACCCAACGTGTAAACAGAACAAACACAGCAAAACTGTATTTGCTATCACACTTGAAGCATTTAACCCTCTGGTGTTCAAGGCCAAAAGAGAGAAGCCTTAGCTGAAGCATTCTAATGATTATTCATGCCATCCTCCACTAACACTAAAGGAATTCTGGTAACCTGTAATTTAACCAAACACTATGCAAATGTGAGGCTTGGTGTCTGGGTGGTGGTGTGTTTTGTTTGTTTTTTTTAAAGTAAAGATGTGATCAAAAATAATACGTACAGACAGCAGAGTGATGTTCAATATTAGGATGTGAAAGGCATCGTATTCACGTGCTATTTAGTGACACAGAGGAATGGTAAAACTCGAGAATTTATTTTTTTGGCTTTTACTTTACTCCAGAAGAGTTACTCAGAACCAGCTTTTTGTATGTGCAGTATTCTTCAGCAAGCTGGGACATAACAAGTTCACCAGTTGTTTAGAAGATGTGGACTGTGCAAACTGCAATGTAATATGAGATACTCGCTACGCAGAGAAATTGCAAGTATTTACTAAAACTTTGAAGCATGAAATGATGGTTGTAGCCACACATCTTTGATCTTGAGAAAATAGGATGTAATTCAAGAGTGAAAAATTGCTATAAATGGGAAGTAAAGAGGGACACATAAGAAATGGAGAAATCAAGGCCGATTCAGACATGTAATGGATCAAAATACCCAGTGTTGGTCTGAATGGAGCAATTATAAGCAAATATGAAAAATTACCCATGCTGAGAAATATGAAAAATCAATTTTCATTTGGAAATACCTGATAATATTTAGACAAATGGAAACACTCTTCCCCCCAAAAAACCCTGAATGAACTAGCTATTTTTCACCATGCTAATTTCCTGTAAGATTATTGTTTTATAGTCAAACTTCCATATCAAATAAATGTGTACATCTTCTTCCTTATTCTTATTCTAATTTACATTATATATTCCATTATACAGAAAAACTTCCATCAAAAGCTTTTCTTCAAAAACCCCAAAAGTGCCTTTATTCCCTTATATGGAAACATATCTGGGTTTAGGAACTGCTGTGTTGACCAAGGTCATACCAAAAACATGTCAGTGGAAAATCCTGACTAAATCTCTGCATACCCCAAGGTCCTCTATGTCACATAAAAGAGAAGAAACCTACACAGAGATGTCTCTAGTCTATCTCAGGTTGGCTCATCTCTTTGAAAGCAAACACGAGACAACTGGGTCCTATTTGAAGACGTTTCCACAGACTCCTGTGGGATTCACTCCAGCCAGTGCTTGTTACTCAGAGACATCACAGAAAAATGCATTTCACTGAATTTCAATTTTTACACTCTTGCCACAACTATCACAGCAATAAGAACAACTCCAGTTTCCACACTCCCGCTCGTTCCTTCATATTGTATTAGTTTTTAAAGACAAATTCTTCATTTGAATGGTGCTCAGCAACTGAAGTACCAACAGTTTTCATACTATGAAATTGCCTGCTAACTTCAGACACACTAGTCTAAGTCACTTCCACCACGCAAGGTCCCAAAAGAAGACTGTGTGATCAGTGTCTCGCCAGGCTTTGAGCCTTCCTGCAGGCTCAGAGGCTGCAGATTTTCTCAGCCAAACAAAATCATCCACATCAAGAATAAGCATTAGCTGCTTTGAGATACTGATAGCAGCTCCTCTCTCCCTCTTCCACGCACTGATTGTGCTCAAAGAGTCACAACACCAATAACTGTGAAGGAAAAGACATCAAGCTAATGGAGAAAAGAAAAATGCTTTACTGCCCGCCATCAGGACTCTTAAAAGGCAATGGAAAGCTCAGCAAGAGGTAAGGACAGAACTACCTGCCTTGCTCTCAGCTTCTTCCTTCCATGCACAGCCTCCTCTGGCACAAACAGCACTCCAAAGCAGCAGTCTGTGTCTCGATGCAGAAAAGGAGCAGGGTCTTGTGAAGTGTCTCATAGTGCTGCCTATGTGGGGTTACAGCCCATTCTCACTGCAAGAACCATCCCTTGCCCAGAACACATTACAGACTGGCATACCTGGGACTGAAGTAAAGGCATTGCATCCCTGAACAAAGATTATCTAGATAAACAGAGTTTTAAAAATATGGGCCAATTTCCCTAGAAAACAGAATGCATAAAACAGAGGTCTTAAAATCTTAATTAACGAGTCACAAGTAAATACACTGTCAAGCCACTGCAAAATTTGAGACAAGTGCCTGAACTCATTGCTATGGTTGTGCTGATCCCAGAAGCTAACACTATACTTCTGGCTGTTTTGCCTCAATTTTTCACAAATAGCAATACCTAGCTCTTTGCACAGTGGTTACTCCTGTTTTGTAGCAAACATTATAACCTAGAATTACACTGTTAGTGTCTTAACTCCCCAGCAGAAAAAACCCCTCCCTTTTCCAACTGGGCCTGCTGAGACTGATACAGCTTTAGATATAAGTATACTTCCCAGATAAGACAGTATATAACAGAGCAGAGAACTTCTTACTAAAAAAGTATGCATTTTAAAAAATATGCAATTCAGTGAATTACACGTTAGATGCAATATCAAAAATACAATATGATCAGAAACTCTTCCATGTAGGTCTGTGAAGGATCCAAGCCTATTAGCCACACAAGAGTTGGGCATGAATTATATTAATTTGTCTCTTTCTGAAAAATATGTTAATTGTGCTGTCACTGTCCATTTATAAATTTGTGAGAAAAATATATACATATTTAATGAACACTAGGGCTCACTCTGTGATCAGTTAGCATTTGCAAGCATATGGTTTGCTAAGCTTTTCTCTCCAAACACCAGATGCAGCAGTGCAACAGCATAGCAGACTCATTCCAGGTCAGGTGTAGCAGTGCAGATCATAGGAACATAGGATGTTAGGGGTTGGAAGGGACCCAAGAGATCATCGAGTCCAACCCCCCTGCCGGAGCAGGACAAAACTATCTAACACAGATCACAGAGGAACGCATCCAGGCGGCCTTGAAAGTCCCCAGAGAAGGAGACTCCACGACCCCCCTGGGGAGTCTGTTCCAGTGCTCTGTGACCCTCACAGTAAAGAAGTTCCCCCTTGTGTTGAGGCTGAACCTCCTCTGCTGC